>WOXC01001424.1:37500-120000 GCA_011680675.1 Gymnobelideus leadbeateri | reverse complement strand
ACAACCTTAAATATAGTGTAACTATAACATAAAGACTGGGGTTGAGTGAGGTAACATGACCTTTACTAAAAGTAACATCTAAAGAAGTGCCAGCAAAAAAAAAAAAGTTTCCTATTCACTTGGAATAAAAGCACTTTCAGAATGTATTAGATTAATGCATATTGTTAGACCCCATCAGAAAGGAGATAAACAAAGTCCCTGAAATCTCTTGTAGTGATGTGGGGGCTATCCTATATTTTAAAGTAAAGTTTATGGAAGTTTGCACCATTTGTTATTTGATTTGCAGGTAGCTTCTAAACTGCAACTATGGTGCCGGACTGCTCACCTGCCTTTGGAATGAATTCACAATGAAAGTTCTGTTGATTGTGAATACATTTATTTCCTCTGCTTCCTAAAGAGGATTTATACACATTCACATAGGATTTTATGGGCAGTAAGTGAAGCCTTCAGTTGGCTTTATTTGCAGTGCAAGTCAGACTGGAAAATACTCGTGAAGCTTGTAATGCAACTGAACACAAATGCCAAATTGAAACAAGCAAATAGAACATATTCCTTTATTGCATTGCTATGTTACTGAAATACCATCCAAATGTCCTTTCTATGACAACATAACATCTATTTTTCAACATTCATGTTGTAAATAAAACATTTAAATTAAAAACAAAGATTCAGCTTCCATTTTATGTGTAGGTGCTGTATATAATAGAGTTCTCCTATACTGTCTGAAGGTCATTACCCCCCCCCCCCCACCTTGTCATAGCCTCTGGAGTAAATAGGTTTCAGGTGAAGTTGATTGGGCTTTTTGTTTGTTTAAAAACAGAGATGAAAGTAGGATTGTACTGAGAACTACTTGTATTTTTCTGCTTGCTATGCATTCATTTTTGGAAAATACAGCTATAAATTAGCAGCCTCAAATGTGTACTTGTGATCTGCACTAATGGCTTTGAGATATAGTCTTTCATTCTTGGTGACTCATTCATAATTTCTAATCGTTTCTTCAGTATCTTTATTTCCTTGTGTCTTCCTTTAAAGGTATCTTTTTTTTTTTTGATAGTCTCAATACTTAGTGTATGTTCTGACTGATATAGTTGGGTTGAAGTAACATGGTCCATCACAGAGTTAGGTAAGATGATGTAGACATCTCTTTAAGATTATCTTAAAACAGTGTGCTCACAGAATATTTGCAGTCTGGCTTAAAAAAAAAAAGATTTATGGGCAACACTGTAGTTGTAGTAATTTCAATAGTCATGTAAAGACAGTACTAATTGAAGTCTTTTCCATGAGGAGCTGATTAGTAGTTTTGCAATTAGCAGATAAGAAATTCCTATCATTTAAAATGAATAGCATACTTTGAAGAACTATTATAGATTGTTTTATAAGAACACTTTAAAAAAAGATGCATTTGAAATCATCAAAGTGCATGTGCCTTTTTAAAAAATGATTACATTTCCAATCTGACTTGTACATAACTACTCTTACTTTTACAAACAAGGTTTAAAAGATATTTTTGATATGGCTGTCACTTTTGATAATGTAATTTGAAGCTTGCATCTCAAGGGAGTACTTACATAAGGCAGGTAAAAAATATTAAAACAAAATGTTAAGTTTTGTAGGGTTTTTAAAAGCAGAAAAGTAAGATTCATCAGGGAGAAAACTCCACTAAGAATTTATTTTGTTCTTTTAAATTTAGGATTGTAAAATAACTCATTTTTGAGAGGTGATACTTTTTGGGGGGATTATTGTTAATCTTTAACTAATTAGCTTGGCTATATATCTACCTATAACTTCAGGCATCCTGATATCCGGCAGCATCTTCTACTTCATTCTAGTTCTACTATATCTCTGAAGTTTATTTATAATGATAGATCTAAGCATTAAGAACATTGAAATTTCTACTTATGAACAACTAAAAAACATATTTTATTGTATGATCGCCCTCTCTTCCCCTCAACCTATCCCTCTTTGTGACTTGCCCTACTCTTTATAATTCAGACTGAGAAAATGATAAATTAACTGTACGGTTTTTATGTTTTGGTTTGGTGTAAATATGCTGTGCAAAGTAAAGAATGGAAGAAGACATCTAGTTGACTAAATGGATATTCAGAGATTAAGGCAAAGATGTTTTTCCCAGTGCAGTTGTATTATTTAGATAATTGATAAATTCTCCTTATCCCTTCAAAGAGTAGACACAGTGTTTGAATGTCTTACCTGACTGAAAATAGTTCTGCTGTCAGGTTGTTTTTAGAGACAGGGAATCAGTTGCATCAAATTGGTCAATCGTGACCTATTTTTCTTCTTACTGGCCCTTTATCCCATTTCTTGTGGTGATTCTCTGAAGGAAGATCTGCTGTCATTTTAGCTGATAAGAAACATTAAATTTTTTTTTCTTCTAAAAAAGCCATGTAAGGGAGGGGGAAAAAAGGTCAGCTACATAAAGGTGTGACATATTCAGAAACAGCCAAGTTTTAAAGCTTGGGTAGGTGGAGGGGAATATTTAGTCATTTAAATGGCCAAGTCAAACACCAGGTACAATTAAGACTATCTGGGCCCAAAGGTATTAATAAACTCCTACTAGAGACCTCTGGAGGGGTATTGGGGAAACAAGGGAGAAAGAGAGCTCTAATTGTGTCTTGTTTGACTTGGCTATCACAGTAGCTAACCCCTTTGTAACTTGGCACATTTTGTAATTATAACACTTGTGGCTGACATGTTTATTCTTATTTGGCTTATTTTATACTTAATAAAAGTTTTTTTTACAATAAATCATTTATCTAGAAATATAATAAAGTGGCAAAAATGTAGCCATCTAGAGCACATTTTAAAAAATACATTCATTATGAAATCTGAATGATAAAACAAGTAGCTTCTAAGTCCACAGAATCTTAAAAGTCAGAAAATCTATCTATTCAGCTGTGGTCTCCATTGAAAATGTCTGGAAATTGTAGGTGTTAAATAAGCCACTGCAGGGAGCTGGAATAGCCCCACAAATTTAATAGAAACATTGAACTCTGCAGTCCTTATTTAAACACTTTTTATTCAACTTAAATTCATTTTCTTATTAGTGCACAAGAAGACTAACAACAACAAAAAGATTATTCCAATCTGACAAATGTTTTATATATTTAAGAAGAAAAAATAATTTACTTTTAGAGATGTCAATTTTCATTAAACCCTAGTCACACTTTTGGAAAATTATATTTGTAATGCAAAACCCTACATTTCTTACAAAAATTCATGTCTTGTTTTAAGATTGGAACTGTTATACCTTGAACTAAAGTTTCAGTCTGACTTCATTTTCTTCAACAAATGTATTGATAGCTATGTGAAATGTGACCCACTTTTATATTAACCAGATTTTAAACTAAGGGTAAAGTTTTATTTTGACAGTCTAACGTGTCTTGGATTCATTGTGTGTCAGATAGTAGCTTCTGTATATAGTGCTACTCCTGCCTATTATGGATACTAACAGGAATGGTTATAGTACAATATTAGAAATATTATTGCAATTTGTGCATGTTTGTACTCCCTTCAGACAGTTTTATTCATTTATCTACTGGTTGACTGTTCCTCCCCCCCCCCCACCTTGAAATTATACTGACTAGATGTTGAAGTCATTAAATTGATTATAGTCCAATCAGTAGACAATCCAGCATAAACAAAAACAGCAATTACTGTTGGCATGAATCCCATGAGCTCTAGTCAAAGTTCCAGTACTGATGGTCCAGTGAGTGTTTTCCAAAACTACGAGTTTCAGGATTTCAGCAGCTCTGGCAGCATCTTCTTAAAGGGAAGGAACAAAAATTCATAAGATTCCACTTGGCCCTAAATGCAAAAACATCTGTTTGATGCATGAGTGGATTGTTGGTTTTTATTTGGCTAGCCAAAAAAGGGCAAAAATTAGGATATTGAACATAAAAGCATACATGAAAAATGAAATTACAAAGGGATTTGAGATTAGCAGTTTTTTTTAAAATAATGCAAGCTGTTTATACTTAGTCTTTTTTTTGTCATGCCAGAATATTCCCATATCCCTTAAAATCCATTGTAATTCCCATTGACAGGAGTGACGTCTCATGGTGATGACAGCATTTATCAACTTTAGGCTTCCAGTAATTATACTTAGTTCTTTTTAGTTGCTTATTTGGGTCCATGTGAGCATTGTAGACAATTTCTCTTCATCTTACACTTTGTGCCGTTTTCAAAAGGAAGACTGTGAATGTTGCTTCAGTAAATATCAGTGAAATGCCTCTTACCATAAATGGAAATATTTTCTTAAAGAAACCTTGAAAGAACTATTATTATTATTTGAATTTTCTTGTTTATGTAATCTCACAGTGAGGAGGAAGATATTGTTAAGATATATTAGTATGTTTCAACAAGATCAGTCTAGAATTTTATGAAAGATTTTCTGTTACTGTGTCATGAAAGAACATTCATAAAACTGGCTTAATGCTATTAATTCCATTGACAAACACGTATCCTTTAAAATGATTGGATTTAGTTGATATGTCTCTTCCATAAACTTTAAGTTGTTTT
Source organism: Gymnobelideus leadbeateri (assembly GCA_011680675.1). NCBI lineage: Eukaryota > Metazoa > Chordata > Mammalia > Diprotodontia > Petauridae > Gymnobelideus > Gymnobelideus leadbeateri. Next base: position 115,464 of record WOXC01001424.1, on the reverse strand, counting down.
CAAAGGAAAAAAAAATCGATAAACTTACAGTATTCTTATCCTGAACATTCAGGAAGAATTATGGATTAAAAGGTTATTTTCCATGCAAATACCTTTGTGGAATAATGTTAGAGAGTGTTTTTAAATTGAGTAAGATTTTGTTAGGAGTTCTGAAATCTCAAGTCTAGTCTCTGGTTAAGTATTTTCTCAGATGTATTTATGTTTTTTTTTTCTTCCCTTGTTGGTTCCTGTGATGCTGTCAGAGGTCAAAGTTAGTTCTATTTGGGGAGGGGGGAATGCAGCTTTCTAATCCCATTTCAATTAAATCTGAAATATGGTCTTGTTTTTTGTTTAGGGACTGTGCGCAGTTCCAGCAAGGAATGCCTATTCCTTGTTTGCTGTAAATGAAAGTGTACCTGTCTGATGTAAAATATGTTGTGCAACAGTGTTATTACAAAGCGATTAAAACTTAAACATTAAAGTTAACATTAGTAAATTTAAATTGCTCTGTTATAGTATTAATCAAACAGCATACAGAAAGCTTTTAAATGGCTTAAATAATTATGCAATTCTTGGCATGAAAGCCTGACTCAAGATAAATCTTTGAAAACTAAAGTACAGTAGTAGCTTATATAAAAGAAACTTTAATTTTAGGCAGATTGGGCTTTTAGCATGCATCACATTCCACCTCAAGTATGAGTAATTATGCCAGTTTAGTAATTATTAGAGATAAAAGAATTTCAGTAAGATACAAATTCTTTAAAACTTCAGTAGCTTCAGTTTTTGCTTGGATAATGATCAAGCAGTAGTTATCCATATGCCTGGGGACCATGCCACAGTGAAAGGGATAGAGCTGATCTAGGGGGTATCATTATTAGAGTGATACACACTAGAGTTAGCAATTCTATTGGAGATGCCTAATTTCAGAAGGTTTAAAATTTAATTGTAAATACATCCCCCAGATTCAAATGGGACATATGTGTATAAACTCACTTTCCTCAGAAGATTTTAACTCTGGAACTTTTTTTTTAAAGGATGATTAATTAAAGAGGAAACAATTCACATTGTATATGATTTGCAAACTGTTCAGTAGTTCAAAGAACCCTTATTTTACATACATACATACATACATACACACACACACACACATATATATATATATATATATATATATGTATATATATATATATACTCCCTCACTAGTATAGATGACAACCCCTCTGTATACCCTAATGGACAGTTTCATGAGTGTCTTTGGCCAAAAGGATTTCATTACATGGTGGTCAGGGATGAGATGATGAGTCTATATTGACCTTAGTTAGCCAAAACTGTTCCTATTATGACAAACAGAATCAGTGACTGGGCCTGATCTCTACTTGCTTTAAGCCTTCAGAAACCAAGGTCACCTTCATACCACAAGGAGCTCTCAGGGTAGAATTTCAGTGTATATCTCTATTTAATCTATACATCTGTTTCTATATCTATCTCTGTTTCTGTATCTATATCTACATATATAATCTATCACCTATCTGTCTGTCTGTCTGCGTGTCTGTCTGTCTTCCTGTACCGTGGGAACAGAAATACTTAGCAGCATAGTGTAGTAGAGTCAAGAAGTCTCACCTCTTACACACATGCTGATTGTGAGACCATGGGTAGTTAGTATCTCAGAACTCTAAGCTGGAGTCTGAGACTCTGTGTTGGAGAGAAGGTGCTGACCTGTATTGGTAGAGGGAGTTTGGTTAATGTGGGAATTCCCTATGCTAATGAAATCACAGGTCCGGTCTTTATGCCTCTAATTGTCTATACTAAGGGAATACTCTGTAGGTCTGTGATTTAATCAGAGAGGCAGATGGGGGAGAGAGGGGAGAACCAGGTGTAGGAACACCCTCCACTGAGGCCCCTGGTAACCTATTGCTGTCTTATTAGACACTAGATCCCAGAGAGTTAGCTAAGGCAAACAGAATTAGTGAATTAAGTGAATTTCTTTATGTTACAGCCAGCATCTATAAGTGAGATTTGAATCTGGGGTTTTCTGACTCCCACTTCAGCACTTTATCTGCTAAGTTTGTGTTGCCTCTACATTTCTACATTATGTAGAATTACAAATTTAGAGCTGGAAGGAAACTCAAAGGCCACCTAACACAACCCCTTCATTTTAGAGATAAAAATCTGAGAACCAGAGATCTTTTGTGACTTGCCCCATGTCACTCAGATCCTCCATGTCAAAGCAAAGATTTAAATGAGTGCCTCCTTGACTCCAAATCCAGAGCTTTTCTCATGGACTAACAATAGATCTCATATTGATATGTACTTCATTATTTACTAATAAAGTAAAATAAGTGTTAATAATAATATATTAATAATAGTAATACTTGGAAAATAAAGAAGTGTGTAGAATATAGAATCTTGTCTAAATAAAATTGTTTTATAAAGTATTGAAAAGTTTCAATGGCCATTTAGGAGGCTGCCAATGAGGAAAGATATCAATTGTAAAGTCTTATTAGTCAATTTCAATTCAAATGAAGTATTTGAGAAGACAAATATTATATACATGGCAACATAGCCTTAGAAAATGTTTTTAGAAGTATGTGTGCCTGATTCTAAAATCAGAATATTAGGTCTTTCAGGTGAACTCTTACAACCTCCACATTTGTTTTTGGGGAATGGCATGTTAATTGTTTTGAATAACCTTTCAGTGAAAGTTATTTAGTATCTCAAGATCATCTATGAATCAGGTCTTTTTGCATGTAACTTTTAAATATAGCTTTATCCAAAAGGAAGCATTGGGTTTACAGGAAGCATTATTATCCATGAATAGGAAGGAAGGAAACAAGCATTTATTAAGTACCTCTGTGTGCCAGATATATAAGTGGATTATTGGCTTTTTTAGACCAGTCAAAAAAAGGGCAAAAAGTAGGTTATTGAACAGAAAAGCATGGATGAAAAATGAATTTGCAAAGGGATTTGAGATTCATAGGTTGTTTTGTTTTAAATAATGCAAACTATTAATATTCTTTTTTTTTTTTTGGCCATGCCAGATTATTCCCATATCTCTTAAAATCCATTGTAGCCATTCCCATTGACATTGTCGAAGTTTAGATTTGGACTCAAGTCTTCCTGATTCTAGGCCCAGCACTCTATCTACTGTGCTGCTTATCTGTCTCCACAATGTGTCAAAACTGTTTATATAATTAATAAGTTTAAATGAAATTATATTCATTTTAAGATTCAGAGTATACATTGTCATAGTAGTATAATTTATTTTAATTACATTTTGGTGTTTTAATGGTTATTAAATATTGAAAAAATATAGGGGTGGCTAGGTGGCACAATGAATAGAGCACGGGCCCCGGAATCAGGAGGAGCTGAGTTCAAATGTAGCCTCAGACACTTAATATTTACTAGTCGTGTGACCTTGGGCAAGTCACTTAACCCCAGTTGCCCTGCCTTCCCCCCTCCAAAAAAGAAAAAGAAAAAAATAATATTTCAGTGAAAAATGAAGAAAAAGGGTTACTTTGGGGGGGGACTGTTTTAATGTGAAAAATTATGGCTTTTAGTAAATCCAAGAAGTAAACCATCACCTTTTCATAGGGAAATTATATAAGGAAATCTCGCTATGATGCTGTATACTTAGTGCTATTAATAACCTACAATTGATGTTTTACAACTATGGAATCTAAGATAAGCCTACATCTGTATTTTAATATGCTGAAATTTGTTCTAGTCATTCACAAGAGAGTAGGATGAGTAAAATCTAAAACTTAAAGCTTAATTACTTCCCTTATTTTCTGCTGTATGTATACAATCATATTTTCTATTAGAATCAGAAGTATTTTAACTGGGATGGTATCAGTACTAGTCTATGTTTCTTTGAGAAAAAAGGGAATGATGGAACGTGTACCCTAAGATCAAATTCTGCTTCTAATACTTGCTATTTTTGTCACTAAGGTTATTTTTAAATTTCTCTGAGCTCGAGTTACTTTGTCTGTACAACAGTGATAGTAATACCTGTACTACCTACTTTACAGTGTTGTGCACATCAAATGAGCACATAGTGCTTTACAGAAATTAAAACACAATATAAAGTAATTAGTATTACTACTGACTGTACTACTTACCATAATCATCTAGGATATAACAGTGATCCATAAAAATTAGAAAACAGAGTTTTAAAAATGTGTTACTATATCAAATACTCACAGTTTCCAAACTATTGGGAACAATAAGCTTTTAAAATATAGTCCTAGCAAAAGAAATCAAAGTCATTTAGGGACAGAATGAGGTACAGATCATCTCTATCAATCCTGTCTGCTACCAGAGTTATCCTAACTATATCTTCTGTGAAACTATAGAAGATAAACATAATACCTTCCTTCAGTTACAGAAAGCATATTTTTTATCCGCTTGAGCCATTGTGCACAGAATATGAAATATAAAATAATAATAGTGGGATAGTAACTTGTTGCAAGACTATTTCTTTCTGAACTCCATTGAAAAGAGATGAGGAGAATGAAATGAATCCCTATAATCATGATAATAGTAGATGATTAAAATGAGAATGAGAAAACAGTAATTACCATAATAACATTTTTTCTCATTTATGATTATTTACCTTGAAAACTTCTGATTCCACCAAACCCAGGGTAAAGAAGATCTCAAGGTCCATTGAATGGTGGTTTTATCTTATGCTTAGGGATAGGAGGAAGGCATTTTACTTAATTCTCATTTTTAAAAAATGTACTGTAGTTAGACTCGTGGGTAACCAGAAAAGGAGTAGCAAAGGGTAAGGAAAAACAATTGACAGGGAGAAATACACTGGAAATCTTGAATAGAAAGAAAGGGGAAAATACATATATAACACACTTAACACTAAATCCTTATAGTGTAAATGTGAGGGAAGGATATACTGTCAAGAATAGCTTAGATGAATGAACATTGGAGAGGAAAACCTGAAAAGATGAGTGTATTTTCCAAACAAAATTGCCACTAAAAAAGGACACAATGTTCTCTCTTTATAGAATGGTGGTCTAGAATTAGCTTATCAATCCAAAAGTGAATGTTCCAGTCTTAACTATCCCAGGTAATCAATAAACTAGAGTTGTGATTCACAGCCTTTTGAGAATGATGATATTGATTTTATTGTGTAACTTCCACCTTCCCTAAAACTTTATAGAATAAATTAACTTAAAATTAATTTTAATTTTAAAAGAATTTTAAATTTGTGACATTATTGTGAGAGGAGAAGGGGTTGTGGTAGGGACATAAAATAGATATAGCTATGAATCATTGTTATATAATAACAACAATAAAGTGTTAACTAGCATTTATATAGAGCTTAAAGGTTTGCAAAGTGGTTTATATATGTTATCTAAATTAATATTTAAAACAACCCTGTAAAGCAGAAGCTATTACTATCCCCATTTTATAGATTATACAAGGGAAGATCAGACTGAAAAGAGATTAATTGACTTTCCCAGGTCACACATCTCTGAGGCAGAATTTAAACTCAGGTCTTCCTAACTCTTAAATCCAGTGCTCTCTCTACTATAAAATTGGAGGAAATCCATTTTGCTAAATATTTAGGTAAAGAATATTTCATGATACTAAATGAAATGGTACTGATGACCTACAGCTCAGTTTAGAATTATCTTTTAAAAAGAAAACAAAACTTTAAATGGAGACTTTGAATTAACCTTCATGAAAATTAGAGTTTTTAAGTGCACAACCTAGGAAGGGGTTATGGTCTAGCCTACCTTGCAAACTGTTATGTTCATAGGGGCCATTCCTGTTGTTAATTGTTGTCTTTGTGTTTGGGTGTGAATGAAAGACCAAATGCAAGATAGCATAAGACCCTGCAAACTCATGTGATTTCTTTAGTGAAAGCATTTCTCAGTCTTTACAACCATTTCTTTTATCATCAATGTTTCTATGTAACATATCCTTGGGGTATCTCTTGTTAAATGTGTAACTTAATGTTTCTAAATTTATGTGTATTTATATTTATTTTACCCCTTTGCTTTCTCTTTTCACTTTATATGCATATGCTGTATACTTCGCATATTTTAGTTAATGATTATATGTGTTTTCTCAATTGTACTACATTGTAATCTTAGAAGGGTAAACATCATCTTATTAACCCTAAGTATCTCTTCCAGAACTTAGCATTGCACATGCAAAGTATTTAATAGATTTTTATTGAATGAGTAACACTGGATTTATTTTAAATGTTCAGTAATTCACTTTTGTAGGAGGGAGGACTCCATTGTGAATTCGAGGAGTTGATACTTAGAGGATACAGAAGATAAGATATGTTTTCCTTTCTTTAAATTGAGATGGAGATTTTCTACCATTATTTTATAACTAGGGCCTCATTTGTGTGGGTGTGGTAGTCTTAAGCATTCTGTGCTCCTCCTAGGGGTTTCTTTCTTGACTATGAAAAGGATAGCTTGTTTCAGAACTCTTCTCTTAAGTACTTTGCCACTGTTAGAAGAGGACCCAGAACTAATATATCTTATTAAGGAGTTACCTAGATCTCCAGGTCTGACTCTGGATAAAAAGTAACCCAATGTGGACTAGAAGGGATCCAAGTAAACCACATCCCAAGAGGTCTTGCAAGTAGGATAGAGCCTTCTTATGGTGTTACCCTGTGAACTGAAGCATTTTTTGGCATACGTCTTTTAGGGATATCCAGAAGGCATTTTGTCTTTAGAGTATTTCACTAGGCTTGGGCTCAGGTCATGTAAATCCATCAACCAAATGCCAGCATTTTCGGTATCTTTGAAAAGTCTTTCCTCTATTTTCCAAATCTTTAATTATTCTGTTGATTTCTGCTAAACCCTCTTTAGGACTATTTTATCTGGGTGATAATCACCTAAGTGAACTAGTATATTGTGAAAAGATGCCTCACATATCACTCTAGCGTATTAAGTTCAATTCAATTAAAAATTTTATTAATCTCCTACTATGTCCAAGGGACTGAGATGGGTGCTTGGGATACAGAAATGAATAATGGCACTATCCCTGCTCCCACGGATCTTATGGTCTAATGACAGGGACAATACAACATATGCAGAGTAAGTCTGATACAAAGAGAATGTGATCAGGGCAAAGAAGAAGGAGGCAAAGCCATATGAGAAATCTGAGAAGAGAGAGACTCTTTTTATCTGGGGCTGGGGCAGGGCAGAGGGTCAGGAGAGGGAGTAGGGCAGAGTAGATTGTGTTGGATTTGGAGTCAGAGATTCAGATTCTATCTCTGACATTTAGTAGCTGTGTGACATTGGCAGATCATTTAGCCTTCCTGAACCTTCCCAATATCATTTGTAAGATGGATAAGTGATACCTGTAGTAGCTACTGGATAGGTTTATTGTAAGGTTCAAATGAAATAATTTTTTGTAAAATGCCTGTCAAGTCTAAAGTACTTTAAATAGTCAAGAAGCTTCTGGTTATTTGTATTGCTATTCACGGAGGAGAAGCTACTCCAGCAGGTCCTTAAAGAAGGGGAAGGGATTCTACAGATGATCACAGCCTGCCAAGCTGTCCATCCATTCCAAACAAAGGTGTACCAAGATGGGAGAGGGCAGGAAAAAGAACAGGAACGGAAATAATCTGAGAAATAGAATGCATAAAGTGGAAATTCCATGAGACAAAGCTGAACTGGTAGGTTGGAGCCAGTTTGTGAGGCTCTTGAATTCCTGGGTAAGGAATTTAAAGTTCATTCAAAAGACCATGAGAAGTCCCTAGAAGTTTCCCAATAGAAAACATGAAGCTCTTGATCATAGTGGGAGAATAGGCATATTAATAAGGCAAAAGTGTGGAGAATGAATTGGAAAAGGTCTAAACTGAAAGTAGTAAGACCAAGTAGTAATCTCTAAGTGTTGAGGGTGATTGAAATAAGAGTGGAAAGGAGAGGACTGGATATGAATTTATATAGGTGGAAATGACGGAAGGTGGCAATTAATTAGATATGATTCCTAGTTCACATTTCCTTTATATAACATTATATCACTCATTCAGTTGTTTTTTGAAAATATTTACAAGAATTAATTCTTCCCAATCTTCTTAAGGTGGGGATACATTATCCTTCTTAAATGCATTCCTTGTATTGATATGTATTAAGTTTTCAGTTAGGGATGGATATAATTTTCCCCAATTATCTACATTATTTTGAGTTTTTAATCTTTTTTCTCTAAAACCTAGCTAGTGCACCTTAGTTGGTATCATAAGCAATCTTAACAAGTGTCTTTTCTAGTCCATTATCTGTATAATGATGAAAAGATATATTGATTAAATAGCGAATATAGTTCTGAAACACATGGACTCTTTAAAACACTTACATTGGAGCTAGAATTCTTTAATAATGATAATAAAATCTTAACAAAATGGGCTCACAGAAATGCTATTCTCCTGGAATATTTTTCAACCTCCCCATACCATTCTGTCATCTGTACTACTCACACAAATGAGAAAATATATGAATGGCTGCAGTAAAAGAGATTCAGTCTACCTTTTGGTTTCTCTGATTATGTGGGACTTCTGGACCACCCTCCAGGCATGAATCTTTGCTTTGAAGGATCTATGATATCAAGAGTATGCATATTCTTGACAGTTGATTCAAATTGTAACTTCTTACTGTCTCATCCCATTTAATTTTTATCAGTATTTCCTCACCCAACCTGAGCTAAGGGCTCTAATCAATTTAACGGAGGTCTCTTATTCTTTTAGCTTCTCACCTATACGTATATAGTACTTGGGCTGTTATCTTTTTTTGCTATGTGATGAGTTACTTTATTTTCTCATCATTTCTATTTGTACTTTATTCAAAGGCATATGGAAAAATTGAGAGAATATTGGTGTTAATGGTATTGTTAGACTTTTGCTTTGGTGGGAAGTTAGGGCTATTGAAAATGATATGCAATTCCTGGAATGGAATTCAGTCTAAGCACCTAGAATGTACTTAGTTCTGAGGTGAATTTATTTTCATTTCGAAGCAGTTGTCCAGTATAGCATACTGATGCATGAATTCAGTACGTAGTCTTGAGTTACGTATTTTGACTGGACATGATTTTCATCCCTTTTGTTTTTCTAGTTTGCATGCTTAAATAGATTTTCATTATATGGTTATGGATTTCTCTCTGTATGGACCTTTGTTAAGTAGTATTTCATTCCAGCATTGAGGCATAAAGTGATCCTAAGCTTTCAAAAAACTGACAAGTGTGAGAAAGCTTCAGGAGTGGGCTTAGTGATAGATTGTGTATCTGTTGTCTCAAAACCAACCTAGTTAAGTACAAGGAGAATTATCACCAGGGTGCAGATCATTATAGTAATCTGTGAAAAGGACAAAAATACAATAGAACACTTACTGTTGAGGATTTTTTTCACACCTGTAGGGTAATTTACATCTTAACCTCTGACTTGGTTACAAGTTCTTCACCCGATAGCATATTTCCTACTCAATAGAAACCCCTTATGATTGAAGTGAGTATTCTCATCTTTAGTTTCTGTGATCCTGGTATTTTGTACATTTGGTCTTCTATGGATTCCTTACCAAACTATCATGAAGTTCAGCCCTGCTGTAGCAAGAATTCCTATACTGACAGACATGATAATTGGACCCAAAATTAACCAAGCCAGTACAGAAATAGCCCACAAAGAACTCTTGTTGAAGTCTTGACTTAAAGAAAGGAAATGAAGTGGAGGGACACCAACAAAATTCTACCTCAGTGCCTCATCATGGTATAAAGGTATCCCAGATCTCCCAAAGCTATGCCAAAGGAGAAGAGAGATTCCACTGTGATGGAAAGATTTTGAATATGATCCTGGCAACTACTTCTGTGTTTGTTTTTGTTTTTGTTTTTCAGGATAAGTCCACATAAATTATTTGTCAATTAAAAAAAAAAGAAAGAAAATTAGCCACTCATTTGACCTCTTTCTGCTTCAGTAGTGATGATGGTAGAGTACAGAAAAGGGGACAGAAGAAGAATTTTTTAAACCATTTGCAAACATTAGATTAGCTTCTGCTATTCTAGATGATATATGACCCTTGTCCAATGGAATTAGTATACATATTGTAGGAGGAACTCAGCCATATCACAGGATCATATTATAAGATCATAAACTTGCAGTTTAGAGGGACCTAAGAGATTTTCTAGTGAAATCTCTTCATTTTACAGATAAGAAAATTAAGGCCTAGAAATGTTACATGACTTACCCAAGATCATGTGAATAATATTGGTCTGGAAGTTGTTTTTATGAATGAAACAAGAAAACAAAAGGAAGTTGCATATAAATGACTGGGAGAAGTCATTAAAGCAAACAAAGAAGGCATCAAAATCTCATTTCATTGGAGATTTGGATATCTCATATTGCAGTGCCTATGATTAGTGTTTGCAGAAAAGACCATCATGAAAGTATTTGTAGCTTATGTAGCAACATCTGTTTGGAGGATGAAGAGGTAGAGAAATCTTATAAAAATTTCAATAAAATCTTCCAGTTTAATCAACATGTACTTAAATAATTGGGAACTTCAATGCAAAGGCAGGAATAGGCAAATAGAATGGAAAATGTTTGAGTATATTGTTCGGGAATAAGGAGTGAGATGGGCTAAAGACTTGCATATCACACAAGAGACTCATGCCTATACATCATGAATACATCCTTCAAGAAAATAATTTAAAGGCATTTGGCATTATAAGCAACAAAAAATAGCATAGAAAATGAAATTATATATATATGTATATATGTATATTTTTTGGCTTTTTTTTTTTGAGAGGGAGTGTAGGGCAATTGGGGTTAAGTGACTTACCCAAGATCACATGGCTAGTAAGTGTTAAGTGTCTGAGTCCCAATTTGAACTCAGGTCTTCCTGACTCCAAGGCTGATGTTCTATTCACTGTGCCACCTATCTGCCCCAATTAATAATATTTTAATAGACTGAAAAAGACATGATACTGTTATAGGAGTCATTTTTGAATCAATTGTCGATGTATAGTCTACCAACTTATTATAAAAAAATAATACAAAGCTAGACTAAGGAATAAAAAGGAGAAAATAATATGGCATACACTTTAATACCTCTAACCAATTTATTTAAGCTAATTATTAATAATAAAAAATAGTATGTAGGAAAGGACCATACAAAAGTTTAAGTGATGCAAACCAATTGCCATAATGAAAAGAATAGAAACATCTAAAAAGCACTTTAGTCGTCAGATACTTGTCAATTTAAAATACTTGTCAAATGGAAAGATATGACAGCTCAAGGCAGCACAAGGTTAGACTATAGACTCTCTTGTAAAACTGTACAGAAAAAAATGATGGAAGACTCTCAGAACTCTTACCTTATAAAATAGTGAAAAACAGTGGAAAGGGAAAAATCATTATAGAAAAGTTTGAGAGGAGATCGAACTGAACAAAGTCATACTGAAGACGTTTATAAATGAAACAGAAAGGAAGGCCAAACAGAAATGAAAGAGAGGATCTGTAAGGGTATATGTGTGTGTGTGTGTGTGTGTGTGTGTGTGTGTGTGTGTGTGTGTGTGTGTTTTAAGATCATGATGCTGAGAAGGATTGAAGGCAAAAGGAAAAGGGGACAGCAGAGGCTGAGATGGATAATCATGGAAACACTGAACACGAACCTGGACAGACTTACAGAGAGTGGAGGATAGCAGGGCCTGGTGTGCAATGGTCCATGGGGTCATGAAGAGTTGGTCTTGACAATGACTAAACAACAACAAAAGATTTTTTAAAGGAAAACTCTTTTCATCATTAATTAGAGCAGAGATACCATGTTTGGTCTCTAACATCACAAACCCATATGTGCTTGTAGAGGAGGTAGAAATGGCACAGAAAGAAAATGTAGGAAAAACAGCCAAACTAAATCAAATATGCACAAGAGAAAATCAATATTGGAAGAAACACGTTTTTTAGATTGTTGAGGCATTGATATCCAAATTTTCTGAAGTAGAAAATATATCAAAGGTGTAGATAAAATCTCAGACCTTATTATCAAAAAAGCTGACCCAAGGAACATTAATAACTATTAACTCCTATGCACCTATTTCCTAGGATCCTAGAATCATAGATTTAGAGCTTGAAGGGAGATTAAAAGCCATCTGGTACAAATCTCTCTTTTCTAGATGAAGAAACTGAGGCCAAGACAGGTAAAGTCATGTGTGGAAGGGTTTAAGAGGTGACGGCATAAAATTGCAAAGCCTCATGAACAAGATCAATAACTTGTTTGGCTTAACTTTCCATATAGGAAAGACCAAGTGTATGAAGAATAAGAATGTCTATTATCCAGTTTATGACAGGCACCTGGATAATAGTAATAGTAATAATACTATTAGTGGTTAGCATATTATATGTGGTAATATATGTATAGGCATCACTTTAAGGCTTGCAAAACACTTTGTGTTTTATCTCATTTTGTCCTCATAACAACCCCGAGATAGGTGCCACTGTCATCCCATTTTACAGATGAGGAAAATAAGACTATGAGAAATTAAATGACCTGCCCAGAGTCAAAGAGCTAAGAAAGTGTCTGAGACAGTTTTCATCTCTGTGTGTGTATTTTAGATCTTGAAAATGGATAATGAGGTGGGCCTACAATCGGATAGAAGAGTAGATTGAATTGCTTTGAGGCAACTGCAAAATTCTTTTGTGAGCTCAAGCTTCTCACTGGAACAGATGTCCATATTTTTAACATCACTGTTCTGGTGTTGTAAGGCTTTGATTCATGGAAAACTATAGTCTATAGAATTACAATAGAAAATTGTCCAAAGGGCAAGAGAGGGGTGCATTTTGGACATGATCAGGCTGAAACACAGACATGATAACAGTGGAGAAGTGGTATAAAAGATACTACATATTATATCGGTAGAAAGAAGATGTCCTCATTATTTGACCAAGGGACAATTGATGGCTAGCCTGTGTGCTCCACAGGGATCTTCTCAAAGTCAAGAAAAAGTGAGGAAGTCCTTCCAGCTCCCTCCCTCACTATCTTTTGTTAAGTGTGGATTCCTGTGGCAAAATTATGGGATCATGTGAGCAAAAGTGTCCCAGGATTCAAAGGCATGTTTTGACTGTAATCTGAATAGTTGCAGGAAATACATTGAGATCACTGACCCATTTAATACCTTGAATATTTGCTTTTCCGTAATCCAGGTCTTATTTCTTTTAGGCTCTATGCAAAAGAATCCATGATAATTGGGGTGTTTGATCTAACCCCCATCTTTCACGTGAGCTCCAGACCCACATTTCTTGATGAATATCTCCATCTAGTTATTCCATAAACATTGCAAAATTAATAAATCTCAAACAGAACTCACTATTTTTTTTCATAATTTCACTGCTTCTAACTTTTCTATTTCTTTCAAAGTAACATATTTCCAGTCACCCAAGTTTGCAACATGACTGTCCTTCTTAATATTTCATTTTTACTCATGACTTGTATCTAAGCATTTGCCCAGTCTTGCCAATTCTATCTCTCTCTGACATAACTTGCATCTCCTTTCCACTCATATGGCCGCCATTCGAGTTCATGACCTTTTGCCTGGAATTTTGCAGTAGCTTTTTAATTGGTCTCCTTGAATTTAATCTCCACTTTGATCCATTCCAGTTTATCCATCACACAGCTACCAAATACATATTCTTAAAGCTTAGGTCTGACCATATCACTCGCCTTCTTAAGAAGTATCATCTTAATTGTCTCTGTGACAAAATACAAACTCCTTTGTTCGGCATTTAAAGCCCTTTACAGTATGGCTCTAACCTATCTTTCCAGGGTGATAACTTATCATGCATTTTACATTTCAGCATAATGGGCTTATTTGCTGTACCCCCTTCATGGCATTCCATCTCGCTTTCATGCCTTTGCACAGGTTTTGTCCTCCTTTTCTTGAATCCCCCCTCATCACATCCACCTGTTAGAATCCTTAGTTTCCTTCAAGGACATGTGCCACATTCTATCAGAGACCTTTCTTGATAACCCTAGATATTGACACTTCCTTTACCCAAATTAATATATGTGTGTGCATATATATATATACACATATATATGCACACACATATATATACACACATATATGTATACATATAGATATATCTTATTTTTACTTATCTGCACACATATTGTTTCCTCCCAGTAGAATATAAGCTCTTGGAAGACAAGTGCTGTTTTGTCAGCTTTTTATCTCCACCACCCAGTGCAATACCTGGAACACAATAGGGGCTTAAGAAATGCTTGTTGAATTGAATTAAATAGTTGGTCACTGGAAAGAGATGAGTCAAACAAATCATATATAACCATGATGCTTTAATTTATAATTGTTAATGGGTTTAAATATAAAATAAGCAAAATATTTTGTTTTTAAAAAGTAGTTTGGATGGTAGGAGTAGATGTGTACACTGATTCATCAGTAATATTGTACTGAAAGTAAATTTCCTTAATGTTCTACATCAGAACAGAGTTGTACAGCAAAAGTTGAAAGGGAGGGCGGCTAGGTGGCGCAGTGAGTAGAGCGCTGGCCCTGGAGTCAGAGGGACCTGAGTTTGGATCGGGCCTCAGACAGTTAATGCACACACAAACAAACAAACAAACAAACAAAAAAAACCTAGCCGTGTGACCTTGGGCAAGTTACTTAACCCCAATTGCTTTCCAAAAACAAACAAACAAAAAAAGTTGAAAGGGAAGATGGGGGGTGGTGCTGCATACTGATTGGTTGTTAGCTATGAATCTGACCCCTGGTTCATCTTTACTTTGCTTTCATACATTTTATTATATGTTGGAAATAATTTGAAATCTTCCTTTCACTAATTTGCTGAATATTGTTGATTTCTATAAGTCTTATGGGGTCTTTTTACTTAACCTACTTTGCTCTTTATCCTAGCCCATTAAAGGATTCATTGATCTTGATTTCTGTTTTGTTCATGGATTTATCAAGTGACCACTCCCAGCTTGAATGTTGCATAGTTCAGTCTTTCAGTCAATCTGCTTCAGTTCAGTCCCCCTCCCCAAACACACACATGTATGTGTAAGTGTATATGTGTGTATGTATATATACACATAGATTTGTAAACTATTTTAATCTTTAAGTTTAAATAACTTATATCTATCAAACAATTGTGTTTTCAAGGTTTTAGACTATATACTCAATCAAATGCAATTCAGATTTCTTAGTTTCAGATTGGTTCCCTTGACTCTCATTTCAACTTTTACATTGAATGAAATGACTATCATTAATTTTAAAAAGGAATTTGGAAAAGGAATATCATAGGCCTTTCTGATACCACTTTTAAAGCACAGAAAGTGCTAATGAGTGTGAGAGTAACCAAGGAAATTCAACTTTAAGATTAATTACAATTTGTGTTGTTAACAGATAGAATCCTATGATTCTATGGAATGAATTTTTCCCTTACCTCCAACTCATAAGAGTTCCTCTGTTCCTTTAAGACACAACTCGAGCACCGTCTTTTGCACGAAGCCTTTATTAATTTCGCTTCTAAAACCACTCTCACAAACCACCTGTAGTAAGCTACTTTTTGTGTATATATGTACATACATATATGTATGTATTTATTAACTTTATCGTCATGTTGTTATATATGTGAATATGTTGTATTTACTTATTTTCTCCCTTATTTGTAAATTTGTTATATTTAATTAATGATTATTTCCACAATTGAATGTAAGTTCATTACAAATAGAGATTGTTCCATTCATTGTACTTGTATATCCAATGCCTAGCATAGTGGCTGAAACATGACAGGTATTTAAAGAATACTTAATGATTAATTAATAGGTTTCTTGACTCCATGCCTTTGCGTAGGCTGTCGCTCATGTCTGTATTATCCTCTTCACCACCACTTTTTAGAAACCCTCGTTTACTTCAAAGCTCAGCTGAAATGCTTCTTCCCCTATGAGACCTTTCTCCTCAGGTGTTAGTGCTCCCTTCCTCAAAATTACCTTGAATATTTATTTGATGTGTACTTATATGTGTATGTGTTGTTTTCTCTGACAGAATATAAGCTCTTTGTGGTCAGGGGATTCTTTCTTTTGTTTGAGAATCTCTGTTTCCTAGTGCATTATCTGACACCTAGTAGAAACTTGAAAAATGCTTGACTTGATAGGCTATTCAGAGAAGGGAAAAGGCCTTTCTTCTTCTATATTTCTTATCAAATGTAGAAAATCAACTTTCTGTTACATGAAGCCCAGTCTTTCCTCTGTATGAAATGTCTGGGCTCTTTAGTCTCTTGTTCCCAAAGCACATAATTACACATAGACAAGAACCTAAAGGGGTCCCAAGCTGGGGAAGCAGGCTCTCCTGGCCTTCCTGTCTACAGAAGCATGTTTTTAGAGATAGAAGGGACATCAGTGGCCAACTAATCTATCCCATACCCTGCAAAGCTCCCTGGGTTGTGCTTAGTCTTGGGCTATTTTCTAATTGCCTTGCACCTGAGTGAAGGGAAGAAGGAAGGAAATGTAATGTCCCATTCCACCCTGTCCCCTTTCACAGAAAGCCACAGAAGAATGCCAAGCATGTTTTTTTCCTAGGATTTCCAGAACTCATTTTCATCAATGTGAGGAAAATTCTGAGAAGAGTTTTCTGGAAAGAAAGTGGCAATTCCCAGAGGAATGCTAATGAAGGTGGGGATACCAAGTGAAGGATTTTGACCCTAATTTCCATTTTTGTTTTGCTTTAGGGAATACATGTTTTTTGGAAAGGCGAACAATAGATCTCATATATTTCATCTTTTGAGAGATTTGGTTGGCACCTAGCCTTAGGGTTTTATTATACTTTCATAGGTCTGTTTATCAGTTAGGCATTAAGACACTAAAAAGTCCTATTTTATTATTGTAATAATTTAATAATTTTATGTGTTTAGCTCTATTAAACTTTTTGAAAAAAGAAAACAACCCTATCCCATCTATTATTTCATTTGCTCCTCAAAAGAACCACATAAGATAGGAACTATGGGTATGGCAGGTTAAATTACTGTACCCATTTTGTAGAAAGGAAACAGAGGTACAGAGAAGGCAAACAATTAGAACCAGACAGCACAGATAGTTAATGACAAAAGTAAATCATAAATCCAATCCTCTTGACTCTGGATCCCTCCTAGTTCCTAATCTGACCATTATTTAATAAATGAAGTATTATGACTTTAGAACCAGGCAAAATTGTTAACCAAATAAAGTTTCTATTTGATGCTCTCAGTCTCCCCTTTTGTCCTTTCAGTGACCTTTCTTCCCAGTTCAAGCTCTGATGACCTTTGCCCATTGTCAAAAACAGTTTTGCAGAAAGTACCATTGTTAGTTATTTGGACCTTTGCTTAAATTTAAATCAGTGTGTTACCTCTCCCAACTTTTTAAACTTTGGCTCTGATTTTGGAATGAAAGACTTTGGCTCTTTTCTACTAAAGAGATTTTAGACAAATGGGAGTAGGTGGAGTAAATGTCTGGGGAATGGGGTGGAAGGCAGGAGAGGAACCTTTGTATTTCCCAGGAAATAATATCATTCAACCCATGTCACCTCTCTGGGACTCATTTCAATCAATGGTAAAAACAAAAATGGTTGGACTAAATTTCTTCTAGCTCCAATTTTATATGAATAAAGTGGCACCCTGTTTTGCTGTGCAATTAGACTGAGCCTTCTTGTAACCAAAGTGACTCAACTCCCCAAAAGACTTTTCCAAGTCATCCTTCTGACTTGGAGAAAAATATGATTAAACAGTGTTTCAGTATTTAAAAGTGCTTTAGTCAACAGTAATGTTGTTCTGGGATGGGTTCTGCATCTTTGGAAGAACAATATGCTATTGATAACCTTGGTTATCAATAACTAATAACTATTGGTAACCTTGATCACATGATATATGTCCTAACTGTTATTTTTCTAACCGTGTGCCTGCCAGTACTTTTGCTATGATTGTTCATGGAACTCCCAAGTTGTTCCTCTGTGTAATTTCCACTTTTTAGTTTTGTTGACTGACTAGAATTAGGAGCCAGGGTAGAACTTTCCAGGCTATAAGTTTGGGAAAGTCATTTACTTGAATTTGGTTTGGGTTGCATTGTAGTATATATAATTTGACTTTTTAAAAAATGGTACAGAACAAAACAAAGCAAAATTCACTTCTACCTAGTTACTTCAGAAAGGAACATGTCTTGACTGATGTCATGGATGAGGTGGAATGTAAGAAAAGAACAAGAAACTGTCTTAGGGAAAAAAAGATTCATTATTCTTAAGAAGCATACACACACACACACACACACACACACACACACACACACATACATATATAATGACTCTGGGGACAAATGGCTCAGGGGCTGGTGGCACACTATTGACATCTGTGGTGTAGATGACTCAGAACAACCTATTACAGCTAATCCCATGGTAAAAACAATTAAAAACCACGTTCTCTAGAAAGGTGGTTTAGTAGTATTTCTGTGTATTCATACATGCAAACATATATACATACAATCACATGTGTGTGTATACATGAAAACAGAGAGGCAGAGACAGAGATGGGGAAGAGAGAGAAAGAGAGACCAACAGATAGAGAAAACAGGGTGGAAGTTGGGGGAAGGAAGGAGAGAGAAAAATAAATTGTTCCTATAGTTTTGAGTTTTGGTCACTTAGATTAATGGAGGATTTCAAGAGGCTTTTTCAAATAGTGTCCAATTGAAGTGTTAGGAATGTTAGCTTCCTCATTTGTTTAAAGGAAGTGGAATGAGATCGACTCTTTTCCCAAATATTGTCAAAGATTTAGATGCAGATTCCACATTACAAAAAAGTTGCATTTGTGCCTGTGTGTATGTGTATGAGAATAGGAAGGGGATTAGATTGTTATCTTTAGTAAACAATGATCCTCATTGTCAAGTATGTGACTAACTGAATTGTCCACATTTAAAGATTTGGGTAATATAATATACATTATCCCCCCCCCCACGCTTTATGCAAATTATGGATAAAAGTGAGGTAGATAGGTAGGAAATACTTTAAGAAAATACCATAAATTTGTATTTAAATTTGTATTTACTAAAATAATGGAACACACATTTGCTTTCTGTTCTATCTGGGTAGCTCTGTAAATTGTATATTGATTATGCTAATGGAGCTGGTTTCTTTATTACTTGTCTGCAGATACTCAAACATGCAGATTGAATGCACATTTGCTAAGGTTCTGTAAGAAAAAGTACACTCTTAAAATGCAGTTTGGGGATAGACAGCTGTCTTATAAACTTAATACTAATTAAACTCACATGGAGGTCTATGGAATAATTTTTGTGTTCTAGGAAATGAAAAGTACAATTCAAATATTTTTAAAAGGATACTATTAGGTTTCTTTTGTTTGTTTCACATTCCTTAAGGAAAGTGTTACAGAAATGCACTAAATCAATAATGATCTATTTTTATAGTTTATTTTGGGATGTGTGGCTTTTCTTGTTTTGTTTAACAAGCTAAAAAAGCCATAGACATTCAAGATAGTATGCATTTTAAAATTTATTAACCCAACTAGAGTAGAAGAAAATGAATCTTTTTTCAATTATGTACAGTTTTTATTTTATTATATTTTGTAGTAGCCCTAAAGGCATAAATTATAGCTTCATTCTTTGCTTTAATTTTTCATTTAATGAAAATATACATTATTTTACAAATTTTTCTAATTTCCTTCTTTATTTAATGTTAAACTGGCTCCAGTCCAAAGAATTTATCTAAGAAAAAGAAAGAAAGAAAGAAAGAAAGAAAGAAAGAAAAGAAAAGAAAGGAAGGAGGAAGGGAGGAGGGTGAAAGAGAAAAAGAGAAAAAAAAGAAAACAACTATCTGTAATAGCATATCCATATTTTTTTGAAATGAGCCTTCTAGAAGTAGGCTGACTAAAGACAACTGAGAAAGATGTCTTTTTAAAAATTATTTTCACATTTTTCTTATATATTTTTGATGATAGTTCCTTTTCTAATGAGCCAAGTTTGCATATCAAGAAGGTGTAGTTAAAAAGAAATCAAATTAAATCAAATAAATAGCCTTTTCTCTATCCTTTGAGAATAAGGATTCTTCTAGATTGGAAAACTCAATGTTCAGAGTTGGCTTTTTGTTTTTTGTTTTGGTGGGGGGAGGGCATTTATGAAACATCCCACAACCTTTAGTTGAATTCAGCAATTCTTTCTTTTTATAACAGGTATCTCTAGATATAACCCAACAATAATATAGGGACCCCAAATTCACGAAAGCAACTCTCTTACAATGCGTAACTGGGTTGATTTTCATGAGTGAACATCACTTTAAAAAGTGAAATGTACACGTATCCAATAATGTTTTTCTTCTTGATAATTATTAAGGAGCACATTGTATCAGCTAGTGTGTTTAGAAATGCTTCCCCCTCCAATTTTACAAGTTAACCTCTGTTAGTATCATTCATAGTAATATTACTTTAAAACAGACACAAAAAGTAATTCTAAGGGTAGAACTAAGATGGCAGAGTAGAGAAAGTGCTCAGCTGAGCTCTCTCAACATTCCCCTAAATAATGTTAGCTGGAGTGGCAGAGCCAACAAAGGTCAGAGTGAGACATTCTTCTGGCCCAAAACAACATAGGAGGTTAGAAAGAAAGATCTGTTATGTGGGGGAGGAGGCTTTCCAGGATCCCACATGAATGAGATACTAGTGATGGGTGGGACTAGGCAGTAGCAACACAAACAGCAGCAGCTTTGGGAGTTATCAAACTGGAGATGGTCAGATTATCTTGGAAACACCAAAACCCTCTAAAACTCCCAGACCTGGCTCTGAAAACAGGAGTGCCCAAATGCCTGAAAGCTTGAGACAGATCTCCTCCATGCCCATACTGGGAACAGAGCCAGCATTAAGATAAAGTTTAAAATCAAGAAATAGGATGAGAAAATAAGCAAACAACAATAACAACAAAAGAACCTGACCACAAAAATCTACTATGGTGAAAGGGAACATCAAGACACAAATCAGAAGACAATGAAGTCAAAATAGCTACAAGCAAAACCTCAAAGAAAAATGTGAATTGGATACAAACTCAACAAGAATTCCTGGAAGAGCTAGAAAAAGTTATTTCAAAACTCAAATAAGAGTGATAGGGGGAAAATTAGGTTAAAAAATAAAGCAAAGGAAGAAATTGAATAAAAGCCAATGAACAACTTGGTAAAAGAGGCACAAAAACTACTGAAGAAAATAATACAAGAAAATATAACTATAAGAAAAAAATAAAATTGGACAAATGGAAAAAGAGGTTAAAAAAAAGCTCACCTGAGAAAATAATTCCTTAAACATTAGAATTGGGTAAGTGGAACTTAATGAATCCATGAGATATCAAGAAACAATAAAAGAAAATCAAAAGACTGAAAAATATTAGAAGAAAATGTGAAATATCTCATTGGAAAATAGGTGAAAAGACAACTTAAGAATTACTGGATTACCTGAAAGCCATGATCAATGAAAGAGCCTAGACAGCATATTTCAATAAACTGTCAAGAAAACTGCCCTGATATCCTAGAATCAGAGAGGGAAAATAGAAATTGAAAAAATCTACTGATTACCACCTTTAAAAAATTCCAAAAATGAAAATGATCAGGAATGTTATAGCCAAATTCCAGAGTTCGCAAGTCAAAGAGAAAAGACTTCAAGCAGCCACAAAGAAATTATTCAAATATCATGGAGCCACATTAAAGGAGTGGGGGACTTGGAGTATGGTATCCTGGAAGACAAAAGAGTTGGTATTATAACCAAGAATAACCTACCCAGAAAAAAACAGTATAATCCTTCAAGGCAAAAAATTGATATTTAATGAAATAGAGGACTTTTGAGCACTCTTGATGAAAAGATCAGAGATGAATAGAAAATTAGATTTTCAAATACAAGACTCAAGAGAAGCATAAAAAGTTAAATATGAAAGAGAAATTATGAGACTCAATAAGGTTAAACTGTTTATATTCCCACATGAGAAAATGGTACTTATAACTCCTAAGAACTTCATCATTATTAGGGCAGTTAGAAGGATTCTACATAGAGAGTGTGGGAGTGAGTCTATTATGTTGGAATGATATTAAAAAAATGGATAGGCAAGAAAGATGGATGTCCTAGGAGAAGGAAGAAGGTAGAGGAAAACTGGGGAAAATTATGACACATAAAAGAGGCACACAAGGAAGAGGTTTTTTAAAATTATTTATTTATTTTTAGTTTACAACATTCAGTTACACAATCCCTTGAGTTCCAAATTTTCTCCCCCTCTCCTCCCCACTTCCCCTCTCCCATGGTAGCATGCAATCTGATATAGATTCTACAAATATCTTCACATTAAACATTAGTCAAGTTGTAAAGGAGAGTTATAACCAGTGGAGTGAATAATGAAAGAAAAGGAATGAGACAAAACACAAAAGAGAGAGAACAAATAGTTTGCTTCAATCTGTATTCAGACTTTGTAGTTCTTTTCTCTGGAATAACAATAACAACAAAAGAACCTGACCACAAAAATCTACTACTATGGCAAAAAGTCCTATCGCTCTTATTTGAGTTTTGAAATAACTTTTTCTAGCTCTTTCAGGAATTCTTGTTGAATTTGTGTCCCCCTTTCCATTGTGAGTCTTTTAGAGTTGTCTTATAACCTTGCATTTCTGAGAGGAGTCCAGTCTATCAAAGTTAGTCATCACAGATATACTGTGTCTGTAACTGTGTACAAAGTTCTCCTAGTTCTGCTCTCCTCACTCAGCATCAGTTTATAAAAGTCTCTCCAGGTTATTAAGAAGTCTGTCTGCTCCTCATTACTTATAGCATGATAGTATTCCATTACATTCATATACCACAACTTGTTCAGCCATTCCCCAATTGATGGTCATCCCCTTGATTTCCAATTTTTTCCCACCACACAAAAAACTGCTATAAAAGTTTTTATACATATCGGTCCTCCTCCCACTTGTATGATCTCTTTGGGATACAGCCCTAGAAGTGGGACAAAGGGTATGGATATTTTTATACCCATTTGGGCATAGTTCCAAATTGTACTCCAGATTGGTTGGATCAGTTCACAACTCCACCAATAATGCATTAGTGTTCCAATTTTTCCACATCCTCTCCAGCATTTATCATTTTTCTGTTTTGTCATGTTAGACAATCTGACTGGTGAGATGTAGTACCTCAGAGTTGTTTTGATTTGCATTTCTCTAATCAATACTGATTTAGAACATTTTTTCATATGCTTATAGATATCTTTAATATCTTACAAGGAAGAGTTTTTACAGTAGAGGAGAAACAACATGAACTTCACTCACATATAAACTGGTTGAAAAGGGGAATATATATATATATACACATAATCAATTGGCAATAGAAATCTATTTTACCTAATAGGGAAGAAGTAGGAGAAGGAGAAAAATTAAAGGGGGGGGTGATAAAAGGACAGGTAGATGAAAGAAAATAGAAAGAGGGGTGATAAAAGGAAAGTAAGATAAAAGAAAGCAGTGGTTAGAATAAAAACAGATTTTTAATTGGGGGGGGTAGGATGAGGGAGATGCACAGTTAGTAAACATAATTGTGAATGTAAATGGGATAAACTCATCCATAAAACAGAAGTAGATACCAGAATGGATTGGAATCTAAAATCCAACAATATGTTTGTAAGAAACACACTTTAAACAGAAACACATAAAGTTAAAATAAGGGGCTAGAGCAGAATCTATTATGCATTAGCTGAGGTTCAAGGCAAGGGTAGCAATCATGACCTCAAAGCAAAAGCAAAAACAGACCTAATTAAAAGGAATAATTAAGGAAACTACATCTTGCTAAAGGGAGCCATAGACAATAATGTAATATCAAAACTATATATAATTACCAGATGGCATAGAATTCAAAAAAGGAAAAGTTAAACGAATTACAGGAGGAAATAGTAAAACTATACTAGTGTGGGACCTCAACTTCTCCTAAAAGAGCAAGATAAATCTAACCACAAAATAAATAAGAAAGAAGTCAAAGAGAGGAATAGAATCTTAGCAAAATTAGATATGATAAACCTCTGGAAAAAAACTGAATGGGAATAGAAAGGAAGATACCTATTTCTCAGCTGTTCATGGTACCTTTACAATAATTGACCATGTATCAGGATATAAAAATTTCACAACCAAATGCAGAAAAGCAGAAATATTAAATGTACCCTGTTTAGACCAGAGTGCAATAAAAATTACATTAAAAAAAGGACTGTGGAGACATAGATTAAAAGCCAATTGGAATTAATTGAATCCTAAAGAATGAGTTGGTTAAAGAACAAATCACAGAAACAATCAATAATTTTATTAATGATAATGACAATAAGACAAAATCCAAAATTTGTGGGAAGGAGACAAAGCAATACTAAGGGAAAATTTTATATCTCTAAATGCATGCAAAAATAAAAGAGAAAGAAGCAGTCAAAGAATTGGTTATGTAAGTTAAAAAAAAAACACTAGAAAAAGAACAAATTAGAAAATCCCAATTAAACACCATAATGGACATCCTGAAAAATCAAAGGAGGGCATAATAAAATTGAATGTAAAAAACATTGAACTAATAAACTAGATGCTGGTTTTATGGCGAAAAACATAACATAAATAAACCACTGGTTAAATTTGATTTTTTTTAAATAAAGAAGACCAAATTACTAGTATCAAAAATTAAAAGGGTGAATGCACTACCAATGAAGATGAAATTAAAGCAATTATTAGGATTTACTTTACCCAATTATATGTCAGTAAAATTGACAATCTTATGTGAAATAGAGGAATATTTACAAAAATGTAAACTGCGCAGATTAACATGAAAGGAAATATAATATTTTACTAAACCTATCTTAGAAAAAGAATTACACAAGCCATTGTACTCCCTAAGATAATATCCCCAAATCAGATGGATTTTCAAGTAAATTCTACTAAACCTTTGTGAAATAATCAATCCCAATATTATATGAACTATATGAAAAAAATAGTCAAAGGAGTCTGACCAAATCCCTTTTATGACACAAATATGGTTTTGATATCTAAACTAGAAGGAGTGAAAACAGAGATAGAATAGAAAATTACAGACCAATTTCCTTAATGAATAGTGATACAAAAATTTAAATAAAATACTAGCAAGGAGATTATAGCAATGTATCAAAAAGATTACACATTAAGACCAGCTGGAATGTATGCCAGGAATATGAAGCTGGTTCAATATTAGGAAAACTATCAGTATTGACTGTATCACTAACAAAAATAACAAAAATCACATGATTATATCAATAGATGCTGAAAAAAGCATTTGGTAAAATACAATACCCATTATTATTAAATGCATCATAAAAGACAGGAATTGATGGTACCTTTCTTAAAATTATAAGTAGAATCTATATAAAACCAAAGAACAAAAATTTTCTGTAATGGGGATAAACTTAAAGCCTTCATAATAAGTTCAAAAGTGAAGCAAGGGTATTTATTATTACCACTGTTATTCAGTATTTTACTAGCTAGTTAAAGCAAAAAAGTCAAGGAAAAGAAATGAAAGGAATAACAATAGGCAATGAGGAAACAATGCTATCACTCTTTGCAGATGATGTGATGGTCTACTTAACCCTAGAGAATCAACTAAAAAACTACTTTGAACAATCAACAATTTCAGCAGATTTGTGGATATAAAGTGAACCCATACACATAATCATTTCTATATACTACCAACAAAACCTAGCAGGAAGATATAGAAAGAAAAAAATCCATTTAAAATACCTGCAGACAGTATAAAATACTTGGGAGTCAAGCTAAGACAAACCCAAAAATTATATGACAACAATTACAAAGTACTATTCACAGAAATAAAGACAGATCTAAACAATTGGAGAAATATTAATTACTTATATGTAGGCTGAGCCAATACAGCAAAAATGGCAATTCTGTTTAAGTTAATTTGTTAATTCAGTGCTATATCAATTAAACTAAGATGAATTATTTTATAGAGCTAGAAAAAAATGGCAACAAAATTAATCTGGAAGAACAGAAGGTCAAGAATATGAAGGGAATCAATGGGGGGGAAAAACATGAAGGAAGGCAGCCTAGCAGTTCCACATTTCAAACTACTATATTACAAAGCAGTAATTATGAAAACGTTCTGTTATTGGCTGAGAAATGGAGTGTTGGATCAGTGGAATAGATTGGTATATAATGCAGAGTAGTAATTGACTATAGTAATCTAGTGTTTGATAAACCCCCAAATCTGAGTTTTGGGGGGTAAGAAGTCAACATTTGGCAAAAATTGCTGAGATTTGGCAGAAACTAGGCATAGACCAACAACCCACACAGTATACCAAGATAAGGTCAAAATGAATAAATAATTTAGACACAAAGGCTGATATAAGTAAATTAGGAGAGCAAGGAAAAATATATGTGTCAGATAAAAAAAAGAGTTTGTAACCAAACAAGAAATAGAGCACATCAGTGGATGTAAAATGGATTATTTTGATTATATGAAGTTAAAAAGTTAAAAGACTTTTGCACAAATGAAACAATGTAGGCAAAGTTAAAAGGAAAAATGAAAACTGGGGAAAATTTTTATAGTACAACTTTCTCTGATAAAATTCTCATTTCTTAAATAAATAGGGAACTGAGTCAAATTTATGAAAATAAAAGAACCATTCCCCAATTGATAATTGGCCAAAGGATATGAATGGGCAGTTTTCAGAAGAAGAAATCAAAGCTATTAATAATCACATTAAAAAAAAGTGATTTGTTGAAACCTATCATTTCCATTAACTAAAGGCATCAAGTAGTTCAATAGCTATTGAACCACATGACTTGATGGTCACAAAGAATGAGAAAATATTGTTACAGCTCAGCACATATTATCTGAAATATCTGAACTGATGAATAATTGCAAGAAGTAGCACAATGTAGCTCATCCTCACCCTGAATACAAAGTTTTTTTGCCCCAAATTTTGTAAGATAGCTTAAAGTTAACATTAACCCATTTTTATGGAGTGTGGGACCTACAGTCAGAAAGACCTTAGTTGTTCACATTCTTCTTCCAACCCTTAATAGCTGTGAGACCATAGGCAAGTCATTTAACCTTTGTATATCTGAATTTTTTTACTTGTAAAATAGGGATAATAATAGTACCTATTGTTTTAAGAATAAAAGAATAATAGCTATAAAATGCTTTGCAAAAGTTAGTTCAGTATATAAAAGCTAGTTGCTATTATTGTTGTTATCATCATCTTGGGCATATTAAGTATGTTTGAGGAGGATATTAATAAACTCAACCCCTATATTCCAGTCCTCATCTTCACAAATCTGAGTTTGATTTTGCAGCACTAGGATAATTTGTTAAGGAAAAGGACTGTTTCTTGGAAATGATTAATATGTATGGAACCCTTCATAGACCCTTTGTTTTTTTCTCATGCACTCTTTTACTTTTTTGGTTTTCAATCAATTTAACAGAATTTGTACAGGGGTGGCAAATCAAAAATGGTTCTTTTCTGAGAGAAGCAAGATTCCTTCTTTTAAAATTGGGGAAGGAACCACAATAACTTGTTTTAAGATTGAGAATAGGAATATAGGGACTCTTAATACACATGTCATTGTAGAGGCTCTTAGGGCACCATTTGTCTATATGAGGCCAAACCGCCCCAGTCTGCAGCATCAGCAACATGTTCACTGTTAACATGACGTGTTAAATAGGAAGGCGTCTGAATATGGCAAAGAATGGAGTCTGAAACTAGGAAGGAGAAGGCTTATGGTAAAACAAACAAAATCCAAGAAGTATGTTGTCACTACAGAAGGTAGGCTGAGGCCTATTCTTGGTCTGGGAGAGAACATGCTGGCTGAGGAAAGTGATTTTTAGTCACATGAGTTAGTAAATTTTGAAAGGAGAGCTTTGCTTAATTTCTGATTTTTTTCCTTGAGATTCTTCCCAGTTATTTGCCTTCTCTCACTAATCCTATTGTATCTTCTCCTCACAAAGTTATCTCCTTTTTATCTTTTTTTTTTTCTGCCAAACAGTTCTATTGTTCAGGTTGAATGTTATTGGCAGGTTCTTTATATAGTGACCCATTCTCCCCCCTCCGCCCCGCCCCCTCTTTCTCTCTCTCTCTGCTTCTCTCTGTCTCTCCACCCCACCCCCCCCAGTTCTCCTTCACTATAGAGTGTTGTTAATCAATGTGCTACTGCTTCCATTTTTATGAAAAGACAATAACTAAGGTCTCTTTAAGTTATTTATTTCTACCTATATTTAAATTTTCCCTTATTTTTGACTATAGTGTTTATGTCTGAAATAAGACTCAAGTGACAAATATCTCTCCATAGGCAGTGAAAACTTTGACAAATGCCTGTAGGATCAACCTTTAATCCTTGTGACACAGTTTTGTTTTGTTTTTCTAAAGATGTTTTTTATTTTTACTTTTCAAATTTCCACCACCTTTGTAATCAATGTCCTTCATAACTTGAGGAAAATGCGATAAAAGGTAAATTGGTTGAGGGGAGAAAATAAGAGGAAATATGGGAACTATGGAATTCTTTTAAATCAAGGTATCTGGATAGCCATCATGATTCATTTTTAAAGATTTGCTGGTTTGAGAGAATCATATTGATACCTATTATGTTACTGGTATTTAAATTAGGTTCTGAGGGCAATGGACTGGGAGAAAGGGTAAGAGAAGAAATCTTGGGCTATTTTCTTTGGTCTACTCTTGTTTTCATTTGACTGTTCTGGTAAAGATAATGAAGGATTCAATAGAAGGTTGAGTAACTGAAGGTAACCTGGGAAGTTTCAGATTTTAAAAGGAAACTATTTTTACTTGCCTCCAAAAAGCTCTTGTTTCTTTTCTTATCAACCTGTTAGTTTCTTCCCACCCATGGTTCCATCTCAGTATGATACAAGTAGTT
This sequence comes from Gymnobelideus leadbeateri, assembly GCA_011680675.1. Lineage (NCBI taxonomy): Eukaryota > Metazoa > Chordata > Mammalia > Diprotodontia > Petauridae > Gymnobelideus > Gymnobelideus leadbeateri. Next base: position 86,592 of record WOXC01001424.1, on the reverse strand, counting down.
CCACTGTGGATCAAGAGTAGGAAGAAATTCACTTTTTGGAATGTGCTCCTTAGATATTCTACTTCTGTTTCTTTCCTTCTTGGTCTTCAAACACCATGATACACCTTTAGGATGAAAAAATCCCCACCGAAAATTTAGACTTCATGTAGTTTGATTCACTGGTTTCCCTGCCTCATATCTTTCTATACTTTTCCACTTGTTGCCAATGTTATTTTTTTTGAAAAGCATATATTATACTCTTCAGCTCCAGGAACTCCAGTAGTTCCTCATTATCTCTAGTATTAATTATAAATTAATCTGATCAGTATTTAAATCTTTTCATTGTCATGCCCCTTCATACCTTTTCAACCTTATTCACCTCCATGCATTCTACAATTCAGCTTAGAAAAGGCTTATTTGCAGCTCCTTGCACGTAATACTCCATGTTTCTTCTCCATGCCCTTGCACTAACTACCTTTCATCTTTGGAATGCTCTTCTTTTCAAACTTCAAGTTTCCCTGGCTTCCTTCAAAGTTCAACCTAAATTCCATTTCTACAGGAAGCTATTTCTAATTCCCTTAGTTGCTGATTCCTTCCCCTTTCAGATTACTTTCATATAGTCTCTGTACTACTCATATGTAGCTAGATAATATATGTTGTCTCCTCTGTTAGGATGTATGCTGCTTGAAGCAGGCATTGGGTGTTGCCGTTGTCTTTATTTCTCTCTCTAACCCTTAGCATAGTGTCTGACTGCTGATGACTGACAATAATGGTGTCTCTCCCTGTCTAGGAAAACTACAGGGGTAGAGAAAGGAGAAAAAAGTTCATGAAAAAATTTCTCAATGCAGTAAAGTGATGTCTAAAATATTATGAGATGGTTAGACAGTGAATCTTCCTTAGATATTTTTCTTCCTCAGTACAAACCACTTTTCTTCATATCAAATGCTTGGTTTTGGTAGGATAGAGCAAAGTCTTAATGCTCTTAATAACTGGTCATTGTACATGCTGGGAAGCCATAACTGACCTTCAGGGCTGAGGTCCAAAGATCAATAATGTTCATTTCAGCTACCCCACCTAACATCTTTGTTTTATTTTGTTTTGTTTTGTTTGTTTACCTTTTCTTGACAGTAGAAGAAAATGAGGCAGAGGACCATCAGGAGGGTGTAGGACAGACGGCCACACAGTCTGGTAATGCTACATTCCTTCATTAGTACCTGCTTGCCATTTTATAATAGCGTGCAATTTATGTTCCCTAAGTGCGTTTTCGTCTTATGAGGCTTCAACCTCAAATGTATTTCTACAGTCAACAAAGGAAAAAAGGAATAATCCCATACATCAATTTCAGGGTCCCAGGGATGCTACTGCTCCTGGTTAGACTATCTCTTGAAAGGAAATTGTTATTTCTTTGAAGCTTTAAGGTGATATGTTTTTCCTTATTTTTCTAACATGTTAAAGTAAGTAAGACCAGTGAAATAAATTTGAAAACCCCTAAAGGGCAAGGAACTCTTATGCATAGGGTCTGATTTAAATAGGCAAGAGTTTAGTTTGGTTTTTAGACAAGAGGATTTTAAATATCAGAAAAAAATTAGAAGACTAGACCTTTGTACAAATGTGTACCTTTTAAAGGGAACTCTGGACAGAAATAGTTATAGCTTGGTATGAAGTATTCATGAATGAAAGGATTGTCAATGTGCCATCTATTTCTGGTAGTAACAAAGGGAACTTTCTCATGTATGTGTAATTCTTTGATTTAGCATACTTTTTTTGAATTCCTACTATGTGCTTAGTGCTTGATTGTAATGATTTTTTTGTAATGGTTTTTAAAGTATAATACAACTATAACAATACACATCCATCAATATCACATCTATTTAGAACATATTTTAATACTAGACATTACAAGAAAGGTTGACTGGAGGAATTTGTGCTAAGGCATCTAATTTCACATTTTGGTTTGTTTGTTTAGTCTTTATGCAGTGGATGTGACTGGATTCTTTTCAATATTTCAGCAATTTTTTCATAATAAAATAACACATTTTTAATTTTAGAAAAGTATTTTACTTCTGACACAGGACATTGAATACATTTCCTTAAGTCTTTATGTTTGTCACAATTAGTTCATTAACTTGCTCTTCAGGAATTCATGGGGTCTTAACTGAAGGTTTGCTTTTAAGCAGAATATTCTGTGTACTTTTTATTGGCAGGCCTCTGGACTGGTTCCAACAGTATTAGTTGATTCAAGGTTGAGCATTAATAAATTCCATGGTTGTTTAATTTGGTGAAAAGCTGGCTATGACTATAGAATAGACTTAGGAAATGGTCCAGTTTTAACATTGCATGTGTATCTAAGTCTGTGTATTTTGGTTCATTCATCTCTTGCCAGTTTTTGTTATTAAGTAGTCTTCTCGCATTCACATATTTACATACTCCCTCTATCTCATGTTCTTCTACCCTCATAAAAACCGATTCTGGATTTTAGGTAGGGGCTGATGATTGGAATTAACCAGGAATAACCTCATTTATATCTTCTGCAAGGGGCAAAGAAGGCCTGCCCTGTGTACATGCTGCCAGAAGTTTTTATAGTAATACTTTGTATCTAAGCTCTGGCTCTTACCATTAAATGTGCTTTTTATAGAGTACCAAGTTATAAATGTAGTGCAGCTACGGCATATTAATCTTACTGCAGAGATTTAATGAGGCAGTTGTTTTGCGATGGACACTATTGGGAGCAGAGAGCGACAGAGTTTTACTTTACCACTGAGCTGCAGAAATATTCCTTGCCTGGTAATAATTATAACCACATGATCTCTTAAGTTTTCCTTTCTTTGGCCAGTGCTTTTCCATGCGAAAGTGGCTTGGAAGGAGGTCCATTACAAGGCAGTGAAATGGATTAGAAATTGGGCTGTTTTCTCAGTAGTTTGACATTTTAGCTCTGATCAGGCATGGATCCTTGTTGCACAGAGAGAAATATGTAAGATGAGTTTCAAGAATACAGATAGTCTTTGCCAGTCCACTGAGATGGCTTTTAGATATTCATTACTTTTACTTGACTTTTATATAGGTTATAAAAAGTAAATGTGGTGAAACCTCATTTTTACATGGACAGAATAGAATTTCTGCTGCTCGGCCTTAAACTGATCCCACACTTGAAATTAATTGAAGTCCATGGGTTTATTGCCTCCAACTCTTTTAAGCCAGGGCAATTTTTCATTTTCCCCAAAGTTGTGGTTTTATTAGACCAAGTTACAGCAATAACATCTCTTATGAGGAGGAGGAGGAGGAAGAGGAGGAGGAGGAGAAAGAGCAAAAGGAGAAGGAAAACTCCACCTACCAGAATACAGTAATGGGAAAATCATGCCTCTTTTAAATTTCCATTTATAAGTAATGTTAAAGTGTTCAGCAACAGGAGATAGCCACTCATTTTTATTGTGCTCACATATGAATTTACTTCTGTTCCAAATTCAGGCTTTTCCCCCTCTATTTTGGCTAATTATTCATTGAATCTTTGCAGACAGTTCAGAAAGGAAGAGGTGAAGTGGGCAAAATGAGTTTTATCTATGTTATCTCCCCTCTGGTAGTCTGTGGCAATGTTTGTAGTAGATGATTGGGAGAGAGGGGTGGGAGGCTGTGCCCCACCTCTGTGATAGTGTTTGTAGTAGGCAAAAACTTGAGGACAGGAGGCATTTGCTAGTTTTAGATGGAGAGGGAGTAACATTTGAAAGTGTTAATAAATTTGATGCAATGAATAGAGTGGACATGGAGTGAGGGGTTAGGGTTAAACATACAGTCAGTAAGGCTGAAAGTAGGAAAGAGAAAGCCAATTAGGATGGAAAGCATACTAATAAAATACTTTTTATGTTAGGATCGCAAAGGGCTTTATAAAAACTACCTAACGAAGGCTCTGTGCAATTACTGAAGTGTGGCTACCTCTGGGAAAGGAGATTGATTGTCATTTAAAATTGCCCCAAATCTTTCCAAATAATAGTGACCGAGAGGGAAAAAGCCCCAAACAAACAAATCCTAAAGACATTTCGGACATACATGGGAGAGTCTTTATGAAAATGAAGGATGTATAAATCCATTTACCAAGAAAGTGGCTGAGGCTTCAAGAACTCATTACACCAAGGCATCATAGGCTATAATCGAACCCATCTCCCAGAGGGTCCCACTTAAGTGTTGACCTAAAAACAAATTCGCCAGTTGGTTGGAGCATGCATTCTAAAGTTGCAGCAGAAGTGAGTAAGCTTGACTGACTTAGGTCCCTGTAGGGTTATATCTGTAAATGTAGAAGTAGAAGGGAAAAAAAAAACCATTTCTTATTACTCTTAAAATGACTCTAATTTTAATAATTAGACACTCTATAAGAAGGGTTGACCAGAGGAATTCTTTAGGGCCAATGCATCCAATGTCACATGTTTTGATTTGTTTGTTTTGTATTTATTCAGTGGGTGTGATTGGATTCTCTTCAAGTGTTAATATTCTCAAATAAGAAATATGGGGATTTCTGCTTTTTTTTTTTCTGTCCTGATACTTAAAGCAGACTCTATCCTTATTTTAAAACAAACAAGTCTGTAAACTTTATGTGTAGCATTTAAATACACATGTTAAAATTCAGACCCAGCACCCATATTTCCCTGAGTGCTGTCAGTTTTATGAGATGAAGCTGGGAGTTCAAGCTAAACAACTCATGTATGCAGTGTGCACACATGCTGCCTTCCAACAAGTGTTTAATGATGTTGGGGTCAGGCTGCAATAGTTAATATAGTTATTTCTTTTCCTGAATTGCTTTCTAACCTAGCAGTATTTTAAAGCATTTGGTTAAAGCCTGTTAGAGGAACTTGGGAAGTTTGCCTGTTTATAGCTTCTGAAGCTCCAGATAAAATATCAGAAATGAGCAAGGGGCAGCTCCATTGGGCTGACAACATAGAATCACCTCTGGAAAGTATAAGTACTGGAGGCAGCTTTTACAATTTGGAGGCATTTAATATGTTTTTGCCTCAAGAAAATTATTTCTACTAGATTTCTCCTCTATCTGATCCCCTTCTTCTTCTTTATCATCATGAAGTAATCATTGCCAATTCTAACATTTACATACAGTATTATGTCAGGTAATGTATTGAAACAAATTGAAAACACCCTCAAGTTTTTTCTTCATTTTGATACAGACAACAGGTAGATGTTTGGAATAATACCTTTCAAATGGCAACTCCAGTTAAATAATTAATGACTAATTCTGTTTAAAAAAAATAAAGTATCTTTGTTTTTCATGCTGCATTTTCTTTTACGTTAAACTCTTATCAGTTTTCATGGTCCAAAAGATTCCCGGATGATAAAATTTTATAAACTCTTGTTGACACATAGGTGGATGTTAGACATATGTGAATCATTTGGGGAGTGGTGGTCTGGCTGCTATTTATTGCAGTTAGGAAAAAGGAGTTTGCAACAGCTGCAGGAAAAGTGGGAGGGCTTTATGTGAAACTAGTGGCATTGCATTAAAGATAAGGCAGCTGGAGGTATCATTTTCAGAGTAAAGGGGGCTGTGATGAGATTGCATTGACTTCCCCAGAACAATGTTTTATAAGAGGATTTATTGAGATTTTTGTGAATGTTTGCTGAGAATTTGCCAATTATCTCATAATCAAATTGTTAAAAATAATCTAGGATTGATTGAAAATAAACTTGAACTGTGCACCTTCTTTATTGTACTGCTCAATTTCTTATTTAAATAAGCATACTGTAACTCTCAAAAATGTAAATACAAAAGTTACTACTTAGACTTTACTTAATTCTGAGACACTATTTGTTTATAACTTTGGAGAGTGGTAAAGAAGAAAAAACAGAATTTCAAATAAAGTCACTGCATTGTATGTCCTACCATAAATAAATATAAGTTTTTCTGCATATTAGTCATCTGTGAAGGGAAATAGTATCATGGAAATAGATGGGAATAATATCCTACTATGAAAAGAAAATGACTTCTATCAACATATTGAGTACCTATTATGTGCCAGCTGTTGTCTCTTTTTCACTATCAGATGTGTATTTGTATTACTGACTTTTCAGAGAAAATAAAGATGGTACGACTTATAAAAATATTTAACCAATCCAACATTAACATTTCCAAATAAGTGATAGCTGATTACAATTTACTACAGTTTTTTTTTTTTTTGCTGCTATTCCCCCGCGCCCCCTTTTTAGCAGTGCTTGGAACAGAAACTTGCTGAATGTAATTTGTGTATATAAGTACATTTTGTTGTATGGTGGAGTTTATTTTTCTACCACTGTCTAGCAAATAATAGGGTGACTGTGTGTTTTGACCAGTTTATGAGTAAAGGTCAATTTCATGCCTATGGTAATTAGCTGAGTTTATTCTAGGCTTTTGGCTAATTCTGGTAATTTCCCGTGAAACAGTATATTTAAGTGAAAAGTAATTCATTCTTAAGCATGCTGGTTTTTTCTTTTCATTGGAGACTATTCAATTTTAAAGGTGATTTATTCTTTTCTTCATGTTTGTATGTTTAAAAGTGATCAACATCATTCTATAGCTGTGATAGACATGGAAGTATGGAAGGGGTGTTTGAATGGGGAAGTGGGAGAAAGAATGTTGAAAATAAGGTGCTTTTCAAAACCAAGAACAGAAAAAAAATTGAGGGAAGAATATTACTTCTGTTTATTTGACAACAAAACAGGCAGTGATCTTGTCCTGTGACAAACTCAAGGAAAATGCCCTTTCTGTCCTTTTGGTAGCAAAATAATTAAATACAACTTTAAAGGAATTTGGTCTTCGATGCTCCAAAGTCACAGACTTACTTTTCTTTCAGACCCCAACTGTAAATTAGAAGACAAGACAGAAGATGGAGATGCATTAGATTGTAAGAAAAGGCCAGAAGATGGGGAGGAGTTAGAGGAAGAAGCTGTGCACAGCTGTGACAGCTGCCTCCAGGTGTTTGAATCCTTGAGCGATATCACAGAACACAAGATTAATCAATGTCAACTGACAGGTAAACAATACTTATCACTTTGTGTCTTCTTATTTTGTTCTATTTCTGATTTTTCCAGTTCATTCTTTTGTATATTTCCCCCCTCTGGAGATATTTTACTCCCACACTTGAATGCCTTGGTAGGGCTAGTGATATTTAGGGTGTAAGGTGCCCATTTGCAGCAAAATCTAGAGCAAACTTGTCTTTAGACTTTGAATACATGGAGGGAGTTATATGGTTGAAACTCTTGTATTTAAACTATTTCAAGAATCTTCAAGACAGAAATTGTGTTGTTTTTTTCACGTTTGCATCCCAAGTACCCAGATACATAGAAGGCACCCCATAAATGAAATTGTTGATGAGACACTTTTTTGGTTGTGCCTAACTGAAGCCTAACTGGAACATATGTGCTATAAGTCCCATTTCAGGAATGCTACCAGTCTGCATACCCCAATTACTTGGGTGTCAACTTTTCTAATAAATTCTAACTTTATCCTCATAATAATTCTGTGAGATGAATAGGTAGAGTATTACTACATTATGCACATTATACATGTTAGGGAATTGAGGTAAAGGCATCTGATATGTTTATTTGCCCAATTTGGCAGCAGAGTTGGCATTAAAATTCAGGCCTCCTCACTTGTAGCCTAGTACTTGTTCTAGTGTTTTAAAGATTCTTTTCTGAAAAGTCTTATAATAATTTACTATGTGGATATTGGTGGGACATGTTACATCATTTCATTTTACTTTCAATATTTGAAGCTGGAAGATAATATTAAAGATTTTTCCAAGTATCAACTTTTTTTTGGCTGTGGCAGGCATCAGATACAGTCAATAAATACACTGTAGACACTGCCAATGCATATTTATTCCATTGACATCATTGAATACATGTCACACAGTGTAATCTTTTTAAAAGGTCCTGCTAAAGGCACCATGCACTTCCAGACATCCTATTTTTAGTGAAATATTTTGTCCTAACAAAGTAATTCAACGGTTACTTTGGTCAGAAAAATAAAGTCCAGCTTACAGCTATAGAATGCTTTATGGTTACAAAGCTCTTTACATTCATTGTCTTATTGATTCTCATAGCCATCCTGAGAGCCAAATAAATAAATTATTTTGTGAGGAAATGTGTCTCAGAGGAGTCACGTGACTTAACCAAGGTCATACTGCTTAGACTCTAATCCAAATCTCCTAACTTCAAATCCATTTTTTACTGTACTGTACTTGGGAAGTTGTTTAAATTATTGTTAAAGACAGTACTGATCTGAAGAGTTGTCCAGGACATGCTGTGGTGGGATATTTTACCTTGGGGAAAAATAACATCTTATGATATTAACTTTATATTTTAGAGGATAGCCCTAAAACTCTACCTTGAATACTTAGTTATCCTATAAAATGTTTTTTATTGAGTGTCTGCTCTGTACCTTCCATTGTGTTTGGTCCTATGTGCATAAGATATGGTCCTTATTCCAGACAAGTATAACGATTAAAAACAGTTATTACTGATTTATTAAATACTTTTGTGCTGTGTAGACTTAGCTTATGCTGAAGATATATTTTGTAATGGAAAAAACATTCATTAAGATGTTTGATTTTATGCTGTCCTTATGGTTTCCTTAATATATATGCATATATGTAGATGTATATCTGTATATTTTCATTAGTACTCCCTCTACTGTTATGGATTGAAACCCTTCTAATGACTTAGTTGGTTTGATTATGATTTGTTGTAACTAAAACTGTTCAGCACCTGGACAATTTTCTTCCAAATATAGCTGGAATGGTCCTCAAATGATAGTCTGGACCCATACTCAAAGCCTTTGCAGCTTGGTGTGACCTGTCATAGCTCATTCCTCATTAAACTAGTTACTTTATGCTGGTCACCACTTTGCCATAACAGGGTACTGAAGTCATGATGATGATGGTGGTGATGAGAGTCGTCACAAATTAAGTTATTTATTACTGCCTTTGTCCAAGTATAATTCAGCATCTAATGTATGAGAATGCTTATGTTGAACACAATTCAACATCTTTTGCATGAGAATGAAGTGATGTTCAGAATTTGATGGATATTGGTCTATCACCTGTATATAATGATTGGGTTTAGAGACAAAGTTTGGGGAAGGGTAAAGGATGGAAATAAAATAGAAGTGGAGGAATAGAATTTGAAGAAAGCAGCTTTGTTTAGGGTCTAAACACTGTCACCCTTTGTCAGTCAAAGGGAAATCTTTGATTAAGTCCAGAAAAGTTTGGGAAAGACTGAAAATACCTAGAAGCATTTTAATTGCTAAAGAAATATGACCCTGGGGCACCTAGGTGGCGCAGTGAGTAGAGCACTGGCCCTGGAGTCAGAAGGACCTGAGTTCAGATCTGACCTCAGACACTTAATACATACACAAATAAAAATCTAGCTATGTGGTCTTGGGCAAGTTACTTTACCCCAATTGCCCTCCAAAAAGAAAGGAAGGAAGGAAGGAAGGAAGGAAGGAAGGAAGGAAGGAAGGAAGGAAGGAAGGAAGGAAGAAAGGAAGGAAGGAAGAAATATGACCCTTCTCCTTGGTTGAAATGTTTTTGGTGGAAGGTTTAACCTTTCCAGTTTTTTCTTTTGCTTTATGTAGGCAGTTAAATTTTGTTAAGTTCACTCCTCCTGATTGACTAAGTGCTGTATGTGGCCTCATCTAAAACTTGTATTTGTTTTCCCTTTTCATTACCTTCTCCATTTCTGATTTTTTTTTTACTGTTTGCTTCTTTAAATTTTTCAATCTTTGTGTGTACTTTTAGTACACAGACCAGATACTTTGTTTTTTTGTGTGTGTCTTCCATGTATTTGCAGTCCTTTGTTATCTAGATGCCCCTCTCATTTTTATATTTTCTTAATGTTTTCTTCCCTCCTTTCCATGTGCTCTCTGCTTTCCCCTCTTTGCCCTATAACCCTTTGTTATGCCTCTTTCTTTATAGCCACAACAAGGCATGGAACTTCTTTGCTAAACATTACTTTGAGAAAGTGGGCCACTCTGATCAATGGCTTAACTCTAGGTGTGACAGTGGTATGGAAATAGCACAGAAAGGGATTTCAGAGCTGTTGCTGTTCTCCACAACGTCAGACAATTCAGGCATGGTTTTTGGTCTTATGATTCTTTATGTTTGTTTCCAGGATGACTCTGTTATAGGACATATTCCTGAAATCAGGCTATTATGTTAGTATAATTCTACTCATTGTTTTATTTTGTGGCTTTTCTTTTCAAGTGGTGAATCTAGCACATCTTTATAAACATTTTTTCTCTCAGGTAGTCTTAAGAGTAAGCCAATAACCCAAAGAACCCACCCTGGTAAATATTTTGCATCAATTGAAAATCTAGGCAGCTGGTGGCACAGTGGATCCAGAGTCAGAAATTAGAATTGAACTAATTCTTACTGATTAGCACAGCAATCCTGACAACCAAATAAATATTTCTATTCTAGGCTCAGAGAAATTAAATGTTCAACTCTGGCCTTGGATACTTAGTAGCTGTGTGACCCAGGGCACATTATTTAACCTTTGTATGCCTCAGTTTCCTCCTCTGTAAAATGGGTATCATAATAACAACTATAACAGGCACTTAATAAATGCTTATTTCCTTCATTCCTTCCTTCCTTTCATTGAAGCTCTGTTAAATTCTGGCAGTGCATATAGGAGTTGGTCTGGAGCAGTCCAAGTATTAGAGAACAGGTGAACTCTGAAGCAGATCCTGGCTCCAGGTTATCTCCATTATGAAGGACTCTTGGAAGTAATGGATGTTGTCAGCCCTGCATTCAGATCTGTTTAGAATTCACCAAGCAGTCTGATGTGCTCTGGAATGAACCTAGTTTTCCAACTGATCCAAGAATTCTCCTTTTAGTCCTCAGTAAGTAAGATACTTAATACCTGAGGCTGGGTAATTTGTTCTGGAATTGGTCAGAAGGAGAGGAACAGTAGAAAACAGTATGTCATATTTTTATAGTGACTAACAACAATCCCATCTTCACAATAATCCATTTTACAGTTGAGTAAACTGAGACTCAACTGAGTTCATTATCACCTGGTTCTTATAAACCTGATAGGCAATTTTACCTCTGGCCTAACTTAAGAGATATCTGATCTTCTGGAATATTCAAGTTAGAAAGGATCACCAAACTCATCTAATCCAAATGCCTCATTTTACAGGTAAGAAAAGTAAGATATGTTATGGTTGTATGACTTGCTCTTATGTCAGAGCAAGCTATAGTTTAAATGCAGGTCCTTTCCCTCAAAATCCAGTGTTCTTCTATCACTCCTCCACACTGATTCTTACTGGACTGAAAATGGGAGACCTAGGTCTTGGTCACAGCTTTGTCATAGAAGTTGACTTTCATATAGCAATTTAGGGTTTGCAAAGCACTTTCATAAAAGACATTCTTTTTTGAGGTTACAAAAACACATGGTATAGATGCTAATACTACTGTTTTTCCTCTCCCCCATTTTACATAGATAGAAATTGAGTTTTTTAGACTTTAAGTGACTCGCCTGTAGTCACACAACTAGAAAGACTTCGAGGTAGGAATTAAATCTAGATGTCCCCTGAGCCCAGGCCCAAGCTATGTTTGCTACACTAACCATGCCATGCCTCACTTTGCTTTTTTGTAAAATGTGGCAGTTGGATTAAATGATTCCTAAGGTCCCTTCTAACCCTAAGAGTTCATAAGAACAGGCATCTTTTGAGGTAGACTGGAATGAAAATAACTAATTTGGTCTTTTGGATTTGGAGGGACAGGATGATATTCATACAGGTGAGTTCTGCTCTTTTATGGGCTAATGATACAGTATCTCTCTGGTCTCCTCTGCATCTTGGTCAAATAAATTCTGTGTCATTTTTTGCTTAGGGGGACAGGTGGAAAGGTGCATGGTAAAAATACTATTCAGAATGTAGCAGTAGATGGAAACCACCTGTATTTCTCTATTAGCTTTGTTTTCTTGCACCAAAAGGGCCAAGAAGGCAGGGAAATGAACATGCTATTGCTTTGGGGCTTTTGGATACAGAAGACACATTATCAAAATATATATTTAAAGAAGAAAAAGCATAGAGAACCTCTCATTTTACTAATCCACAAACCCTATCATTTCTTGCCAATCCTTGTAGGGGGTGAGGAGGGCGGGAAACTGGAAGGGTCTCATCACACTTCTCAGCAAAGATTTAATAGCAGGGTGCTGTGGTGAGGGCTGAGATTACTAAGGCTTCATTACGTTTACAAAACAGACTGTGAACTAGCACTGTAAGTCATCAAAACTAAGCTTCCCTTACCAGGATAAATGTCTAATAATTTATTTGGTTATGTTGTCCATTTCTTCTTTTGAGTCTTTTTTCCTTTATCTTTCTATGTTGCAAAAAATCTGGTCATTCATAAAAGATGAATTCACATTATTAGTGTGTCAAGCTTAGGCATTAAATGTGGAAAGGAATTCATATTCTTTTGTTAAATAGTGACTGCCTGTCCAAATGCATACACTTGTGAAGATGTTGTTAGGGGACATTGAAAGGTACAACAGACCCATATTGATACGAAGAGGTTTATTGCATGTGTAACAATTATATCAACAAGTGCAACTGTAGGCAGTTGGTTCTTCAGTCAGTCAACAAGCATATAATATAGGAAGTGCATATTATATGCCAGGCACTTTATAACTTTGAGTATAATTACTCAAACTACTATGTGAATGCTTTTTGCAGAGTACATGACATTACATGCTCTTTGCAGTTACAAAAATTCTTTTAGGTTTTGTGCAAATTTTAGTCAATTGAAAATTGTAGTCAACTGCCAAAGAACCAGTAAAAATAGAATAATTTTTACACAGTCATGTTAAATTAAAGACAGGGTGCCTCTATTTAGAAATCAACAGATCAAGGGCCCTAAAATAGAACCTGAAGTTCTGCTGGCATACTCAAATGTCATTTCATCATTATGAGGACTTATATTTGACAATTGTTTTCCAAATTCTCTTCTCCAAACTCTCTTAATTCTTGTGTCTTCCTTCAGTTATTTCTTATTTCTCTTATATAGTGCTTGCTGTGTGTGTGTGTGTGTGTGTGTGTGTGTGTGTGTGTGTCTGTTTGAGTGTTGTCTTCCCCCCAGCAGATTGTAAGCTCCCTGAAGGCAGGGGCTATCTTTTACTATTTTTTGCATCCCCAGAGCTTAGCACAATGACTGGCACAGAGAAGCTACTTAATAAATTTTGGTTGATTGATTGAAATCCAGTTTGTTTAAATTACCTGAAAAGAATGGAGTATCTTTTTAGATGGATGTTAATAAAATATAAAGTGCCATCAGTGATTTTTTTTTAAAAGCAATTGGGGTTAAGTAACTTGCTCAAGGTTACATGGCCAGTCATTATTTGTGTGTGGGTGCTCATTTTCTGAGGCTGGATCTGATCTCGGGTCATCCCAACTCTGAGGCCAGCACTCTTACTCACTGCACCACCTAGCCGCCCCACAGCAATGATTTTCTTTAACCCCTCAAAATTCTGCCCCATTTTTTACTATTAGAATCTTAGCTCATGACTTCTATTACTGTTTTTTTTTCTTCTAAGAAAGAAAATGAATCAAATAAATACTGAAAAGCGATGTCTAGAGATTTCAATTCATCTACACACTAGCACTCAATTCATTCTTGAAAGGAATATCCACATCAGAACTCCCTTCTGGTGTTAGTTTTCAAGAATGAGGTGAGACTGAGTAGGTCAGTTTAGTGGTCTGTTAGTGCCCTGCATCTGCTCACCTTCATATTTATCTACGGAAAGGCAAAGTGATTATTCACAATTGGTTCTAACCTCTTAAGCTGTTGGCTGAGTGAACTTCTCTTTCCTGTTTTGGAGGAGGGATCATTTGAGTCTTACTCTGTCATGAATACTTAGTAATTTTCAAGTTTCCAACTTCATAGTAGTGATTTTTATATTGAGATTTAGCCCATAACTCTTATTTTAATGTTCTTGGTACTAAATCACCTAATAAAATAAGTTGTCTATATAAAAGCAACACATTTTTATGCCTGTTAATTGCTCCGAATTTCTACCTGTTCTTGAGTTTAAGAAGCGAGGCTTTATAAAAATAATCTTTTGAAAGATTACCTATTGAGGATTTATAAAAGTAATCTTTTGAAAGATTATCTATCTATCCATATATCTATCTACACTTTCTATATGTTCGAAGATGCTATATTAAACATGCAGCTTGAAAACTGATTTAAGGAGAAGAAAGTTTTAAGCACAATTTTGCATTACAGTCTATATGTTTTTAATTTATGTTTTCAGTTAAAAAAATAACTGGTGGACCGCCATTTAGTTATCATTCTTTGGGAAAGTTTTAAAAATGATGTAACTGCGGAACAGAGTCTCCTTTTTATCAGAATCCTTATTAATAAACTTCTCCATGCAATTTAATTTTTATAACAAATGAACTTGGGTGGAGAATTTCATGAATCAGTGATATAATTACTCAAATTACTTTCTGTACTTTATATTTAAAATTGTTTTAACACCATCTCTAAATTGCAAAATAGAAATTAGAGAAAATGAACACTATTAACCTGTATATAAGTTAAGATTGCAGGTTTGATTATCTATGATATAATGTATTTAAATGAATCTTTATCTTATTCTTTGTTTTTAATATTATAATGGTAATGGTCTAGTGCTTTGCTTTTGTTTCATTCTACCCAATACCTAACATCCAACCCTGCAAAGTAACTGTAACTGTAGTATAGGATTACAGATGTAGACCTAGAAGAGACTGGAGAGTTATCTAGTCTTAACCCTTCTTTTTACAGATAAAAAAAGTTGTGGCCTAGAGAAATGAAGTGATTTGTGACTAATTGCAGAGCTGGGATTAGTTCAATATTCTCTCCACTGGACCATGATGTGTCCAGTTTCTGTATCTTTTACCTGTCAGTGATGTTGTTAAAAGCAATCTCTTTGTCCCCATGTCAAACTGCAAATATGGATACATTTAGGACTTAATTATTAATTATGTAGCAGTGATGTACCTTTTTGATATAGTGAAACACTTGAAAATATGCTTCCTTGGTGTTAAAACTGTAAACTTATTTCATGTGTTGGTAGCATGTCATTTCATTGGTATGTGATTCTATGCACGTGGTAGCTATGACACATTCTTCCTTTTAAATATGAAATTCAGCACAATAGTAACAAACTACAAAACTTGAATTGGTGAGGTAATTGTAATATTTGTGGCAAACTTACTTAAGTTTTAAAATAGCTAATTGCTAAAGGAATCTATTAAAGGTGCCCCATTTCTACATCTTTCCTTTTGTGCTAAATGAGAAGGGATATTATCTTTGGGGAATGGTCCTGGTGTCACAGAGATCTATGACCTCTTAATAGGCATCAGGAGGAGAAGATGGGAATCATTCTACGATGTGCCCTCAGGACTTACGTCCCTTTAAACTTCAAGGAATAGGAATGGAACTCTTCAACTTTTCCTTTCTTTTAGCTTTACCTTCAGGGGGAAATTGATCGATTAGAGGTGATTATTCCACAAACTCTGAGCCCTTTCTCTTTCTGTGTTGCCAGAGTAGCTTCTCAAAGTTTAAAGAGATTTTCTCCTGGGTAAATGAATTCAAGTAGATTATTAGGATAGAAATCTTTGAGCACACATTAAAAGTGCTAAAAATGAATTTGGACTTGAAAGAATATTTTGAACAAAAAGTTCATAGGAGCCTATAATTACATTTGTATCATTATAATTTTTCATCAGTTTGGAAAAATTCCTTTGTTTTCAATATTTTCAGTGAACATGTAGATGGTAGAATAAAGTTATAGTGGTACTTGAAGTTAAAGAAATGGTAATATTCTTTTCTTTGAGACAGATGTCTAAAGTAATAAGTGAAAAATAATCCCTCAGCAGATTCCAAAAGGAGCCTATGTACCTGTATATCTCTGCTTTTGTTTTTTTCTTCAAAGAACTGATACATATCTGTAAAAGAAAGAGGCTGGACAGGGTGATCTCAGAGGTCCCTGCCTGTCACATTTCAATACAATTCTAAATTTTACCAACAGGAAAGTTTTATCTTCTTGATCCTTTTGTTGAATAAGAAAAACATTTTAAATGTAATCTTATCCTTGTGAAACATTTGCTTTCGTGGCAAACTTGGAATTAATTTAGGATTATATTTCATTTAAAGTCCCTAGAATGTCAATTTAATTTTCTTATTTATTTATTTTTTAATTCATTTCTTACAATCTACCTATTACACTCGAGGTACAGTATTAGCTCCCCCTGGTGACTAAATTAAAACATCAGAAAACCCATGGATAGAAAAAGAGGAAGATAGTGATGAGTCATAGTAACTTAAAATAGCTAACTAAATAATTATTCCATCAGTATGGTGATTATATATATATATATATACATATATATATATATGTGCGTGTGTGTATGCATGTATACATGGATGTGTATGTATATACGCATACACCAAACAGCAAAAATATCTAATATGTGAAATTTCATTCCACTTTTTTGATAGTGGTGAATACTACCCCTACTTTTTTGCAGACACTTCCTTGAGTGACATTTATTTTAGTGATAAGATGAGAATCAGCTGACTGGGGAGGAAAGCCTATATAGTAGAGGCAGGCGTCCTTAGTTTTCAAATTTATAGTTTTAGGCAGCAACTGAAGAAGCAAGAGAAAAAGCAAAGGGAAGGCACACATTTCTGTGCCTCCTAAAAATGAGTTTGCGTGTTTGAATTGATCTGTGATTTCTTTGACATGGTACTTACTTCACTGATACATATAATACTTTCTCATTCTGAATTATTTTAATCCATGCCTTTCCATGAATTCCACATAAAGGATCTATCCAATACATTGAAGGCATTTTTTTTTTTAAGTCTCAAGGGTGCCAGTGTAATAATACTCAGGCTTTGCATCTTCTGTCTTTCATTATTTTACATGGAGGTCCCCCTCCTTTTCTGGCCATATATATACCCTGCTATAAGAATATGACACAGAATACTCTTACCTATCATATATCATTCCATTGCTTTTTTAGATTACTTGTAATTTTGATTCTTTACTCAGACAGTAAGCAGTCATTTAATAAATATTTGTAGTGTGCTAGGCACTGTGACATAAGTTGAAAACAGATTCTCCTCTCAAGGAACTTATATTCTAATGTGGGAGATAATGTGTAGATAGCTAGTTACATATAAGATACATACATACATAATGCGTTTGTAAAATAGAAGATAATTTTGGAGGTGGGGGTAATCTCATAGCAGCAGTGGGAAATATTGGTATTAAGGAGATTGACTTAGAGTAAACAAATTACTTTCATATAAAGCAGGAGTTTGCAATCTAATTTTTTTGTGGGGGGAGACATCATGGAGGATCTCCTTGGAAGTCTGGTAGAGGCCTTGGACCCCTTGCTTAGAAGAATGTTTTTAAGTGCATAAAATAAAAAAATACTGATGATTATAAAAGATAACATAATGAAATAGTTACCCAAGTATTTTTAAAGACAAATTAGTGGACTCCAGGTTAAAAGCCACTGATTTGAAGGCAAGATGTTTTAGAAGATCTGAATTCAAATCTTTGTTCTGTTACTTTTTAGATATGCAGTTTGTATAATTCACTTAACCTCCCTAAGGCTCAATTTCCTCATCTATAAAATTTGGATAATAGTTCCATACTTGCAATGCCTACCTCACTGGGATTGTAAACCTTGAAACATTATATAAATAAGACTCATCATTATCATCATCATGGACAGTACTGTTCAATTTCCCAAATATAATCCAACCTAATCTCATCCTTCTCCCCAACTCTGCACCCAGTTCCCTGCCTACCAATATGGATATTTGGTAGCTTAACCTGTTATTTTTCCTAGTTAATCACATGCCATAGGCTGTGCAATATCCTTTTTTAAAAAAATTACCTTTTGTCCTCCTATAGTGTTTTGTTGTAGGTATCTTTTTTGCATTTGCTGTTTATTTTACTAAATGAGCTTCTAATTCTAAATTCTGTATACTTCTTTGAATGATTCTCTTTCTCTTTTAGAAAAAGATTATTTAATACATTTTCTGGTTTGATTTTAAAGCTTTTAAGGTCACTGACCTCAGAGGTGCTCTTTCTTTAATTTTTCTTTTAAATCTTAGTCATATCGTTAATGGTTTTACTTCTTAATTGTCTTGACCATCTAGACTACTTGTGTCTTCCCAATCTTTTGTAATGGTCAGTAGAAAGTGAGTGTTGACTAGACTGCTATTCATTAATATGAGGTTTAGTGTTGTAGACTTTCTTTGTATATTCCAAAGGGAGGATGGAAAAAATATTATCTAGGATCTCATATATTAGTTTCTTCTTTGCTGTTTTAATTCTCCCATACAGCTCTTTCTACAATTAAACAAGTCCTTTTGCTACTTCCTCCTTCTTAACCTTTCCCTTTGCAGTTTAGTTTATAGTCAATGTCTGTTGATTTGTTCATGCCTTTCTTTTCTTCCCCGATATTTCCTTTCTTCTCATTATGGTGGGGATGTGAATTGTCCTTTTTTCTTCTTATTGCCCTTCTTCTACCTTCAGAAATCTAGAGCAGTTGATAGTACTTTCTCATTTAGCCTAAAATAATTGCTAGTCAGCAATATAAGGATCATGAGTGTGTTTCTATTAAGTCTTTGGACTAATTGAAAGCCCTTTATAGTTCATTCAGCCTATTACTGGCATGAATAACAGTGGACTATGATTTGTCTTGAACTCTGACATGTTGCCGATTTGCATTTTAGAGTAATGGGTCAACTTGCAGCTAGCCACTCTGTCTAACCCAATCAGATGCCATTTTTTCCTGCTAAAAATAAGTTTTAAAAATTTACAATATTTATTTACAACACAGATATTTCTATGTTTATTCATAACATATTGGAATTTGGCTTTATGTATTGAACAAGCATAGGGCAGCTAGACTATGCAATGAATAGAGCACTGGACCTGGAGTCAGGAAGACATGAGTTCAGATCTGGCCTCATACACTTACTAGCTGTATGGCCCTGGGGAAGTCACTTAACCCAGCTTGCCTCAGTTTTCTCATTTGAAAAATGAGCTGGAGGAGAAAATGGCAAACCTCCAGTATCTCTGCCAGGAAAACCCTGAAAAAGGGTCACAAGAAGTCAGACAAAACTGAAATGATCAAACAACAACAAAAATGGGCACATATGGTCTCATTTTATGTTGCTCCAGTTACCAGATTGGAAGGCCTAAAGACAACTGCATGATGCAGTGGATAAAGCATTGGATTTGAGTCAGGAGGATCCGAGTTCCAATCTAGCCTCAGATACTGACTGTGTGTCCCTGGGTGAATTCCTTAACCTCTGTTTGCTTCAGTTTCCTCAACTGTAAAATGGAGCTAATGATAGCACTGACCTCACAGGGTTGTGGTGAGGATTCACTCAGATAATATTTGTAAAAAGCATTAACACACTGCCTAGAACATAGTAGGTGCTATATAAATGCTTCCCTCTTCCCCTATTCAATCAGCATTTATTCAGTACCTACTATGTACTATATGCTCTCCTAGATTTTTGGGATTAAAAAAAAATAAGAATCTGGGGCAGCTAGGTGGTGCAGTGAATGAAGCACCAGCCTTGGAGTCAGAAGGACCTGAGTTCAAATCAGACTTTAGATACTTAGCAGAAAACTAGCTGTGTGACCTTAGGCAAGTCACTTAATCCCAACTGCCCTCCAAGAAGCAAAAAAAAAAAAAAAAGAGAACCTTACATTCTTTAATGACGTTTTCCTTCTCCAAGAAAACTTCCAGAGACTATAAAATTAATAGCAGCCCACAGCAGTGTCCTACACACCTCTCCATTAATCAGCCCACTTCTCTTTCCCATTGTTTATGCATTTCTATCCACTGTCCCTTTGTAGGTCACCTTGGAGGGTTTTGTTTCTTTGGTGGGATATATCTATTCTTGTCCTGTCTTGCCCTCTGAAAATTCTCCTGTTCCCGGGGGTAGTACCTTTTAAAGCCTTAGCTTCTGGATATCATATTGCCTGGTACCTGATCCTGCCACAGGAGTAAGAAATGATACTTTACAAATCTGTTTTTATAAAAGCAAGGTCTCTTGAATCACCAGCAAAGGCTGAGGAAGATTCCTATAAAGACTGAGAGTTTTAACATATGGAAATGATTATAAATCATTTTTCTATATTGATTTGATAGTTATAAGTACTCTCCTCAAAGCAATCCTATGAGGTAGGCACAATATATTATTATTCACATTTTACAGATGAGGAAACTGAGGCTAAGAGAGTTTAAATGGCTTGGCACGGTCACATGGATAGGAAGTGTCTGAGATAGGATTTTATCTCAGCTCTCCTGACTCCAAATTCAATACTCTTTCATGCTTCTCTGAAATCCTTGTAAATGGATGCTAACAAGGGCTTGGTCATTCCACCGATGCAGATTTGTTTCCAGAAGAAATGTTGTCAAAGGATTATTGCTCTAGAGAAATTCATCACCACCAAAGACTTTTGTCTTTCTAATAATATAAAACAGATATCTAATTTCAACTCAGTCTGAGAATTTACAATTTTTATATTTTAAAATTTTCTTTATTTTTGCTGAAAGGACTTGGACTGATTTCAGACTTAGCATTTTCCATCTCTTCCCTTAATATTATTTTCATTAAAATTCTATTAACTTTTTAATGAGTGTGATTAAACAGTAGTAATTAATTCTTACCAAAAAAAAGAGAGTGGGTGTAACAATGGAGAAAATTCTATGAATCCTGAAGAGAAACAACTTGAAAAAAATAGTTACATTATGGAAACGTGGCAGAGGTCTAAAAATGACCCCATTAACAAGAACACATATGGACCAGATACTATCTTTGGATAGCTTCACAGAATTCCCTTTGGATTGAGTAGAGTGGGCATAACTAAGCGGTTGGCCTTCAGTGTTTAACCGTATACACTTGGCCTTAACTTTCCCCTTTTTAGAGTTCACAAGGGAGCACTTAATTGATATTAGGAAGAACAGGACAAATGGGAGAAACAAGAATTGGGGGCTAGAGTATTGTCCTAGTTCTATTTAATTATGCTTCTTTATCACCTTTTTCAGCTGTGGCTACATTTTTAGATTTATATAGGACAAGGAAAATCAGATTCTGGAAGGAAAGGAGAATAGCCATATTTCTGGGTAACAATGGTATTTTAAAGCCAACACAACCACAAAATTAAAGTTTTTGAATTTGAAATCAGCTTTAATCCTATTCTCCAACATATGTATTTTGTGACATTGTCTTTCAATGCATAGTTATATAATGGATACTATTTAAAAAGCAATTAGGTTGCAACTAAGGATTGTTTATTTAGGGGTACTGAATTTCTCCATGCAAATTTTTAGCACAGTGATTGTGTGACCCCCTAAGATGTCTCCTATTGCCTCAAGTGATACACTGAAAGTCTTAGAAAATTCTCAAAAATATTAAATCACATTTCCTTTAATTTTTTTTCTTTTTCTGGAGGGCAGTTGGGGTTAAGTAACTTGCCCAAGGTCACACGGCTAGGTTTTTGTTTTTGTTTGTGTGTGCATTAAGTGTCTGAGGCCGGAACCGAACTCAGGTCCTTCTGACTCCAGGGCCGACGCTCTACTCACTGCGCCACCTAGCCGCCCCACCCTCCTTTAATTTTTAAAACAATACATATTAATACATAACATTCTAGAGGAGTGCAGTAATGTGATGAAATTGAACAGAGAATGATTCAGGAAATCATCCTGGATTCAGGTGAATCTAAGTACATGTGAAAGTCTTAGAAGACTATTTACTGAAATACAATAACATTTAATGCTTTTGTGCTAAAAGTAATCAAAAAGATTAGCTGGTTATGTTTATACTAGTAATATAAAATGACATGCTAAGTATCTGTGTCAGGTTTTTAATAATATGTTGCAAGCACTTCTGTTTTGCAGTTTTAAACCCCTCACAATCATGTTCCAAACTGTCTTTCCTATTGGTTTCATATTACTCCCCTTCACATTCTCTACATTTCAGCCAAGCTAACATACTCGCTATGTTTTTTGTCCCCACCTCTAGCTGTTTCCTACTTAAGTCCTATTAGGACTCAGCTAAAGAGCCATCCTATATATGAGGCTTTTCTACTTGTTAGGACTCTCTACTTTTCCTTCTACTTGTTAGGACTCTGCATTTGAAGTTGAAGTACTCTGTATTTGCTTTGTGTATATTTTACAATTTATTTATCTGTGTACATCTTGTTTTCCTCTAACAGAACACCTACTGAGGGCAGGGTCTCTCTTGATTTTGTCTTTTTATACTCAGAGCCTCACACAGTACATGGCACATGGGTATTGCTTAATAAATTATTGTTGAATTGACTTCTGTAATGTGTAAAACATGGTAAAATTGTCTTTTGGCAAGTATTTATTGTGTCCCTACCATGTGTTTAGCCCTTTGCTAGATACTGATGGGATTCACTTGAATGTAGGGCATGGTCCCTTCTCTCCAGGAACTTTACTGTCTACTTGAGGAGACAATGCATATACATAATTAAATAGTTGTTCCAGGGCAAGACAGGGTGAGACTAAAAGCCAGAATGTGTCAAGGAAAATTAATTCTGTAAGAAGCTGAAAAAAGAGGAGGTTAACAGGGACTAAGGTGGTCAGCAAAGGCATCCTGGAGGTGTTCAGGCTTGAGCTGGACTTTGACAAATGAAAATGGGTAAGTTTTTGGAAAAGCACAGGGCATCAAGAAGGGTATTATACCAGTGGGAGCATAAGCAGAATCTTAGAGAAAAAAATTCTGAATTATCATCCAGAAAAGGAGTTCCTCACGTGTATTCTTGTGAGTCACAGTTACAAAGTCGTGAATCCAGAGCATACAGAAATAAAGACAGGTCACTGTGAGTGCAGTATGTATTTTGTCTGTGAACAGAACAAAGTAAATACACAGCCAGGGAGTAGTCAGGGAGAAACCTCTTCCCCAGGTTAAGTTGTTCAGGAAAACAGAGAGTTGTGATTCCTCTGAACAGAAGGAAAGAATCAAGCAGGGTAGGTCTGATGACTCTAATGCCAAGAAATCGGGGATAGGTTTGGGGAGCAAATTTTTGCAGATGAACACATTTTTGTAGAAAAGCAAATTAATGAATAAATATGCATACATTTATATACATATACATGTGTGTCTGGATGCTCATACATATATACACAATAAATATAGCAAGAACATGTATATGTGTATATGTATATGAATGTATGTATGTACATAGAATATCTATAGGGAAAACTAAAATATACTTAAAAACATATACATATAAGCATGTGTGTATGTGTGTGTATACTTATACACATACATATAACTCTGTAGTATGTGTATATGGATATGTGTGTGTATGTATGTATTAGGTATATATGTAACAAACCTGTAAGGGAAAAAAAAAACCTTAAAACAGGATGTAGTCTGCTTGTCTGGCTAGCTCACTTCCAATGCCCAGTACTTTTTGAAGAAGTATGAAAAGTAAAGGAAATACTAGTGTGAATTAATCTAAAACTAAGATAATTTACGTAAAATTATTATTGAGATAATAAAACATGCCAATAGTATTTGGCATGGGAAATTGTAGGAAATGTCATATTGAGCTAATTTCCCAGTGTCTAGACTATTTAGTTAACACCTTTTGACCTTTGAACTTAATATTTGTTATCAGAATGTTATAGATTCCTCTTAAACTTAATTTTCATCTTAAGTTTTATCCTTATTACATTATGAGTCTTTGGTGCTTTATAAAATTTAAATAAGCACTACTATTAATAGTTTTAATAAAAAAAGTATTATTGCTACTTATACTTTATATTTCCATGGTGATTGATACTCATTAATTAGTTAATCCTCTCACTGTGCTTGTGAGGTAACTCAATATTATCAACATTATAAAGATGAAGAAATTGGGAAATCAAGAACTGAACTGGCTTTCGACCTCCAACTTGTTCTATACATATTTATTCAAGAATGGTAGGCTTAACCAGTATATATCTGAGTTGATTGTATTATTTGTAACTTATGGACATCGTTGTATCCACTCCCCCAATTTTAAAGTCACAGTAAACTTGGATCTTCCAACTCAACAGAAATAGAACTGAACTCTTTTTGGTTCTAGGTAGATAGCTGAATCAACTATCAGAGTGTAAAATAATTCCAGAGCTACATATTACAGAGTAATACCTGATTTTTCCAATATTTTGCATTACTAATGACTTTACCATTCTGCAGTTGGAAGTTCATTGTTATGCAGTTCATTGTTATCTGGTGTACAAAACACCAAATATTTCATATGGGCCAGCTTTTTATGGTACTTTGGCCAACACTCTTCAAAATTTTAGTCATAGGTTTTCCATCTGGAAAAATCTTGAATTGGATTAAGGATAGTATCTAAAGTCTCTATGACTTTGTGTTTAGGCCATTTTAATATTTAGCCTTTGGTTTTGATGTGTCAGTAATTTCGAGAGAAAAATGGAGACATATCTTTATCAACCCATAAATGCTTTAACACATTCAAGTTGGGCATATTATTGACTGACCACCTTAGGGCATTTTTTTCTGGAACATGACATTGCTCATACAATTTCTGTGTACCTAGCCATGTCATATTTTGCCCCAGGAATTATGCTACTGAAAAAAAATAAAGTATGCATCACCCTATATGATGGGACACATAGGTCAAGAAAATGAAAAGCTTGCTGCATTCCTCCCTTTTAGATGTGACATATCACCTAGGCATTTGCCTGCCACTGTTAGCTTGTGACATGGCATTGCCCAGGCAGTCTGCCATAGGTAAACAGCTGGTGTGTGACATGTATTCTCCTTCATTGATATGCAAACCACATGCTATAAAATGCTGCAAAACCCCCTCTTCCTCTCTTTCTCCTTCCTTCTTTCAAGCCTTCTCACTTCATCTATAGAGAAATGAACAGTACAGAAAAGATTTAACTTACCTGACTGAGCAAAAGAGTAGTGCTAGATTTTTCTCAGAACTCCAAGGTGACCCAACCAGTGATCATTTAATAGACTCTTACCAGAGAGCAGAATCATGGCACCTCTGAACTGAAAGGGGCCTCAGAAGCCATCTAGTCTAATCTTTACCTCATGAGAATTAACCATTACCCTTCCTTAAAAGAATGGCTTAATGGATAGAATACTGAATTTGGAATCAGGAAGACTGAGAATGAGTTCATATCCTGCCTTAGATACCTACAGACTAGCTGTGTGACTCTGGGCAAGTCTTTTCACCTCTCCTAGTCTCAGTTTCCTCATCTGTAAAATGGAAATAGTAGCACCTTCCTCATAGGGTTATTTTGAGGATAAAATGAGGTGACCTATGTAAAGCTCTTTGACAACCCTAAAATGCTATGTAAATGTTAGCTTTAATAATAGCATTATAATGATGATGATGATGATGATGATGATGATGATGATGTGATGATGGTGATGGTGATGATGCTGCTGATGGTGGTGGTGGTGGTGGTGATGCTGATGATGGTGGTCATGCTGCTGCTGCTGCTGATGATGCTGCTGATGGTGGTGGTGGTGGTGATGATGCTGCTGATGGTGGTGGTGGTGGTGATGATGCTGCTGATGGTGGTGGTGGTGGTGATGATGCTGCTGATGGTGGTGGTGGTGGTGATGATGCTGCTGATGGTGGTGGTGGTGGTGATGATGCTGCTGATGGTGGTGGTGGTGGTGATGATGCTGCTGATGGTGGTGGTGGTGGTGATGATGCTGATGATGGTGGTGGTGGTGGTGGTGGATGATGCTGCTGATGGTGGTGGTGGTGGTGATGATGCTGATGATGGTGGTGGTGGTGATGATGCTGATGAGTGGTGGTGGTGGTGATGATGCTATGGTGGTGGTGGTGGTGATGATGCTGCTGATGGTGGTGGTGGTGGTGATGATGCTGCTGATGGTGGTGGTGGTGGTGATGATGCTGCTGATGGTGGTGGTGGTGGTGATGATGCTGCTGATGGTGGTGGTGGTGGTGATGATGCTGATGATGGTGGTGGTGGTGGTGGTGGTGATGATGCTGCTGATGGTGGTGGTGGTGGTGATGATGCTGATGATGGTGGTGGTGGTGATGATGCTGATGATGGTGGTGGTGGTGGTGGTGATGATGCTGATGATGGTGGTGGTGGTGGTGGTGATGCTGCTGCTGATGGTGGTTGTGGTGGTGGTGGTGGTGATGCTGATGGTGGTTGTGGTGGTGGTGATGATGCTGATGGTGGTGGTGGTGGTGGTGATGATGCTGCTGATGGTGGTGGTGGTGGTGATGATGCTGATGATGGTGGTGGTGGTGGTGGTGATGCTGCTGCTGATGGTGGTTGTGGTGGTGGTGGTGGTGATGCTGATGGTGGTTGTGGTGGTGGTGATGATGCTGATGGTGGTGGTGGTGGTGGTGATGATGCTGCTGATGGTGGTGGTGGTGGTGATGATGCTGCTGATGGTGGTGGTAGTGGTGGTGGTGATGATGCTGATGATGGTGGTGGTGTGTGATGAGCTGCTGATGGTGGTGGTGGTGGTGATGATGCTGATGATGGTGGTGGTGGTGATGATGCTGATGATGGTGGTGGTGGTGGTGGTGATGATGCTGATGATGGTGGTGGTGGTGGTGGTGATGCTGCTGCTGATGGTGGTTGTGGTGGTGGTGGTGGTGATGCTGATGGTGGTTGTGGTGGTGGTGATGATGCTGATGGTGGTGGTGGTGGTGGTGATGATGCTGCTGATGGTGGTGGTGGTGGTGATGATGCTGCTGCTGATGGTGGTTGTGGTGGTGGTGGTGGTGATGCTGATGGTGGTTGTGGTGGTGGTGATGATGCTGATGGTGGTGGTGGTGGTGGTGATGATGCTGCTGATGGTGGTTGTGGTGGTGGTGGTGGTGATGCTGATGGTGGTTGTGGTGGTGGTGATGATGCTGATGGTGGTGGTGGTGGTGGTGATGATGCTGCTGATGGTGGTGGTGGTGGTGATGATGCTGATGATGGTGGTGGTGGTGGTGGTGATGCTGCTGCTGATGGTGGTTGTGGTGGTGGTGATGCTGCTGCTGATGGTGGTTGTGGTGGTGGTGGTGGTGATGCTGATGGTGGTTGTGGTGGTGGTGATGATGCTGATGGTGGTGGTGGTGGTGGTGGTGATGATGCTGATGATGGTGGTGGTGGTGGTGGTGATGCTGCTGCTGATGGTGGTTGTGGTGGTGGTGGTGGTGATGCTGATGGTGGTTGTGGTGGTGGTGATGATGCTGATGGTGGTGGTGGTGGTGGTGATGATGCTGCTGATGGTGGTGGTGGTGGTGGTGATGCTGATGGTGATGATGATGGTGTCTTCACCGGAAGACCTCCAATGAGGGTGGATCAACCGCCTCCTGTGGCAAGATAGTACAATACAATGAAAAGAACAAAGGATTTGGTTAAAATCCTAGCTTTGCCACTTCTCATCAAAGTGGCCATAGGCAAACCACTTAATCTCTTTGGTCCTCAGTTTCCATATGTGTGTAGCACAGCTTTTAGGCTCACTCTCTGATTACCTACTCTCACTGGAAGGTTGAGTGCTTAGAGAGTTCCAGCTTCTACTCTCTATAGTTCTGAGAGGTTATGGATTTTTTCTTTTGTGTTGTCCCTCATGAGCCCCTATCCAGAGATTCCCCCAATATTTAACCAGTTGTTATCTCCCTAATATCAATTAACCAATTCCTACAAGTACCTCCTTAACACAAGTACCTCTAGGGTGGAAGTAGAAGTAGGCTTCAGTTTGGAAAATACGTGTGACAAAGTGGTAGCTCACAGGCTGATATGCCACCAGCCACTGCTGGGATGAAAGTCGCGCTTCTTCTGAGGACTCTGCTGGGGTGTGGATGAAAAGTCCAGATCGTCCGAGCTTTCAGAGTTCATAAGATGCCAGAAGTAGACTCTCTTCTTCTAATTGCCCCACCCCCCAACAGCAATACCTTTTTGAGAGTTTGTTTGGAACTGTTCTGCCACCATGGGGAGTTCCAAGTTCTGAGCTGTCTTGTTTTTATGTGAGCCTCACATATTTACTTTCATCCAATGGCTCATAAGCATTTCACTCTTCCTTAGATTTAGTGTTCTTCCTTAGTTGATGTCTTTGAGTCAGTAAAAATGTCTCATTCACACTGATTTCATACTTTTGATTGATTGATTAGTTCTTTGAGAAGTATGGTCCATTGATATTAATGATGTGGGGGTATGGAACACCCCCTAAAACACCCCTTAAATGTTTATCTTTTTATCTATTATCTATCATATACCTATCTCTTTTAATTTTTATTTGATTATTTGTTTATTAATTCATTCATTTACTTATTTATTTATAAACCTACTTCTTATTTTTGCATCATAGGCCCCTTTGATAGAATTGTGAAACCGATGGATCCCTTCTCAAAATAACACTTTAAAATGAATGAAATAAAATATATAGGTTTATAAAGGAAACTAAATAAATTTAAAGATCTATCAGAATATATTTTTTAAAAGCATGTTTATGAACCCCATGTTAAGAACACCTCCCACAGAAGAACTTGTACCAAAGCAGATCAGTAAACTTCTCAGAAACCTAGAGTCTTAGAGAGCTGCCTGGACATTGAGAACAGAAGGAATTTGCCCATGGTTGTACCCTCAGGGTATAACAGAGACCAGACTTGAATTGTAGATCTTTCTAAGTATAAGGACAATTCTCTAGCCACTACATCCTGCTGCTTTTTGATAGCTTTAACTTTTAGGAAGCTTGTCGTTAATGTGAAGCTAAAATCTGTAGCTCTATAACTTCAAATTGTTGCTCCTCCTCAGGCCAAACCCAGTCCATTTCCCACATGATCCATCACCCTTAAAATATCTGAAAACAACAATTATGCCTTTTTTAAGTCTCACTCCAAAATCTCCATTTCCTTTAATTGGTCTTTGTATTGCATGATTTCTGGTCTTTTATTTTCCTTCCTTTATTTTCCTTGCTTCCTACCTTCCTTCCTTCCATCCTTCCATTCTTCCTTCCTTCCTTCCTTCCTTCCTTCCTTCCTTCCTTCCTTCCTTCCTTCCTTTCTTCCTTCCTTCCTTCCTTTCTTCCTTCCTTCCTCCCTTCTTCCCTCTTCCTCCTTCCCTCCTTCTTTCCTTCCTTCCTTCCCTCTTTCCTTCCTTCCTTCCTTCCTTCTTTCCTTCCTTCCTTCCCTCCCTCCTTTCTACCTTCCTTCTCATTAACCCCCTCTAGACATGGTCCAGGTTATTCATTTCATTCCTAAAATACAGAACCCAAAAGTGAACCCAGTAATCCAGATACGGTGTGACAAGGATAGTGTGCAGTGGGACCATCAGATCCCTTGTTCTAGATACTTCATTTCTGATGATGCAGACTGACTGCCTTCTTCTGGTTCACCATCAATACATGTTGAACTTGTAGTCCATTAAAAGCCCAAGATGCTTTTTCATAGAAACTGATGCCTAGCCATACTCTCTCCTTCTGACTTTATATAGTTTATGTTTTTGTGCTCTTTACATTTATACCTATTGAATTTTATACCATCAGATTTGGTTTATTATTCTCATCTGTTGAGAACTTTTTGGATCCTGATTTTGTGGATCAACTTGTTAACTAGCTAGCTATTCCCCAGCTCTCTGTCATATGTAAATTTAATAAGAAATCCATCAAAGTAATTGATAAAAATGTTGAATAACGTAAGGCCAAGGACAGATCCATAGAGTACACCACTAGAGACCTGCCTCTGAATTAGCATCAATCCATTAATCACTACTCCTTTGGTCTGGTCAGTAAATCAGGCATGAATTCACCCAATAACACTATCATTTAGCCAACCTCTCTACATCTTAAGCAAAGAAAATAATAATCTCCCTGAAATTTTTGGGTATAAAATTCTACCTCTGACAGTGAAGTGATATTTGAAGACATAAAGGGAAGAGGATAATATGAGAGATTTTTTTCAAGTGTTTTTCTGAAATGTTTATGGAATTGCCTTGATCAGATTTACTCTAGTAAACCTGAAAAAAAAGTGAAAGAAATTGTATTAGTCTGGCATGAATCATTCTTGATTAAATCATGTTAAGGATAACTTTTCTCTTTTTAAATGCTTATAGACCATCCATTTAAAAATTCATTCTAGAATTTTCCTGGAATAACAACAATGAAAACAAGCAGCATCCCAGAATCATAAGTCTGAAGTTAGAAGGGAACTTGGACCATCTAATCTGTGCCCCCTTCCCCTCCCATTTCATGGATGAAGGAGCATACACCCATGGAGATTCAATAACTATCTCAAGGTCACACAGGCATAGCGTGCTTTAAATTTTACAAAGCATGTTATAATACTTTGTTTGAAACTGGATGTAATCCTGTGAGGTAGGTACTAAAGTTATGAATATATCCATTTTACAGATGAGGTATAAGGGTCAGTGAGGTTAAATGAATTGCCTGAGATCACACAGCTAATGTCAGGCTCATGTTTTGAATCCTGGTAGGTTTTCCTGACTCCAAATCTCATACAACTGTAGTTATGTTTATTGACCCATAGATTGGAGTGCACCCTTTTCTCCTAAAAAAAAAAATTAGGACATCTGCTCATCCCCAGTCTTGTAGTATGTTTCCTATTTGCCTTAATACATTTAAAACTCACCGATGGTAGTCTTTTGTGTACCCTACAATGTAGTTTGCTCTGGCCAGGAGACTTGAACTAATTGAGGGGAATTAGGAGCTCTCTGGTGACCTTCTTACTTATCTTGGGTTTGACTCTCTATTAAATATTTTTGTTCTATCTTTCCCAACCCCCAAGAGAATTTTCCTCTGTTAAAAATGACAAAGTAAAATAAAAGTTGAATACATCTTTTTTTTAACCTTTGTTATTACCCTTGTATCAACCCCCAAGAAGTAGTCCTGTTCCTTCCTAAATCTTCCTTCTGTCCTCAGTTTAGTTGAAGTCTGTTTATACCTACATTCCAGCTCTCTGTGATAGGAAATGATTTTCTCTTTATGGCAAAACAACAATAGCAAACTAGGCCCCTCTTTAATTGTTATAGTGGAAATTTTTGTTGCCTTCTCTACATTTTCAAATGAGTAGGATTTTTAGAAACTGCTTTTTCATTACAAATGTGCTCAATTATTTTCCTTCCTTTTGTGTTTTGGAGGGAATAATTTTTTTTTGTTTGTTTCAGAAAGCAAACTCTTGACCAAAATCACTGTTTTTCAGAAATTAGCTGTTAAGCATTATGGATTTCTTTGTTTCCTTTGAGTCATGGAGAACATTCTAGATGTGCATTCTAGCTTGAAGTTGGGTTCTCTTACCTCTTTGTCTTTTGACACTATTACAGTCTAATTTCTAATTTTTAGATTGATGTTGTACTTAATGGGATTGGAGATTTAAGGGAATCAGCCATGTGACAAGTGTTTTAATTCAAGGTGAAATTGTATGTTTTGAGTGGAAGGTACAGAATAAAAGTAAACAAATATGCCCTTACTTAATTATTCTTTTTACTAAATATTGTTAAGCAGACTGTTATCTGAATTTGATTTAATTCTTTTACTCTGCCAGATATTTTATTTTTTCTAAGCCTATGTTAAATCTTTCTCCTGATTTTTAATAAATCACAATTCTATAAAGTGACTGTAGTAGTAAATAATTGAAAGAAGAAGTCAGAGTTAGTTGCTAATGTCACATACTGTATATTTGGGAAAGTTGTGTCTGTATTTTTAGTCTGAAAAAATGTATATGCATATTTGATGCTAAGGACTCCATTTTTAGTGAGTGAATTATGGGTTATAGCATAAACAGCATTCATATCAATGTTTACGATGTATATAGAAATGTTTATGTAGCCTTTAAGTGAAAGAAACAATCTTCTTTTCGGGGAGGTCTGGGGAGAAGGCAAGGCCATTGGGGTTAAGTGACTTGCCCAAGGTCACACAACTAGCAAGTGTCAAGTATTTGAGGTTGGATTTGAACTCAGGTCTTCCTGACTTCAGGGCCAGTGCTCTATTCACTGTACCACCTAGATGCCCTGAGAAACAGTATCCTTACTAAAGTTTTCTGTATAAAATTTTAAGACATTTATATCATTGAGAATTGGGTGATATTTGAAGACAAAAAGAAGGCAAAAGAAGGGACAGAATACATTTCCAATAAGCTTAAGTAAGAAATATGCCATTTTGTTCATATTGCTAATTTAATAATCAGATATTTTATAGTCTAAAAGTCTCAATTGCACCATCCTAAAATTCAATGACTTTCACTTTGTTTTTGGCTTAACTTTTTGTTCTTTCTAACAGAGTCAAGGATGCTTGCTTTTAATTTTAAAAAAATGATGTAGAAAGGCATCAAATACGGGACATCTCTCATCTAGTCACTGAGTTAAGAATTGTGCTTACAAACTACCATCTGGTCCATCTATCCCTGGATATCTTCTGTGTCACTTTACAAGTTATGTGTGCTGATAGTGTTGATGCTGTTATCACTAATTATGTAAATAAAATTAAGTATGACAGTTCCCACTTCTTATCATGTGGCTCCTTAGTGAGAGACTTGCCTTACTTATCATGACTTCTTAACTTTCAGTGTAGGTGCTCTTTCTAGACTTTTATTTTTTATTTAATCAATATGTGAGGATTTATTAAGTTCTTACTATGTTTCAGGCACAATGCTAGGCACCAGGAATATAAAGACAAATATTTTATCAATGGAGACTATAGTTACATATATAAGTATGTACAGAATAAATAAATAAATAATACAGTCAGCCATTCAGCAAGGGTTTATTAAGCATTGGTTTGTGGGGTCCTGTGCTGTGCAAAGCAGTAGGGATACAAAGAATGGCACAAACAAAAACAACTTGGCCTTTCCTTCCTGAAGCTCCTATTTTAATGTGGGGTAAAAACAAACAAAAAACAAAACAAAACAAAAACAAAAACATGCAAATAGCTATCTCTATAAGACAAATGTGGTGTAAATAGAAGGTAATTTCAGAGGGAATGCAATTGCATTAGGGCAGAGGGACCAGGAAAGGCCTCTTGCAGAAAGTAGGATTTGAACTGCATCTCAGAGCAGACCAGGGAAGCCGGGAATGGAGTGGAGCAAGGAGTAGATTCTAGGTTTGGAGGATAGCCAATAAAAAGGCACCAAGGTGGGAGATGGAGTGTCCTGTTCAAAGAACAACAAGTAAGTCAGTGTTACTGGGTTATAAACAACAAAGACTGGAGTAAATTACAAGGATATTGGAAAGGTGAGAAGGGCCAACTTGTGAAGAGCTTTAAATACCAAATATTCTATTCTATATTTGATCCTGGACATAGTAGGGAAGCCACTATTAAGTACATGATAATTAGGGTGGGAGGGCACTAGAAGCTGAGGGTCAGGACTTTGGGTAGGAGATATAGAAGGTTGGTCTGTACCTACATTACAATATATTGTTGTGAAATGCCTGCTTATTAAAGAAACATTGATCTAATATTGTTATTGTTTAGTATCAAGGTATTGCTTTTTGAAAAAAATATAGTATTTCCCCCATAATGTTTAGAACAGTCATGGATAAAGATTGCTCAATAAATTGTCTATTGGAAGTTGACCAAAACATAATTTGATATATGAGTGGTGTCCCATGTACTTATCTCTCAGTAGGAGAATCTTATGAGTATTATTATGGTGGATACAATAATGATATTCCCCCTCTTTTTATTTCCCTTTGTATTCAGAGTTTAATATAGTGAATCTTACTCTCTCACATATCATCTCTCCCCAATATTTCCTCTTTGAATACAGTCATATTTTATTTTAAGATTTTGGCTTTGTTTTGGAGAGGTTTTCTTTCACCCCCTTCTTCAGCGTCCTCAATCTTAGGTCATATGTGGTTGGCATCTTTTAGGCATCAACCTCTGCAGTAAAGGGGAGCACCAGCTAAAGTTCTATTTGGTATCTCCCTTCAGTGCTTGCATGTGTCCCTGTGCACTCTGGGCAAAGGAAAACTGACTTTTCCTGATAGGGATTAGTCAGTTTCCTTCTCTGTCAAGCTGTTTACACATAAAGACGGATACAGAGGATGGCAACCAGGATCACATGGTCCACAGGTTGTTTCCCTTCCCTATGCTTCTCTGTGTGAAGTATGGGGAGCCAGAGCTTTGGAGGAGTTACCGCTGCTCCCAGGATGTCCGCTGATCAAGGTGCATCCAGTCTTTACAACACAGACTAGTGGCAAACAGCCAGTATTCATCCTGGTATATATAGAATGGGGCCCTATGCTTTCTTTAGGGGAGTTTTGTAGGCCTGTCTATAAATATTGTAGGGTTCTTTAATCTTAGCTGCCTTAGAATTGTTAAATTATTAAACTGCTCTCTGGAAGTTTTTCGGGAGAAAGCCCAGTGTAACAGAAAGATCAGAGTATATAGAGTAGGATACCTGGGTTATTGTCCAGGGGTGGGGAACCTGAGGCCTTGAGGCCACATGTGGCCTTCTAGGTCCTTGGGTGTGCCATGCAACCTTTTGATTGAGTTCAAATTTTACAGAACAAATCCTTTTATTAAGGGGCTTTGGATTCAGTCAAAGAGCTGCACTTAAGGATCTAGAGGGCCAGGTGTGGCCTTGAGGTAGCAGGTTCCCCACCCCTGTTCTAGACTGAGTCATAAACTATTTGTGCAGTATTTAAGAAGCACTTAAACTTCCCCAGTTTCAGTTTTCTCCTCTGTGTGAAATGAGTTTCCTCATTTGTAAAATGAATTGAACTACATAACCTCTAATATGACCAGAAGCAACTCCTACCAAGTTCTGTGCATGATTGACAGTCTTGTGAAGAGAACAGTTATATATTATAAAAGTTAACTGAAAAAAGGGCGATGAATCAATGATTATCAACTTCTACTCTCCCATATATACCAAATCTTTTTTCCCTCAATCCTGAACTTGACAAACATGAAATAAAATGGGCATTCCATTTACGTATACATAAGAGAACAGATAAAAGGATTGATTGACCATGAAGCTATAGTTCTCTATTATGTACAACTAGCTTTTCTTTTTAATATAACAAATCTTTTTGAGTCATCTATACATGAATTAAGGATGCTCTTCATGAGATATTCATGGGGTTAAAATAAGCAAGTTTTTTATAAATAATATTCAACAATGGGGTCACATCTTTATCATTTCACAATTCATGAAAAGGTTTAGAGATTATAAGATACCATCATGTTTCTTGTTATCGAAACTTTTTTTTTTCTTCAGGAAATATACCCTTTTACTTCCTCCAAGCATTTCACATATTACAAGATTTCGAATTTGCCTAACATCTTGTCCCTTAACCTTTGGACAAGTTTTGGTTTGTCAGTGCCCACTCTATTGTGGTCCCCAGAACTGATTACAATATTCCAGATGTAGCATGATTAGCATAATTACTTAATTAGTCAATAGCCAACAATCATTTGTTTATTAAAATTTATTATGTGCCTGGAACTGTGTTAAATACTGGGAATACAAAGAAAGGTAAAAATGGTCCCTGCCCTCAAGGAGCTCTCATTCTAATGAATATTGAGAATATCACCTCTTCTATTATGTATGTATTATACTTTATTCCATTCAATCTAGGGCTATACATATATGTATATATTTTACCACTCATCTGTTATTCTTGTTGAGTTGGGAGTCCACTTAAACCTCTTAGTCTTTCCTATGGACTCATGTTAAGTTGCAACTCCTCATTTTGTACTTATATAATTGAATTTTTGAAGCTAAATTCAGATGTCTCTCCAGGTTGACATTGTTCTATTTCTCTGCCCCTCTAGGAGGTAGTTTATCAGCCTGTTCCACATCCATCCTCTATACAATTATCTAATTCGCTTCAATTCAACAGGGATTTGTTAAATGTTCATTATAATGTACAAAGTGGTCAGGCATGGTGGGTCATGCCTACGACTCTTGCTAAGGGGGCAGCTCAGGGTTGGGTCCTTTTGAGCTTAGGAGTTCCAGGCAGCAATAAGTAATCCTGTTTGGTCTCTGAAGTAAGTTTGATATCAATGTAGTAAACCCTCAGGAGTAGAGTGGGGCATCAGATTACCTAGGGCAGGGCAATCCATCCAAGGTCAGAAACAGTGCAAGTCAAAGCTCTCATGCTAATCAGTAATGGTATCAGGTCTGTGAATAGCCCCTGAACTTTATGTCTGGGTGTGATGGGGGCCCCAGCCATAGAAATAAGTAAATGAATAAATAGGAAGATAAATACTTGCCAAATTGATTTTTAAAATGATGAGCGCTGTGCTTAATGTATAAAAGCATAATATACTATTCCTGTCCTCAAAGTTATAGTCTAGTAGGAGAGCTGATGGAAAATAAAAGAATTATACAAAACAGAAGTATGCGAATGGTTAAAAAAGTACTGTTTCCTATTTTGTCTATACATATAACCTTAGAAACTTTGCCATGTGCTTTGCTAAAATTAAGATATGCTATGTCCTCAACATTTCCTTGCTCTATTAGTCTAATAAAGCTATCAAAAAAAGGAAATAAGATTAACATCTATGATAATATTAAGATGTGTGAAATGTCAGCCAAAAAAGCTAATGAGATCTTGGGTGGCATTGACAGACACTACTTCCAGGAATAAGGACATTATTGTATTCTGCCCTGGTCAGACTACATCTGGTCATTGTGGGAAGTTTTGGGTACTTCATTTTAGTAAGAACATGAATAAACTGGAGAGTGTCCAGGGGAGGGCAATCAGGGTGGTAAAGGATCATGCTGTGTGAAGCAGGGTATATTTCGCATGGCGGGGGAAAAGAGAAAAATTCAGGAGGAATGTGGTAGCTATCTTTTAAAAATGTTTAAAGGACAGCTGTGCAAAAGAAGGATTAAGCTTGTTCTCCTTTGTTACACACAGCAGAGCACTAGGAGGCAGTTGTAGAGAGGAAAAGTTAGGTTGGATGTTAATATAAAGTTTCTAAAAACTAGAGTGAACCCAAAGTGAAAGGAACTAGAGGAATCTAGAGCCTTCACGCTTTTTGAAGGCCTTTGACCAAAAGCCCGACAACCACTTGTTAGATATGTTGTAGTGAGTATTTTTTGGGTGGAGTATTAGATGGATGCTGCAGTCTTTGCCAACTCTGAAATTGCTTATTTTGTGACTTGTAGTATGCTATAATATATATTTTAGTGAAGTCAAGCTGACTCCTGAGTTCTCACAAACCATCCATTTCATAATAATTTCTAGAACTGTGTTGGAAGCTGTTGAACTCATTAACTTGTCCATAGTTTATAGAATTCTCTAAAAAATGTCTGTCTCCAACAGACAACTTCCGTCACCTCTCACATTCTCTCTGATTATGTGATTATTAGGAGTGACTGGTTCCACTGATATTATTAATAAATAGGTTTTTATTGAACATTTTCCATAAGCTAGGTGCTTTGCTAGGCATTGGGGGTACAAAGACAAAACTGAAACATTCTCTGCCCTCAAGGCATAGAGAATATATTATATTAAATTATATTCAGCTGTGAAGTCAATGTGCATACATATAATTATATTAAAACATATACAAAATAAATATAAGGTAATTTTGGAGGAAGGAACTACTACCTGGAGGGCTCTGGAAAGTCTTCGTGTAGTTTTAGCTGAGCCTCTAAATAAACTAGGAATTTAGAGATGCAGAAGTGAAGATTTGGATGTGTTCCAGGCCCTGAGGGTGGGGCAGCCTTTGCAATAGCAGGGAGGCAGATAGGAAGAGAAAAGATGCATGAAAAGAAGAAAAAGCAAGAATGTCAGTTTGACTGGATGGAAGGGTGCATGAAGGAAAATGATATCTAATAATGCTGGAAAGGTAGAACCATGTATGAAGGGCTTAAAATGTCAAACAGAGTAATTTTGTATCTGATTCTGGAAATAAGGCGCTGATGGAATTTACTGAGTAAGGGAATGACATGGTCAGATGTCTGCTTTAAAAGCGTCATTAGCAAAGTCTGTAGAGGATGGACTGGAGAGGGTAGAAACTTGAAGCAATGGGACCAATTAGGAGGTTACTACAATAATCCATGTGAGAGGTGAGGAGGGTCTGAGCTAGGCTGGTGGCTTTGTGAGAAGAGAGGAAGGGACGGATGTGAGACATGTACCAGTAGAACATAAGCTCCTTCAGAATGCAGGGGCTAGCCCATCTTTTTCTTTATATCCCTAGTGCCTATCAAAGTCCTTGTACATAGCAGGTGCTTAATAAATGTTTATTGAATTTTGTATTTTTTCAGAACTCATTTGAAGTTTATAGTTACTCTCTTAATTTCTACTCATATATCTTGGGCTTTAATGCTGTTCTTTTCAGCAAGTATTTTTTCAATATTATTTTAACCATGTCTGCTCTACCTTTTTAAAAAAAAATCTATAATTTTATAATAGGTTAAATTGATAATAGTGCTTTATTATTTCCATGATACTTTTCTCAGAACAACCCTATGAGGTCAGTAGTGTACATATTATTTCCCTCTTTTACAGGTGAAAAAAAAAAAGCCAGGCTCAGAGAGGTTAAATCACTTGCTTGAGCTCACTTGGTGGTAGTGGCAGAAGTCAGAATATAATACAAATCTTCGGATTCCATGGCAAAATAAAGAGAACATTCTATTCATTTCAACAAACATTAAGTACTTTCTTCCCTTCTTTCCCCCCTTCCCTCTCCCTCTTTCTTTCCTCCTCTTCCCCCTCCCCCGTTTCTCTTCCCCTCCTTCTCCTACTACCTAACATTTACATAGAGCTTTAAGGTTTACTAAATGACTTACAAATATTATCTCATTTGATCCTTACAACAACCCTGGGATGAAGGTGCAATCATTACCTTATTTTTATAGATCTGAGGCAGACAGCAGTTAAGTGACCTACCTAGGGTCATGCAACTAGTAAGTGCCTGAGGTCAGATTTGAACTTGGGTGTTTCTTGTCTGCAAATCCAATGCTTTGTTCATTGAGCCATCTAGCTGCCTCCAGGTGGTGCTATAGAAGGTATTTAAATATAAAGTTAAAAACAAAATGGTACCTTCCTTCATGAAGCTTGTTTTCTATGGTTGGTAGAGGTGAGATGAGGATACATGTACTAAATACTATGTATGTATTTCTATATACATATATGTGGGGAATAGCTGTGTATGTAGATGTGTTCTCTTTATGTGTAGATGTGTGTATAAATATTATATATATATATATATACATATATATGTACATATATATAATACACTGGCAAATATATCTATATGGAATAATTCCAAGGGAGAAGAAAGCACTTATAACTGGGAGAATGAGAAAAGGTAGAAGATAGCTTCTGAGTTTGTTGCAAAAGAAACTAAGTATAGAAACAAATTAGAGGTTGAGTAATTGTGTTTCCTTTGCTGTCTTTCTAAACATTATATAATCTCTGTTCAGTTCAATTTAACAAACTTTTATTGAATGCTAGTCCTATGTAGAAGCAACATTCTAGGCACTGGTGAGGTACACATTTTAGATTTATTGTGATCTGTGCTCTCATGGAGCTTAGAATATTATGAAGTAGATGACATATATACATATATTACATACATATATATTATATATACTTTACACACCCACACACATATATAAATCAGGATATTAAAGAACACATGATAAGGGTACAAGAATGGAGCAAACAAATGCTATTGAGATTAAGGGAGGAAGGTTATTATTTTCCTGGGATATCACATAAGATATCCTAGAGAAGGTAGCATTTGAGTTGGGCTTTGGAGGATGAATAGGAAGTAAACAGACCTGAGGTCTATGTGTCAAAGAAAAATAGAAAAGAAGGTATAGGATGTGTATAGATGGAAGGTGATAGGGATTGGTGGGGGCATAGAGTACATGGAATGGAGCAGTGTGAGTTAAAGGTAGAACATATAATTGTGTCAGATTGTGGAAGGCCTTGAAGTCCAGGCAAAATATTTCAAACCTTACCTAATGAACAATAGAGAACAACGAAAGGGTATGGAATAGAAGAGTTATGAGACCAGAACTACACAAAAGGAAAATGAGTCTGACAACAATGTGTGTAGAGTTTGGGGTGCCACAAAAGGGAAGGGAAGCCAATGGACATGAGAAGATTTATTACAAGACCATTGTGTTAATTTCATTTATTGGTTAAGGTTCTATATTAAAATATTGGCAGTGAGAAACAGAAAGGAGACAAAGGTGAGAAATATTGTATGGGGCAGAATCCATAGAAAATGACAACTGGATATGAATAGTGAGGCAAAGAAAAATAACAAATACAAGAATGTTTTGGACATAAGAGACAGGGTGAGTTGTGGTGCCATTGATGGAAATAGTGAAATCAAAAGGAGACCAGACTATGAGGCAAAGACAATAGGTTCAGATATGAACATATTGAATTCAGGATGTCTATAGGCAGAAGATGTGTAGAGATGTGTGTCTTTTGGGAGACAGAGTAGGGAGAAAGTTATTGTGTTGGAGGACTAATTGAAACTAGGCAAATGAATGATTTTCACAGCATAGAAAACAGAGAAAAAGAGGAAAGGACAGAGGACAAGACTTGTGAAAACATATTAAGATGCTGGGAAGATACAGAAGAACCAAAATAAAGGAGACAGAAGTGTGGTTGGGGTTATAGGAGGCAAAGTAGGCAGGTGTGATGTCTAGGAAGACAGCGGAAGAAAAAGGATCCAGTAGGGAAGGGTTTTAATCAGTAATATTAGATGCTGCAGAAGCTTCATGCAGAATGAGAAGTGAAAAAGGCACCACTGCGCAAGGTAATTAGGAAGTCACTGATGACTTTTGAGAAAGCAGTTTCACTTGAGTGATGGGGACGGAAGTCAGAGTGTGAAAGGTTGAGGACAGTGGTGAAGAGGAAGTTTTAGTCCAACTTTCTCAAAGTGAGTTTGGGAATGGAGAAGAGGAGGGAGATAGAGTGGTAGTCAGATGGCATTGAATGGTCAAAGGAAGTTTTCTTTTTGTTTTAAGAATTAAGGAAATGTTAATGGATTTATTTTGTGAGATACTTGAGGGCATATGTTTTTGCCTTTCTTTGTATCTCTAGTACTTAGCACAGTACTTGGAAAATAGCAGGCACTTAATAAACGCTGTTTAGTTGAATTGTAGTCACATATGATAAAGTGAGAGAGGGAAAGACTGAAAATGCGCTGGAGTAAGAAGTGATGATTATAGTCCATAATCCTGGGGGAGAAGAGAGGTGGTAGGCTCAAAATCACAGCAGAGTAATAGAGCTTACTCTCAGGTAAGGAAACCTTTCTTTCTTCCCTGCCTCGAATGTCCCTGATATCATGGACCTCTTCAAGAATGAAGGACAAACAGACAAACAACAACACAACCTCTGTGTGAGAAGAAATTATTTGGGAGAATCAGTTTGAGGAATGATCTTCACCCAAAGAGGAGGGATAATCCTTTCCTTATTTGGATTTCCTGAGCACAGCTCAAAACTCATCTGATTGCCCTTATTTTCATAATCCTCAACCCTTTGGGGGTTTTAACCTTTCTGGCATGATCCTTACCACTTTCAGACACACTTTTTTTATTCCTTTGTGTATATTCTTCCATTAATGCTATCTATATGGATGCAAATCTTAGAATTCAACAACATCTGAAGAATCAAAATTGCAGGTCACCCATAGAGCAA
The DNA here is from genome assembly GCA_011680675.1 of Gymnobelideus leadbeateri. Lineage (NCBI taxonomy): Eukaryota > Metazoa > Chordata > Mammalia > Diprotodontia > Petauridae > Gymnobelideus > Gymnobelideus leadbeateri. The sequence goes on along the minus strand of WOXC01001424.1, from coordinate 44,936 downwards.
TAAAAAGATCTATGATAGCTAGTACATGAGTAGACTTCAGTATACAACCATTGACAAAATTCACAGGAGAGATATCAGCCAAGAGGCATCTGATCAGAAAAAGGAAATGGGCTGTACATATAGCAAGAGCCTGATATAATAGATGAACAGCCTGTAGGTTACATTAGTATCCTTGTTATATTAAGTGACCTAGAGAAATGCTCCTAGAATGTTGGGTGGACCAACTAAGGGGACTATATGAAAGACAAGGGTAAGAATCACACAGGATTGGTCAATAGAGATAGCTTTCAATCTGCATTGAGGGCAATACCCACAATGATGAACTCACAGATTTATAAGAATAAGAAATCTGTTTCTCTTTCCTTCTTTTGCACTGGCTACTATCTATCTACCTACCTATCTATCTACCTATCCATCTATCTGAGCAGATATGTATATTACTTGCATCTATCTGTCTGTCTGTCTATCCACCCATCCATCTATCCATCTATCTGAGCAGATATGTACATTATATGCATCTATGTCTGTCTATCTGTCTATCTGTCTGTCTCTGCCTATCTAATCTTCACCTTAGAAGCATACTCCTTTTTTTTGCTCATTGTTATTATTTCCATTTGCATTGCCAGAATTTTGTTTCTGAAATTCTTCCACCTTTCTTGAAATAAGTACAGTTTTTACATCTTTGGCCATGAGAATGTACCTAGCCTATAATTTTTCTAAACTTTATGAAATCTGCTTTGCCAAAGCTGGAGTACGTGTCTTTCTGGGCCTATGTTCATGTTAGCTATGATGAATGACATGTACCATTTTCCACAAGTTTCCTGTCACTTCCACATCACCAAACAGTTCCTCGATCATCAGATCTTAGTTCTAGCTCCAATTGCCATTCACTTTTCATTCTGAGAGATTAAATTGCCAGAAAAAATATGTAAAAGATCTATCAGCTGATCTGCTTTTTTGGGAAATGCCATTGCCAGTAGATAATGTCTTCATCAATGAAGTCCTCCATCACTTGGGTATCTTGCCTCTGTGATCTCTTTTAGGGTAGTATTATTCTAAACATTAAAGCATTTTTTTACTATTCTAAATTGTTCACAGTAAGCCAAACTTCAGTAATTTATCAATTCTTAAGTGCAAATTTTAAAAAGTGAGGGATTAGAAACATGGAAAGTGGCTTCATAGCTTACCCTTGTATCAAGAGCCATTAGACAATTCCAGCTGCAGTCATAACTACAAGTTATTACACAGTGTATTCATTCTGTTTTGCAAAGTTATAAGGATGCAGAGGAAGGAAAAGAGAAAGAAATACAGTTATTTCAAAAGAGACTAAAATCATTGGGACTCTATAATGCAAGAGAGGGATTCTTCCCATGTCCTAAACATGTATTCCTTGAAACATGACAATCATCATGGGATCTATAGATGAGCTACTTCTATGGGCCTCCATTTCTGTTTCATGACCTAGCAGTTTCATTTCTAAGTACTGTTTGTACATGGCCTGAAACAGAGTTGCCAGCCAGCTGCTGATCTGAGAGGAGGAAAATCCCTGTGTTCTGAAATCATAGAACAAGAAAGAAATCCTAGGATCTTAGCATCAAATTTGGTAGCTATTTTTTAACATAATTAGTCTTCCAAGCTATACAGATCTTTATTGATTGAAACCAGTCTCTTGAATCACACCTGGAAGCAAATTGACTGGAGGATCAACTGGAAATTAACAACAAGGACCAAGTGGGAATATTGGTCTTATCTAGAGAAACAGGACCTTTTTAAAAATCATTATTATTATTTGGAGGGTGGGAAGGAAATGAAAGCAAGTTCCCCTTTAAGGAAAATGTTAATAGCTCCTCAGTACTAAGAGTATTGTAGAATATTATCCAGTAATGAAAGAGAATGTTAATAAATTCATTTCTTTTTTATGTTGATATGGATCAAAGTTGAAACTTCAAAATACCAATGATAAGAATGAACCTTTTAAGATTCAAGACTAATGCTCACTAAAACTAGTGTCATTAACTGTAGCTCACTTCTTTTGTTAAAGATCAAAAAATATTTGCAAGTAGGCAAGGCAAAAAATAATTTTAGCTTGGTAATCATAATATTAAAATGTATTGTGTCTTTAAAATTTATATTCAGTTTAAAGTTTAAAGAATGTGGCAGTCATACAAAACATCTTTGGGTAAAGGCTTTAGAAAACTGGCTAGAAAGTTATTTTGTATGCAAGAAATAGTGGCAACATCATTTGTTAAAACACAAATTGCCAAATTGATTTCTTTTTCAGATAAACCATACCACATTATTTAAACACTTGACATTTAGTGATGAATACTAACAAAGGTGCCAAAAGTTTTCATTATGGAATAGAAAATCTTCAAGTAATGAAACCAGATTTAGAAATTTCATATTAGGTTTTCAAAAGTATGAAGTTTGGAAATATATTATTTGTTGTGAAATCTATTTTTTATCATTTGGGAATATACTGAAGTGGTATCTGGAAGAGTAAATTTTGAATGTAGTTTTGCATTTTCTAGTGCACATGACTTAAATGGCATTTTAGAGGAGTATACATCAGAAATTTATGAAAATGTGGTAACTGAATCTGTACTAGTGCAACAGCAGCCCTTTAGCCCCTATCTGGGTGAAAAGAGGAAAGAACATAAGGATTTTAATCCTGACATAATGTAAGAAAGCTTGAGAATGAGGATAGAAATATATCAAATATAGAAACCAGTTATTTTTTCCCTGATTTGATCACTGCTTAAGATTACTAATTAGTAATGGGGTGGGGGAAAGTGCTTGTCCACTGTAAAACTACAGAATTGTAGAGTTAAAAGGAATGTTCGAAGTTAAAAGGGACACTGTGCTATCTTACTACCTGATGCAGAAGCCATTTATACAATATTCCTGATGGGTGATCATTCAACTTGTACTTAAAGGCTTTCAGTGACAAGGAATTCCCTTCCTCTTGATATTATTCCATTTTTGCAAAGATCAAAATTACTTTCAGAAATTTCTCCTTAGATTGACCTAAAACTTGCTTTCCTGTATTTTCTTATGTATCAGTCTTAATTTTGCCATGTGGAGATATATAGAAAAAATCTAATCCTTTTTCTAAATTACAGATTTCTTTCACATATTTGAAAGCAATTATTTGTGACCCAGACTGCTATTCCACCATTTTTTATCTTCTCTCTCCCTTTCCTTCTTCCTCTCCCTCTTCCCCTCCTTCTTGCCCTCTGTCTCTTTCTTCCTCTCCATCTCTTACTTACTCTCACTTTTTTTTGCCTTGGCTTCTCTAGGTTTGCTAGCCTCAGTTCTTTCTATCATTCTGAGACTATTCTATTATATTATGTTGATTTTTTGACCACTTAATTTTAAGCCACAATTAGAGAGTAGGAGGGTAGTAGTTTTGTCTTCACTGGAAGTATTCAAAGGCTAAGTGAATACTTGTTAAGGTATTATTAAAAGGTATAGGTTGGATTAGGTAACTTCTATAGGCCCTTCCACCTCTGAGCTTCTGTGATTCTAAAACTGAGAAAACTCAATTGTTCAACAAAATAATATAGAAAAACACTCATGTAAAATGGAAATAGGCTGATAATAAATATCACTTCACATTCCCCCTATTCAATTTCCTGAATTTGTGTATAATTTACCTTATGGAAGGGAAAGTAAGATACCATCATTTGAAAGAGAAAACAACTCTGGATGAGAAAGAGAGATTTACAGAGAAAGGTCTTCATCCACACACATAGTTGGAAGAAATTGTTTCTTTGGGAAGGCTTTATTAGGAGGGTCATTTATTTATTTATTCATTCATTTCTCTCTATCTATCTATCTATCTATCTATCTATCTATCTATCTATTTTTGTGATTAGGATCCCTTTCTTTTTCTGATACCTTGGTGGCTCAAACCAACTCACCAAAGAGGTACTGTGCTCCATACTTGATAAAATGGATTAAGAATGTCAACTATATCCAGATCCCAAATACAAAGTGTCAAAATGGTTTTAGAGAAGTCATAGTGAAGTTTGCCAAATTTCATGGTGCATGGTTAAAGACGGCATCATTATAGGTGCTCTTCATATTTGGTGGCAGACATTCATCTGACTTGCTTCCAATTATTTCTCTCCCATAGCTGAGGAGAGGAATTCTTTTCCATAGGAAATCTTCAGGAATAAATTGGTTTTAGTCACAAGAAGTTAAAAGTACATTATTTTGCTTCTTGGTTCCATTGTAGGCAAGCTAAAGGTACTGGGACTGAAACAAGTCTGCTGCCTTTTGAGGTACAATGTTTATCAAAGAAGCAGACTAGAGACCTTAGGATAATGATTGGAGTATACTGGGTAAGGACGCAAAAATCTTCCTTAGTTTCTTAACTGATAACATTGGAATGCCATTACTTTAACAAGGAAGTCAGTAGAATGTTAAAAAGAGTAGAATGATACTTTACTTTCAGATGTTGAACCAATGATTAATCTTTTTGATTAAATTGTCTTCTGATGTTTGAAGGCAAATGATATGCATTTGTTCTGATAGATGAAGATGAACTCACTTCAACCAGCTATGTTCCCAAAACAAACAAGCTAGCAAACGAACAAAAATCCCCAAACCAAAAAAAGAGTACCTTTCTGGTGTGGCAGACAAACTGAATTCTTTCAATCCTAGGAGTGAAACAGTAATTCAAAATTTAGTATCATGGTACTACTTAAAAAAATCTGAATTCTTAAGCATGAATGACTATAGTAGAATGCAAGTGCCAAGTAAGCTGGCCACATTCACTCATCCTTTATGAAAATTGGTAGAAACTTTTCTGGATACCAGTGAGCATTGAGTCCTGGAATATAGATTGTGCATTGTACTGATTTTGATTGATATCTCTTGTAAATGAATGTGTCATTAACTAGTTTTATTCCTTGTTTCTTCCACTTGTCCATGGGATATCAGATAGAGGAGACATAAGAGAAACACAGATAAGTTGGCCCATCTCCTCCTCCATGCCTTTGCACACCTAGTTCTCCATGTTAGGAATACACTGCCTCCTCATCTCCACCTAGATAAAATGATAGAGGGAGCTTCAGAAATTCTGAAAACCTAACAAAGCAACTTTTGTGTTGGAAGGAGCACTAGATATAGAGACAGGAGAATGGAATTAAAATCCTGCTCCTAACACATCAGGTATCTAACTCAGGCAAACCACTCAACCCTTCTGAGCTTCAATTTACTCACCCATAAAATGGGAGTAATAATGTTTATGCAACCTAAGGAATGTTTTATGGAGAGGGCTTTGTAAACCAAAATATATTGAGTAAATGTGAATTGTTATTCTTAATTAAGCAATTACTGTAGTCTCTTTTAATGCTACTTATCTATAGCTTACTTTATCTTTTTATCCATTTTATCTATGGTTTATCTATGGCACTAAATTTGAGCTTTAAATTATATATATATATATATATTTGGTTGGTCCCAAAAAAGTGGAAAGAAGTTGGTTGAGATTAGTAAAAGATGTTGTAAATTAACCATCTGTACATTGAATAAAAACATCATTTCAATTCTGTTCTTTACCTGAAGATTCCAGTCATGGCAACAAAAGGTATGGAATGGAAATAAGTAGCAAGTATTTCACCAGTGTTTGTGATGATTAAAGAAATTTTAATTTGGAATAAAAGTCTAAAGTTTCCAAGAGATTACTATATAATTCAACTTCAAAAGTGCCATGATTTCACCAGTATAGATATTCTTTCCACTGATGCAGATTGGAACCATGTAGACCTTGATAGAGAGTCAATGAATTTCTGTGACAAAAACAAAACAAAAGCAAAAGCAATACTCATTGCCTTGTGTTCAACATTCTGGAGACAAGTCTTTATTAACAATTTAGTTTGGGCCTCAGATGAGTCACACTCTTCTTTTCTAGGCCTATACTTCAAATATGGCAGCCAAAAAAGCTGAAGCATCGTTAAAGGAAGTATAGTGTCCCTGACTAGGAAACTGATCTTTTCCCTGTTCTCTGGCCTGGTCAGACCATTTCTGGCATGTAGTCATCCAGAAAAAGCAGAGACTTCTGGGTACCACATTTTAGGAAGGACATTGATAATATGGAGAGCATCTACAGAAAGACACCCAGTTTTTAAAAAAAGAATCAAATTAATTCCACATGAGGATTGATTGAAGAAATCAAGGATGTTTAGCTTTTGTTGTTGTTGTTCATCCTTCATTCTTGAAGAGGACCAATAACAACATTATGAGGGTGATGTCTTGACTTGCTTGTGAATTGAATTTAAGCCAGGCAGAAATGTGAAGAAAAAGCATGTAGGTAGGGGGGTGGTATGCCTTGAAGTATTTGAAGAGCTACTAAGAGGAAGAGGAATTCAACTTAATTTCTTTGGGCTGATAGAGCAGATCCAGAAAAAAATAATTAAAAGTTGGAAAGAGGAGACTTTTAGACTTTATGTAAGGAAAAATTGCTCAACAGTTAGAACTATACAGAAGTAGAATGAATTGACCTGGGCAGCAGGGCGAGAATCCTTTTCAGTAGAGCGCTTACATCAAAGACTGGATGACCACTGGTGGAGTATGTTGGAAAGGGGACTTTATTCAGTTTCAAGTTGGACTGGATGGTCCCTGACGTCTCTTCCATTCTTGAAATTCTACTACTCTGTGATCATTTATAACTCTCCACTGTAGAAAGCTGTTACCACACTCTGCTGACATAGCTTTGGAAAATCTACTGAAGGTTATTTCCATATCATGGTGAAGCATGAGAGTAGGATATGAGTGGAAAAGGCACTCATGGCTGAACATAGTCTCATATCAAGCTTTTCCTCAGTATGAGGGAGCAACAGCTTTTAAGGTTGGACTCTAGGCTTTCAGAAGACCAGCTTTAAAAAAAAGGCTCTCTTTTTTTAAGTAGCAGTTCATCTTAGCATTACTTCTAATCAAAGTACTTTCTTCCAAGTTATTGTGAATACTTATAAACTGCAGACAGCATGTAGTTCATGAATTTGGCTGCCTTTCTTTCACTGCTATGAAATTGCAAACAAAATTGCTTTTCATTTCATTTTGACAGGCAGTTTTAATTTTATTCATCATTTTAGCAAATTGTGTAACATTTCAGTTGTGCGCAGCCTCGCCTTTTGTCTTTCTTTGTACTATATTTATGCTGAAAATATGAAAACAACAATAAAGAAGAGCCCAATAATAGCTTCTTGTAGTAAAAAGGGCTTATTAAAAGGATATTTTCTGCCTGGGTGAAAAACTTCCTTGAAAATGTCATAAATAGTTTATAACACACAGAGCTACACTTTTATTGTCTACAGAAGTTGATTGTCTTGCTAAACACATTTTTAAAAATCCCCTCCCCCCTCAATTTTAGGTTTATGCTTTGATGGTCTCAGTCTTGTCATAGACCAATTAGCCAAAGTCTATCTGAA
>WOXC01001424.1:0-32500 GCA_011680675.1 Gymnobelideus leadbeateri | reverse complement strand
TCCTCCTACTTTCTTTCTTATTTTCAGGACTTTCTTTACTCTTATGACTCCTCCCACCCCACCCCACCCCACATTACTTTCTGTTCTTAACTCTATCTTTGCCCTCTCTCCACATCCCCTTTCTCATGTTGGAAAATTGCAAGAGAGTTGGCAGTCCTCTGGTCAGTTAAGTTTCCCTGTTTTTGTTGTTGTTTTTTGTTTTGCTTGTTTGTCATATTGGTGTTATACTGACTTCTGAATTTCATTAAAAGAGCCAGGGCTCTTTGGAAAGCCTTCTAGCTTCTTCCCTTAAGCCATGGATAAATTCAGGAAGTGGGATAGAGCTGTTGCAGAAAGAAGACAGAAAGCATACACAGTTGCATTCTTAAGTTTCCAAAAAAGCAGGAAAATCTGAAATCCAACTGTGTTCTTTATCATCTTTGGTAAAGCAAAAAAAAAAAAAAGTCTTCCTTGTGTGTGCAGTTTTCTAGATCTTTCCTTGGCTGTCTTTTGACACTGTGTCACCTGACCCTATCAGGAGGGAGCTGGGGGCCTGGGCTCATGTTTACCCAGGGTCCTCCTGGGACTGAACTGTACCTTTGAGTCCAACTTCTTTCAGTTTTACAGACAAAGACAAGGAGAACATTCTCACAGAACTCAGCCGTCTAGTGTAAAACAGTTCCAGCTGTTGCTGCTCATGAATTTGGAGGAAAAAAAAAAAGTATTAGCTTGTGTTTTAGGTGTGGCTACATGCATAGAGTTGCCTCCAGAAGTTGCTTTTAACTGATTCAGTTAAAAAGTGGAGAGGGATTAAAACATCACTTAGTTTACAATTTAGCCAATTATAACATAACCTTCTAAACCTTTAGCATCCATGATGGGAGGGATTGATAGTTGCATTCTTTTTTAATTGAGATTAGGTGGGGGGGAGGAGGATGTCATACTTTCTTACCATAACTTTACCCACAACCTACAATGCACTTCAAATGTTATAGCAATACAATCTGTTCTTTTTCAAACTTAAATTTCCTTTTATTATTAAGTGGCAAGATACTAGTGGTTAGCCATTGAATAGCTTTCCACACCTCCCTTCCTTCTGAGAAAATTTTCAATGAAAAAATCAAGGCCATGGAATTGATTATACTAAGTGCAGACACAAACTCTGACAGGATAGATACATGATTCTTAACTAATGCTTTTGCTAAGACAGCTACCAGCTTGTGAAGGCTTTATAGATATATTTATTGTGGAAACATAGTCAGAAATCCACCCATGCTGCTAATTAACCTATGTATTGCACAAGAAACTAGGGTAGAGATTTTGAGTTTTACTTAGATTTTCATCTTTGCTCACTACTGTTGAACATGAAAGATAATAGAAGAATGGAATGGTGAATATGGAGAGAGGCTTGTTCTACAAAGCCTGGTAGGTGCCAGAGGATATGCAGGCCCATCTCAAAAAAACAACAAACAAAAACTAAATTTTCAAAGTTATAAGAGGGCTAAGTGCAGACACTTTTTTGGGAAAAAAAATGTGTGAAGCCAACATTTAACATGTGGTGGGAGGTTTAAGCTACTTTCTCTCTGTCTCCTCTCTCCCTCTCTTCTCTCTCTCTCTCTCTCTCTCTCTCCCCCACCCCCCCACATATCTGTAAGACTTTGGGTAGATTGCTACCCCTGTTCAATGCAAAAAAAAAAAAAAGTACCAGCTGCCTTTTTGACAAAGCAAGTAAGTTGGGGTTAAAGTCATTCTCTTTGTGCTTAAAGCATTTCAAGAAACTGTCTTTTGCTTTAAACATTTTAAAATATCCATTGGAACACTTGAATCTAGTACCCTAAAATTTTTAAAAATCCTTTTATCTATACTCCATATGGTGCCTTTCATGTAGATACTCTGTGTTTGTTGCCACCTTAATCAGTTGGAAAGGGTTTTATTATGATTTGAGTTGTTTGTTTGTTTTACTTGTTTGCCAATGAATTGGCTTTTTTAAAAAAACCTTTTTTTTTCATCCAAATATCACCTATAATTTGTCTGAAATCATCTTTCCCTCTTAGATGTGGTGTTTTGCATACTGTTTAACTTGTTAACATTTTCTTTTTAACTTCTGACTGATCCTTTCTAAAAGATTCTTCTGATACTTTGTCACACTTGTAATGTTATATTGTTTTTGGCACAGGCCAAATTGCCTTTCTTTCCCCTTCCCCACCACACACACACTCTTTATTACTTCACTGCTTGGCCAGCCAGATGGAGTGCTGCTGTATGGACTTCCTTCTCCCAAACACTGACTTGTATTATTCCTAAACCTCCTTTGCTTCCCTTAAGGCTTGGATTTGAAAAACTAGCCCTGAACTCTGATCTCTGGTGTGGTGGCATAATGTACTGTATTAGTGATTCCACAACTCATGGATTCTCTCTCTCTCTCTCTCTCTCTCTCTCTCTCTCTCTCTCTCTCTCTCTCTCTCTCTCTCTCCTTCTCCCTATCCTTCTCCCTTTCTTTCTTTCTCTCTCCCTCTCTTCCTCTCTCCCCCTCTTCCCCCCCTGCCTCTCCCTCCTTCTCTTATTCTCTGTATTCCTTGATTTCTCCTCCCTTCTCTCATTCACTTTTTTCTTGGAACCTTTTTTTCCCCTACTGGAACAGAAAAGGAATTTGAGGATTTTTAAGAGATGCTTTAAAGTTATCAAGAGGAAAGAGATTTTAGTAAAATATTTTAAAAATTCTTTGTTTTTCATTTTGCCTCATATTCTAGAAAGGATGGGAAATGAAGCAGATGAGTTTTTTCAGCTGCAGCAAACCCCTGGGTTCTTAAACAGAATGGCCATTTAGAGCCTGGAAAAATAAGGAGATTCCTGGTGGAAAGGAGTTACGTACAAAACAAATTCACTTCTTCTGGGAGGATGAAAAAGTTATTTTTGAGAGTATTAGTCAAGTAGTAATCCTCTGCCCAGGACAAGGAAAACTATTTTTCAGCCAGTTTTGGGTAGCAGGATTCTAATAAATGCTAATCTAGGACTACTTTTGACTCGTTATTCTTAACTACATACTTTATCATAGCCACCTGCCTGATGAGATGCACTTCACTATTATACTGGACAATCATAGAGTAGTTTAAGGGAACACAGCAGGATTGTGTCTTTTGTGTAGATTGGCAAGCTGGGAGGACAGCCTGGCACTGATCTTTTTAACATTTTGTGAGCCCACTGATAGAAAACATGAACTTGATTTTTTGCACTCCTTGATTGATGATAGCAAAATTAACTCAGGGAAAAAAGCTTTACTCTTCAAATGGAAAATAAGAAGTTGTTGCACAACTCTGTGTGTGTGTGTGTGTGTGTGTGTGTGTGTGTGTGTGTGTGTGTGGACAACTTAGGGCCCTAGACAGCCAGGATAGAATTCTTTTTCTAGGTGGAATCTGTTTGTGTTGAACAGCTCAACACTCAGCAGACACAATATCTAACTTGGTTTACATCAAAAATAATTGCCTCAGATGTGTTTTAGTCTGCTCCCTGTCTTTCTCATCATTCTCTATTTCTGTTTTACTATGGAGAAGACTCTGCATATCAAATGCCACATGAACCATTGTATGCAGTAAGGGCATATCAAATTAAATAGCTGAATTTCTTGAATTTAAATATTAAGACATTCTCCACTCGATCCTCCCCCCCCCACTTTTTTTTTTTTTTTTTGCTTATGGGAGGTAACCAAACTTTCATAATCTGAGAGGAGTAGGAAAAATAATTATAGGCAGGGTGTTGTAGTGGAATGGACACTGGATTTGATGTCAAGAGTCTTAGCTCTGTTATTTATTAGTGGTGTGGCCTTGGGTAAGTCACTTTTTCTCACAAGGTCCTGGTTCTGCAGATGCAAGATGAAGAGTTTGAACTGCATGACCTCTAAGATCACTCTAGTACTAAACATCTCATTCTGTCATATCAAGTGGGACTAGGAAAATTGTGAATAAGGAGTGATATGGTTGTTTGATTTGGCATGTAGAGCAAAATCTAGATTCAGCAATAAATCAGAAGAGCTGGGTAAGGTGACCAATTGGCAGAGGACTTGGAAGCCTCATAGGTGTTTAAATTTAATTATATTCGAGGAAAATTTGGATAGATATGATTTTTTCTGATATATAATATCACTGAAAAATAATTGGAGTGACTATACATAAAATTAATTCTTTCTTCTAAGGCAGGTTAAGGATAAATTCCCTTCTTCTCAATGGTAAAAGATAATTATGTTATCATTGATTTGTGCTATACATAGAACTGGTCAGATATATAGGATATTTGGACCACAATTTGTATCTTATGGTATTTATCTATCATAAACCTCTAAAGTTCTAAATGTAAACTTTACTTCTCTGCTTTCATTCTTTTCTTAGTCCCCTGTGCTTATACAGAATAATAGACTATCCTTTTAAGAAACATTTATGGTTTTGATTCCTAGCAAAGATGTCAAATGACCTACAGGTGAGGATTATTGCTCCTTACTTATATAGACAAAGGAAAATAGCAAAGCAATATGAGAAATCCCAGCCCTATGTGTCTCAGAGAGACCAGCAGAGTGAATGTGTATATGATGGTTTTTGTGTTGAAGAGAACTCAACACAGTGATTATGGGCATTTGAATCTACCAATGGACATTAGCATTTGAATTTGTTACTTAAAAGTTGTCTTACCTTAAGTTTATTTACATCTTTATATTTAATATACTCCCATTCTTCCCCCTTCCCAATATTTTGACTTCTATCAGCTTTGAAGTATACACTTGTCTGATCATCTGTCAAGAGAATTATTGAGGGGAAGATTGTATTGGCCATGGGATTGGATTGGATAACTTCTAAGGCCTGGTCCCTTTCAACTATTAAGTTGTTATGTTTCTATTATTCTTAGAAGTAGTTTGATTCTAGATTAGTAGGAACAGAGACTTTTTTGAAACCAAATGTGATCTCGTGTCCTGTATATTGTATCATCACAGTTTGTGACATTATGCTGCAAAATGCTAGGCCATAAAAGCCTGTAATTTATAAGGATATATTAGGTACTTACAGTATGTATTATAGCCTGATAGCCTTGTAATTCTACATTGCCTATCATTTATTCTATATATAATTCCATAGAGGGTTCTGGTGACATTATAAACCACAAAAGCAGAGCTCAAGTGGTTAGTCATTAGAACCCCAAGATGGAATTACTTCATATTACATTATTCAGTATTTATTATTTTTCATAATGTTCAGTTAAAACACTTCGATTTAAAACATTTTCTGTTTACATTCCATGCTACGGGATCTGTGTGCATGTCAGTCAAAAGTGTTCTGCTTAAATACCCTATCACATCCATATGGAGTGTTGTTTTTGTTCCAAAGGAATGTTTGTTATATGAGGGTGTGTAGTTACTGCTCTGTATAACAAGGTTTCTACTGGCAAGTTATCAAAGCAAACGCTATCTCTACATTGTGGAGTTTGTGTGAGCTAATATGTCAAAGAGAAGCCAATACAATTATGTTTGAATGAATTCTAAATCATTCATAAAGGGCTTGTGCAGAATAAATACTCTTCAGGGCTTCTTGACACAAAACCCACTACAGTGTTGGTAATGGTCCAGTTATGAAGTAGAAGTAACATACTTTAAATCGGACTTGATTATTATTGTAGAATGCTATAGTATATTTGTTTAAGTTTTCTATGTGTTCAGGTTAATTATATAGTCATATAGAGTGGTGCCATTATCTTGCCTAAACCTGATCCTTTTAAAAAAGTTGTGTTTGTCTTCCTTTTCCATCCTTACTAGCCTTTAATAACTTTTTAGAAATGTTTAGGTTATTATTATTTTGTCTATTATGACTCTTTGTGACCCCATTTTTGGGATGTTCTTGGCAAAGGTACCGGAGTGGTTTGCCCTTTCTTTTCCATCTCATCTTACAGGTGAGGAAACTGAGGCAAACAGGGTTATGTGACTTGCCCAGAATCCCACAGCTAGTAAATGTTTGGAGCCAGTTTTGAACTCGGGTCCTTCTGACTCCAGGGCTGGCATTCTATGCACTGCACCACCCCACTACCCTGTTTAGATTATAGAAGTAAGCAGTAAGTAGGATGGCTGTGTAGGGCAACAACAGCCTGAAGGGTTCTGATATTTCACAATGAAAACTAAGCTATTCTCAAAGAATGACTTTCTTTGGTGACTTTATCTTGGACTTTTTAAAGGGGTCAAAAACCCAGAAAGATGACCAAAGTTTATGTAACAACTTAGTTAAGAAATAAGTAAGAAATAAACCTACTTCAAAAAAGCACATTTTCTCTGAAATGGCATTGCTAGAACTATTCACAGTGGTGACAAATTGTTGGAGGACACATCGTTAAGGTAATTTAACATTTGTTAAAAAGAGAAGGAACAAGATTGAGAAAAAGAAAGAGAGAAGGAGAAAAGGAAGAGGGCAACAAGCTGACTGCTTTTACTTTAAATCATACTGTAATTTCTTTTTTTGGCCGGTAAGTGACTTGAAAGTATTGAAAGATAAACAGCCTGAGTGAGGGCTTTGGATCCTTGCCATATGCTGGGATCTCAATTAAGGGATGAAATTGCAAGACACTGTTCAATTTTATCACAAGTGTGGCTGGGTTTTGTGGGTCAGTAAAGTAGGCAGTAGATCTGTTCTATTCATGAACAACTGTATGGCCATAACTAGCTACATTAGCATTAATGGGACTTAGCCTTACAAATCCCTGAAAGTGGATTGGAGAATAGACCCCTAAAAGGGGGAAAATGGACACAATAGTAGGGGTTTAGATTCCTCATTACAAATACTTTATCCTTTTTCCCCCTCTTTGTCATTTGCCTTGGAATTTACTGATGAGTCAGTAATAGGAAAAATCATAAGTGTAAGAATAGAGGTTCTTTGTGGAAAACTGAAATTTTAAGTGCTATTCAAAACATGAGTAGCAGCGAATATTGGAATTGGAATTGCCACATTTTTTAAGAAAAGGAGAATGATGATTTTCTCCATTTTAGCACTAATTTGCATCTCTTGTGCTGTCATATTTTTTGCTATAGTACCATTTTCCCTAAGTATTGCATTATTGGCTTAAAAGGTGTCATTTTCCAAATGACAAAGATAAGGAAGTAAATTTTCTTTATTTCATAATTTGCACACAGATCCAAGAGGACTTACTATTGTCACAAAATAAGTTTGATGGATTATGTAGTAAAACTGGCTTGGGGGTGGAGTAATTTAAATTACTCCATTAATTTTAATGGAAGATTATGGCATAGTTGAAAATATTATGAAAGTTAAATGGTGTTAATTTTCTCTTTTATTTTCTTCTCCTGTTTCATAAGACCTCCCATTACTTTTCTCTTTATTCTTCCACATTCTTAAGATTGTCTATGGTAATGTAGCAGGGATATTTATATTTAAAGTGATTCAATTCAATTTAATTCAATAAACATTTATTAAGTGCCTACAATTGTAAATTTGATATAGCTTTTTACCTGGAAAAGTGTGGGAAAATGTCAGCTAAGTCTCTGTATAAATGAGGGGGGATTTAAAGCAATTTAGGGAAGAATTAATTTACAAATTAAGTTTTATTTTTTCTATTGACCAAATATTTTTTTTCTTTTTCTTACCCCTCCCCTATTGAAAAACAAACAAACAAAAAAAGAAACAAACCTGAAGGCTAATTTTTCCCTAACCCTGTGTATCCACCAAAAGACAATGTCTAATGTGTTTGGGAAAGTATACCTGCTGTTGGACTTACTTTTGAATGTGATTTTTGTTGATACAGAGGTTAAGAGTCACAGTTTAAAAATTATAAAGACTCAAATTACCAATCAAATGATCCACTGAAATGAAGTAAAATGAAAAATCATTTTTAAAAGAGACTACTTTAAAGACACGATAATAGTGCTAGGAATCAGTAAAATAGTCTAGATAGCCCCTGCCCTCAAGGGGTTTACATTCTATTTCCAATAAGAAAAAGCAAATACATATTGCCACTGGAAAAAAGAAAGTTTTCATTTGGGAGGTCACAGGAAAGGTGCCAAAGGGCAGTTGATTATCATTCCCTTTCCAGAATCCATGGTAGTATTGCTTTGTTTACTGTTCCCAGAAGAAGTAGAGGAAGAAACCACAGGGTGGGTGGAAAGATATCCAAAGATATACAACACAGATAGATATGAATTATGGGCTTGGTTTTTTGTTTTGTTTTGTTTTGTTTTTTGTAGATAGTCACTTAGGGAAATTTGCATTCATTCATTTGCTGATCAAGCTGAAGCAAGTGGAGAGTTTCAAAAAAGTGGGTTAACTTTGGAAGGGAGACACAGACTAGAATCTAGAGGAGGCTTCTGTTCCAAGTTTAAAGAGATAATGCACCATTGGATGAATGATGAGATGTTTTAAGTGTGTCTGGGGTCATTGGATTACAGACAATAACAAATATAAGGACCAGAATGAGATGTAGATGAATTAAGCCTTCTGGTGCTGCCCTAAGCCAATCTTTCCTACAGATAGAAAGATAACTAGGTGGTTTGGGATGAAAGAAATAGCATCTGTTGAAAGCAGAGTGCAATTTTAGGGTGAATAAAGAAGGGGTGAATTGTTATGCTATTGTTCAAATGATTTCCAAATATACAATTTTTAAAAATTGTGATGCAATAGGCCCATTATAGTAACATTTTCTAAATTGCAGCAAGTTAGACCAGAACTAAGGATTGCTGATGTGCTATTTCTGATATTGGATAAAATTAATGTGACCCAAATGAATCTAGGTTAATGGGACTACCCTTACTTCTCTGTAGGTTTCCAAAAGAAGTGACGCAATGTTCTTATAACCTTCTAGTAGCCTTCAGAAGGGACATTGTCGAAATAAAATGTAGAGGTAGATTAAGCTTATTTCTGTATTAGTTAAATCTCTTCTTTCTGATACAAGCACATAACTTTAATGGTATTCTGCACATACGTTGAGGGAAGATGGGACCCCTAAGTACCTCTATCTTCAAGTATCCATTCCTAGTACTCTCACTCTCTCTATATAGCATTAAAGTGATATTTTACATTATTTAAAAATTATGTGAGTGTTTGTTGCTGTTGTATAGGAAGGAAATAAATCAAGGGCTTTTGTGGGATTTTAAATTCATCCCAAGAGGAAAGAGCTAATATTAAGGCCTTCACAAGTGGGATTAATTTTGTGTATCTCTCAGGAGTCCATTGGGTATTATATTTATACATTATAAAATGTGTTTTGATGTGCCTTAAATTAATATTTTTCTATCTGCAGGGTGAAAGTGAAGATAACAGTATGTCTGGGGAAAGGGGAGTAAAGACAGGGAGTGGGATAGGTTCTGGTATTCTATAATAAGAGTATGTATATTATTTGATTGATACCTAGATTATTTTCTTGTTGCATGAAAAGATAGAAAGGCCAGGGTGATACTAAAAGGAGTAGGATGAGGAAAAGAAAAAAAAAGAACATTCTTCTCACCATCATCTCTTAAATTTGACTTGATTCCCTCCATCTGAAGATTACTCCACTTACACATAGCGTATAAGTGGCTGTTTGCCAGACTTTGTGCATCTCTGCCATTCAGTAGCAGCTTCTCTGGATATCCTTTAGCAGACACTGTCAACTCATCACCTTTCATTCCCTCCACTCACACTGCATTCATGGATGAGTGCATGCACTGGTACTCATGTGTCAAGGGAAGGGTACAGCCATAGAAAAGGATCACTCCTGAAGGCTCAGCGTCTCATCTCAATGGGATAGGGAGTCTCTAACTCTATTTCCTCTTCTTTTCCAACAGACTCTGCCCTTCTATTTGGAAGGAAGACCTGCTGGTCCCAATACATAATAATAGTCAACCTTGGGGAGGTTGGGGTGGGAGAGACAGGATAGTAGAAGTCTGGGAGCACTGGGAATTTGCCATCAAGTATACAGCCTCTAATCAGAACACATATTTTAATAGTAAGCAATACTCTTTGCAGTCTGATCAATTCTTCATCTTAGGGCTGTATCTATGTGTGAGAGTATATGTGTATATATGGAAGTACAGCTATGTGTCTGTTATATAGAATAGTATTCTTGAATTAATGGTTGCCTAGGTGGCCTATAAATCAGAGTTTAAAGATTCATTGAGTGTATTTTTGTCAAGTCACAAGTTGGGATATATCTGGACTGTTGAGCCAATTACAGCACTAGCTTGCAGTCATGGGTAACTCTCCCCCTCTCCCTCCTTTTTCCCCTCCAGTGATTTCCTAGTCTTAGTATTTATTTTGTTCCCACAAGGTGTATAGAAAGAAATCTAAAAGTTTGCCCTTTGCAAAACCTCCCTTGCATGATAGAATGGTTTATTCAAATGCCTGTCATATCCCTGATAGTTTTATCTCAGCAGGATCCAGTAGCCCTGCAAGTCGGCAGGAAATCCACTGTAAATTTTTCAGGTCCTTGATGATTGAGTGTTTGCACTTTAGCAAGTTTTTTTGGCAATATTTTATTGGGTGGAAAAAGAATTTGTTTTGAATCAAGGCCCAGATAAGGTTTATAAGCTTCCCTTTTTTTCTACTATTTTATTTCTGTTTTGTTTGTTGTTGTTGTTTCTGTCTCTTTAGAATTTTTTTTCCTTTCTCTGCTCTGATGCTTGGTTAACAGTAGGATACCGAGATACTTGCCGTGCATGACAGACATAAAGTTAAATATACAACAATGAAGAAGGAATCTAGGGGACAAGTCATAAGTCCCACAACAGATTTTAAGACACTGTAAATATATTCAAATGACAAGTCTCCCATTCACAAGACACAGCATCTTATTTCATGTTGAAAATGAGTCTGAAGAATGCCCCAAGAATTGTACATAGAATGTGGAACAGTATACAAGTATTTCTTCATTATTATAAAGTATGGTACCTGCCTACAATAGTCCCACCATAAATAAAGTATATTTAGCATTATTGGACTTTGCTTCACTTTCTTCTACTTCTTCTTCTTCTTCTTTTTTTTTTTTTTTTTTTGCTTTTTGGAGGGCAATTGGGGTTAAGTAACTTGCCCAAGGTCACATGGCTAAGTTTTTGTTTGTGTTAAGTGTCTGAGGGCCAGATACGAACTCAGGTCCTTCTGACTCCAGGGCTGGTGCTCTACTCACTGCGCCACCTAGCCACCCCTGCTTCATTTTCTTCTAATGAAAACATTTCTCTCCTGGCTAGTTTTTGTGTCATTGTGATTGTTTCATAGTATAATCTTCTTTCTTTCTTTTTTATTGGGGTGGAGGATGTCTTGTAAACCAGTATCAAACAGTTTGCTGTTTCCAAGATAGGGTTAGAGGACAGTGTAAAAGTCTCTTGGCAGAAAGTCACAAAAGCCAGAAATTGGACATTTTAATTCAATAATGATGAATCAAAAACATTTATTAAATATCAACTATTGATGGGCACTTTACTATGTGCTAGGGATATAAAGATGAAAGACAGTTCCTATCCTCAAGGAACTTAAATTCTAATAGGGCAAAACAACATATGTGGGTTGGACAAGGGACAGAAGGTTTTGTATGGGAAGTCACAGGAATAATGAGTGTAGCCATGGAAAAAAGGATGGTTTACCAGATGAGAGGGTAGATGGCATGATGTCTCAAGATGTCTAAGGTAGATGAATGTGAAGAATTGTAGTCTGGGACCAGCTAGATATAAGTCTTTAGTTCAGTTTACACCCATTACTGGCTAGGTAAGCTCAGTCCCAGGTCAGAGTTCCAAGCTGAACAGATTAATTTATTTAGGGAAGTAAGCATAATGTCTCAGGATGGAGTTGTTATAGGTGAAGAGCAGGGTAAGGGCCAGGTGTATAACAAGACATGTTCCAATACGTTAGGGACGGTCAGCTATGAAGCATTTATTATGCTTCTATTAACCACTGTGCTAAGTGCTGGACCTCTAAGGACAAAATGAAACAGTGCTTGCCCTCAAGAGAGTTTTGTTATTTAGGGAAAAATAATAAGTGCACATGCTTATAAATATGTGTGTGTTTGTGTGTGTATGTGTGTGTATAATATATATATACATATATATGTATATATATGTATATATATACATATATATATATATATATATATATGAAATATGCAGAGTAAGTTCTGATGACCTCCAATAAGAAATTCGGTCTAATGTAGGGGCAATTTTTAGTAACATAAAATGGGGGTTTCAGAGGACATAATAAAAGAAAGGAAGAGAGGAGTAAGATAGTAATATTGAAGACAGGGAGCTTCCATAGATGGGAAACATCTATGGGAGTGGGAGTCATAGAAGAGAGACTCATCTTAGCTCAAAATTCAGAATTATAGGGATTCAGAATAGAGACACAAGGCAGCAAGTTCATATGTCCTTCACATCTGGGCAACATACTATAGTCAGGGAATGTGATTAGATATTATTCATTGTAGCACTTATTATAAAATGCATGCTTTGGGCCTTCTTAGACTTACCGAGAAGGAAAAGTTCTGATATGGTTGCTGTACGAGGGTTCTCTGTTTGTTTATTTGATGGTGGTAGTAGCATAATATAAGGCCATTTCTTCTCTCCATTGATCAGTTGTACTAATGGAACTGTTTTTCAGAACCGCAGCAATGAAACCTTCCTTAGTTATGATGACTAAGGTAAAGGCTTCTCTCCACCTCTGTCCTTCCCCCACCCCTCCCCACCCCCTCACAAAAACACTAATTCTGAAAAATAAATAAATAAAAATTTAATTCCACTGGGAAACAATGTGTTCTAATGGAAGCAGGAGACCTATGTTCTAGTCAGACTTAGTTCTTCTACTAACTTGATTGGTGACATTGAACAAATCACTTTACCTCTTTTGGTTTGGTTTCTGAATTTGGAAAATAAAATGAATGGGTTATAGTTAATGTGATTGTTAAGCTCTATTTCAGCTCCAAAATTATCTAATTTTTTTTGAAAGAGGCGCTGGTATATTTAGTGCCATACCAATCAATTTACCAAAAAACTACTTTTTAGAGTTAGACAAAATAATGACAAAGTTTATTTGGAAAAACAAACGGTCTAGAATATCAAGGAAATTAATGAAAAGGAATGCTAGGAAAGGTGGACTAGCTATGCTAGATTTCAATCTGTATTATACAGCAGCAGTCATCAAAACTGCTTTGTACTGGCAGAGGAGTAGAGTAGTGGATCAATGGAATAGATTGGGCGCAGGAGACCCAGCAGTTAATGAATATAGTAATCTATTGTTCGATAAACCCAAAGACCCCAGTTTTGGGGATAAGAATTCACTATTTGACAAAAACTGCTGGGAAAACTGGAATACAGTATGGCAGAAAGTAGGCATATATCATTATCTAACACCATATACCAAAATCAAGTCTAAATGGGTGCATGATCTAGGTATAAAGGATGATACTGTAAGCAATCTGGGAAAGCAAGGAATAGTTTACCTGACAGATTTGTGGAGAGGGGAAGACTTTAGGACCAAACAAGAATTAGAGAGCATTATAAAATGCAAAATGGATAATTTTGATTACATTAAATTGAAAAGCTTCTGTACAAATAAAGCCAATGTAACCAAGATCAAGAGGGAGGTGGGAAATTGGGAAAGAATTTTTACAACTTATGTCTCTGATAAAGGACTCATTTCTAAAATATATGGAGAATTGGGCCAAATCTATATGAATACAAGTCATTCCCCAATTGATAAATGGTCAAAGGATATGAACAGGCAGTTTTCAGAGAAAGAAATTAAAGATATTTGTAAGCATATGAAGAAATGCTCTAAGTCACTATTGATTAGAGAAATGCAAATCAAAACAACTCTGAGGTAACACATCTCTCTAGTCAGATTGGCTAAGATGACAAAACAGGAAAATGACAAATCCTAGAGAGGATGTGGGCAAATTGGAACACTAATGCATTGCTGGTAGAGTTGTGAACTTATCCAACAATTCCGGAGAGCAATCTGGAATTATGCCCAAAGGGCTATAAATAATTTCATACCCTTTGACCCAGCAATACTACTTCTAGGTTTATATCCCAAAGAGATCATAGAAGTGGGAGGAAGACCCAAATGTACAAAAGCATTTATAGCAGCTCTTTTCGTGGTTGCAAAGAATTGGAAATTAAAGGGGTGCCCATCAATTGAGGAATGGCTAAACAAGCTGTGGTATATGAATGTAATGGAATATTATTGTGCTATAAGAAGTGAGGAGGAGACGGACTTCATATTGACCTGGAGAGGCTGGTACAAACTGATGCTGAGTGAGAAGAGTAGAATCAGAAGAAATTTGTATACAATCACAGACACATCATATGTGTGATGACCAACTGTGACGGACGACTCTTTATAGCAATGCAGTGATATGGGTCAATCCTGAAAGACTCATGAAGGAGAGAAATGTGACATCCAGAGATATAACTAGAAAGAACTGAGCTTGAATCCTGAAGGAAGCAAACTAATTGATCTTTTTCTTCTCATTCTTTTGTTTTATTTCTTCTTTACCATTTTCCATCCCACCTAGTACAATACGCCTTTGTAATTGGACTAATGTCTAATATGAATGTATTTGCAGATCCTATACTGGACTATATGCTGTCATGGGGGTTGGGGGGAGGGAGGGAAAGGAAATTTGAAATTCAAGGAACTATGGAATTGAATCTTATTAACTGAAACTAAACTAATAAATTAAAAAAAAAGAAAGAGGCGCTGGTATTATGCCATATGCAAGTATGTAAAGGTCTGTGATTTTTTTTTTTCAGATTGTAAACTGTCTACAAATTATAGTCTCAGACAGTTGTCTGAGTTTCAAAAAGGTTAAGTGATTTGCCCATGGTCAGGTAGCCGGCTAGTGTCAGAGATGGGATTTAAGCCTTATAGATCCTTCTTATTTCATGTCTGCCATTCTATCCACTTGCCCCATTGGCCCTCCATATTGTCCCCTGCTTGGATAATTGCTGACATTCATACTGTTCTTTGTATCTCATTTTTCCTTGTAATAGTTTAGTATGGATGGTAGTTCTTGAGATGAGAGCTATCTGAGAAGTCATTTTAGTCCAACCCTCTTGTTTTTAGAGATTAGGAAACTGGTCAAGTGACTTGCCTAGTGTCACCCAGGAAGTTTGGATCCAAATTGAAATTCTTTTTGACTCTAAGCCTAGTACTATTTTTATTAATTGGTTTCTTCTACCTCTCTTTGATTGTACAAATAACCTGTAGGTTTTTCTATAAGGTACATCCCATCCCTCGTTTAATCAGCATAGGCCATCTTTGATATACAACTGCCCATACATGTTAAATGCTTTACTTATTCTTGTTGTGGGAGAGGATGGGTCTGGAATCTGAGCTATGTTATTTCAGATAACCAGAAAAATTGCCATGGGAGCCATTGTGAAAAGAATTTAAGTTAATGTTATAGTACTATAGTTCAGCTGTATTGTGGGTTGAAATAATATTTTTGGGTGGCTAGCCTGGGACCCTAGTCACCATTTATAATGTTTCCATGGGAAAATAATTCTGTGTCTATGGAAAAATTGTTTAAATATCTACCTTTTTGACATTTACATGAAGTAAACCAGTATGTTTTTTTTAAATGTCAAGAATTTCTAGCAATTCTAATATAGGTACAATGTAAATGCTAGCACTACCATCATACTTTATTGGAATTAGATACCTAATGCAAGTCTTCTCTGATTTAGGAATGACTGTGTTTCAAAAATTGGCTTGCAAGTCCGTTGTTTGGAACTCATAACACCCTGCCCATAGAATCAATGTAATAAATGGTGGTTTCATTTATTTATTTTGCCAACAAAACCTATTTAATTTATTTTGCAGTTGAACTTTAGTACTAATAGTAGAAACCTGAGTTGCAGGTCATGGGAATGAGGAGGAAAAGGAGAAAGAACTATTGCTGGGCAAAATTTTGAAATGATTGAAATTTTCTTGGACTTTCCCCCTCTATTTCTGCATTGTTCTCCATCAATCAATCAATCTTTATTAAGACTCTATTATATGTCAGATGTTATGTCAGGCTCTGAGGATTCAAAGACCAAAATGAAACTGTCCTTAACTCTCAAGGAGCTTAAATCTTCTTGGAGGAGACAAGTTCCCTTTATACACAATAAATACAAAATATATAAGGTAATGGTAGAGGGAGGAATTAACAGTTGGGGAAACCAGCAAAGGCTTTGTGCAAATGATGGCAACAAGAGCTGAAGAGGGGCTAATTCCAGGTAGCAGGAGGGACAGCAAGTCTAAAGGCAAGGATGCTAGAGATAGAATATCATGTGTAAGGAGGAACGAGAAGACTAATTTGGAAAGAAGCAAACCTTTCTTAAGTGCATACTATGTGTCTCCCTCTATGTTACGCATTTTACAAATGAGTTCTCATTTGATCCTTACAAGAACCCTAAAAGATAGGTGCTATTATTATTCCCATTATATAGTTGAAGAAAATGAGACAAAAAAGAAATTAAATGACTTGTCCAAGGGCATGCAATAGTAAGTGTCTGAGGCTGGATTTGAACTCAATACTGTGATGAATAAAAAGTTCGAGAGACATAACTTCTGGCTAATTAATAATTTTATTAAGTATGACTAATGTATAATCCTGTGAACCAAAGACTAATCATGGCAGCCTATTGACTCTTATATACCCTTGGAAGAGAGGGTGTTCCCAACAGATGGCAATCAACTCTGATTGGTTAACAATTAATGAGAATAATGAATATAATGAGAGGTGGGCCTGTTCTAATGAGAGGCTGGGGGATGTGAGGAATATGCCCAGATTAAATTATTTTTACTCTTTAATCAGAACTAATCTTCCCTAGTAGGGTGGGTTCTGAACAAGATTGAGGAAAATGTTAAAATCCAATCTCATTATCAGCCCTATTCTTCAGGGGCTTATTTGACCTAGTAAAGAATAAGGAAATAGGAAGGGAAAAAATCCAGACTCTTCCCAATATTAACAATTGGTTATTAATATGAGAGAGAAATAACCATTTCTCTCAATACCTCTTGCCTCCAGGCCCCAGGATCCTGAACTGTGGCATACCCAATCCCAGGCCTTTTCATCCCAAAAAGAATTCTCTATGTTCCAAAAATATCCATTTCCATTCCAACTTCCTATTCCTATTCCTCATCAAAACCCTCATTCCCTTGATAATCTAGGTTTGTAGGAAGGGCTGTTTGACAGGATCATTTAGCCTTTCTATTTTAATTTTCATTTTATAAGAAAAATGGATATCAATACAAATGAATGTGTTGTTGGAATTTACATGGAACATAATGAAAGGACATAACAAAATTCAAGAGATCTAAATGGTGATTAGAGAAGGCCATGGAGGTGATGCACCATAAAGATAGGTCAGTCTGACTTTGAGTTCTAACTCCCTTAGCTGTTCTCTTTCTTCTTATCATGCCTTCTTGCCATCTCTTCCTTCTGAATTCATGGTTTGTTCACAATAGCAATCTGGCCAGGGCTATTGAAGGCTTCAGCAGTAGGGCAGTAAGAGACAAGAGAATCATTGGACCTTTTATAAGTCACAGACTGACTGAACTGTAGTTTCTTTTAAAACCTCAAATTTATAAGTGAAAGGTGACTGTATACCGTGTGGCTGTCTTAATTATTTATTCGTTTAGGCTTTTACAGCCATAGCAAAAAGTAGGAAAATGGAATTTTTTAGAGGGATCTTTGACTTGTTGTACAGAATATTTGAAAAATACCTGATTCTTGCTGCTTATTCAGATGAGGTAAAACAGGAGTGAATGGGTAGTTGGTTATGGTTAAAAGGATAATTTCCTTTCCTAGATAAGAATAGGTTTCCATAGATCAGCTTTAGCCTAATAGCAAAACTTAAGTAGGGTTCACCTGCCGTAGAAGGCTGCAGGAGATCTTGGGTCAGAAAAAAGATAATAGATATTAAATGAGTTTGGACCAAAATGCTTGTGGTCTGGACAGTGGTGTGAAAACCCTGCCTGCAACATGCCTTTGTGATAACCACATTAAAGTGTAAATGGGAAATATATACCAAAAGAAATCAAAATATAATAGAACATGGATAATGATAATATGTGGCTTTCCAAGTCAATATGTGACCCTCAAGGTTCCTTATGTATCGTTTAATGGCAACAGTTCATATTTGAGTTTGACACCACTGGTCCCAAGAAACCTTTAACCACAACACTACTTAAAGAAGAGAGAAATCACAACCATATAGAAACTTTCATATTATTCTAAGGCTTTAGGTTTACTTTTTGTTGTTTTTGTTGTTGTTCAGTAGTTTTTCAGTTGTGTCTAACTCTAGACCCCATTTGGAGAATTCTTAGTAAAGATACAAGAGTGGTTTGCCATTTCCTTCTCTAGTTCATTTTACATATGAGGAAACTGAGGCAAACAGGGTTAAGTGACTTGCCCAAGATCCCATAGCTAGTGTCTGAGTCAAGATTTGAACTTGAGAAGATGAATCTTCCTGTCTTCTTGCCCATCTCTCTCTCCGAATTTAAGTCTCTTTATTTTGTATAAAGGGACACTGTAAATATCCTTTGGCCACTTCCTGGATTCTCCTCTGGAACTTTTTACTAAATAGCAGCATTACTTTGCAGCAGCCAGATTTCATTTTGAAACTTGCAATGTCTTACTGTGTTGGGGAGCAGGATAGCCTGGCAGCACTGCTCTCTGCTTCTGGAAAATTCCCATCCATCTGTCTTCTAGGACTGGGAATTTGTACGAACAATTTCTTTTGGACTTGGGCTTTATATCTATATAGTAAGTGGAGAGAAGAAAGTGAGAGTAAAGGGGACACAACTCCATTCCATCTCATCAATGTGTATTTTCCTCCTAAGTAATGGAGAAGAGAAGAAGGACATGCAAGCTCATTTGCTTAACCTTGCCCTCCCCCCACTTCCCACTTATTGTGGGCACAGGGAAAGTGATAATTGTCTGATATGTCTGGGGAAATGGGACAAAGGGATACAGAAGAGTATGTGAGCATTGTGACTTTAACTTGACTTCCAGTCAATTAGATGACATCTTATGTGATGGAAGGCACACAAAGAAATCTTCTGCTTTCATAGGATAATTACTGATATTCATATGAAGATACTGGTCCTGACCATCCTTCATTTGTCCTTCCCCAATCCTGTACCACTCTCCATTCTCCATAATCACTGACGATGTCTCGTTGATTACATCTGCCAGATCTTTCATTACCCTAAAACGTAGGTCATTTGGGCCTGGTAACTTGAAGGGCACCTAGATCTTCTCTTACCGATTCACTACTTATCTTGGATTTCATCTCCCAATAAGTCATTTTTGTTGTTGTTGTTCTGTGGCTTGCAAGGTTCTTCCAAACAATACATAATGTTATTGAATCTCTTAACCTAGTTGCTTGTGAGGTAAGCAAAGTGACACGGTTAGAACAGAACCTCAATAACACCATTTTTCAGTAGTCTCCATTTCCAAAGCTAGACTCAAGGTAGTCATGAGAGTAGATTCCCAAATAAAATAATCATATGAAGGTCATTACCTAAAAATATCATTTCAGTTAATATGAATCCAATTGTCATTAGTCAGCCAATCAATAAGCATATACTAAGTTCCAGATACTGTGCTAAGCAATTAAGATAGAAAGAGAAAACAAAAATAGTCCCTGCCCTCAAGAAGCTTATGTTCTAATGGGAAAGACAGCAAATACATCAATAGGTATGTATAAGATAAATCCCAAATTAAGGAACAAATTTAAAACATAAAATTCATAGCTCAGGTTCTACTCAAGTTGATCTGTCATTGTTAAATAATTGTCTTAATTCTCTAATGGCAAGAAATGGATAAATTATGCATATATTTTACATTTGTAAACATATACATATATATTATATGAAAGCCACACATACATACAAAGTCATGTAAAGTCATGTAAAAAAATAAAATGATATTAGTGACCAAAATACAGAATTGAGAGTCAAGTGATGGCTTATAAATAGAACGAAACAAAAGACAAAACCTTTCCCTTTTGGTATTTCATGGCTGTTAAAAGTGTAGAAATTAGCATTTATTGTTTAAAACAAGGAGTTCCTAAATCTTTTTTATGTCATGGGTTACTTTGTTAGTCTGAGCAAATGTATGGATTTGTTATCAGAATGTTATAAGTGCATAAAATAAAAAATATATCAGATTACAAAGAAAGCCAATTATATTGAAATATGTTGCTTTTGAGTCATTCTTCAGTTGTGTTCCATTCTTCATGACTCCATTTGGGGTTTTCTTTGCAAAGATTCTAAAGTGATTAACCATTTCCTTCTTCAGCTCATTTTATAGATGAAACTAAGGCAAAGAGGGTTAAGTGTCTTGCCCAATGTCACACAGTTAGTGTCTGAGACTGAATTTGAACTCATGAAGAGGAGTCTTTCTGACTCCAGGTTCAGCATCTATCCACTGTGCCACCTAGTTGCCCTATATATTGAACTATAGTTATCTAATTTTTTTTTTTTAAGTTCATAGATTCCCCTCCGACCCAAGTTAAGAACTATTAATCTGGTGTATCATTTGTCCTTTAGTTAATGTCAGGTGACTTTCATTTTCCTTAATTGCAAGGGATTTTAGGCTCTTTATGCTTCAGTTTACCTATATATCAGCTTATTTTATTAAATAAATAACTTTATTATGTATAGGGCTTGCAAGAAAAATTCACTAATGCATGTATTAGCATCATAATAGGAATTAGGAGAAATAGTGGTAATTCAATGAATCTTTAGTACTTGCAAAGGTCTATAATTTCTTTCAGTGTTGTGGGTACCCTCACCACTAATAGACTGGATAAGTTATGAAGTGAAACAGTTCATCATCTAGTGACCAGCTTTTTTGGTTTTGAGCCTCTGTGAACTCAACTGGGTCATTGTTATGTGAGCAGGTACTTAGTCAGTTGCCAGAACCTTAATGGAAACATATCTAGCTTGGTGCCCCGTTGTGTATCACTACTACTTCCTTTGAGAACTCAGTACCTCTTCTGTGTCTGTAGGATGTATCAGAAGGGGACCAAGTTTGTCTCAGTTCTTTCTATGGGTCTACGTACAGTATACTAAGAGCCATTGATGAAAGTTCATTTATAGGTACAAACTCTAATATTAGAAATACATGTCTTGTTCAGTGGGATTGGCAGTAGTACATCCTTAGTGCCTTTTTCAAATATTTTTTAGTTACTGGGATATTTCTATGAAACCAATTCAATTCAGTTCGATTCACTTTGACAGGCATTTATTAAGGGTCTACTCTTTGCATACACTGTACTTGGTTCAAGGGATATAACGACAAAAATGAAATAATCTCTGCTCTTCAAGGAGCTCACATTTAACTTGGTAACATAGCATACACTTAAGAAAACCTATTTCATAAAATTCAGAGCTAGTAGAAAGCCTAGAGATCACCCATTCTAACCTTCTTGTTTTATTGATGAGATAGCTCTGATTCCTAGAGAGGTTGAGGACTTACCCAGGGCTGAACAACAAATTCCCTGACTCCTAGGACTCAATTCTTCTCCATTATTATGAAGAAGTAAGAAACATGGCACATGAATAGGAAAAAATGCCCATCTGTTACAGTATACTAGAATGTGAGAGCCCCTCAGGGGTAGGGTGTGTTTCTGCTTTTATTTATATTTCCAGCACTTAGCACATTGCCTGGCATAGCTTATATGCTTAATAAATGCACTTGACTGACTTTTAAACCATTAGTTTAAGCTGACAAAAAGCCTAAAGTCAAGAGTAATTTGGGTGAAATACTGTTCACCTTTGTATATCACACTTCAGGGTTTACCAAGTCCTTTGGTTAAGTAATAGAAATTTTATCCCATCATACAGATGAGGATACTGAGTCTCTGAAAGATTATGGCTTTCCTGAAGTCTGACATTGTCCTCTTTGAAAATGAAGGACAAACATAATAACAACAATAGAAACTTTGTCCCATCATACAGATGAGAATACTGAGTCTCAAAAAAGATTATGGCTCTCCTGTAGTCTCACAGTCAGTAGGTATCAGTTGGTACTTTCACTCAAATCATTTAAACTTCAAGTCAAGTGATTGCTGTGGCTGGGGTCTTATTCCTGGGACTAGTTTTTCACATTTTGCTATTCCTTACTCATTGTGAAAGGAATTGAAAGTAGATAAATTGGGCAAATAGACAAAGGTAAAGACTGTCTCTTATTCAGCTGTAAAGTTTCCAAATGGAGATAATAGTAATCAAGATTTACTCTTTACAATTTACAAAGGGCATTCACATAAACTGCTGATCTCTTGGGATGGGCTTCTTGCAGCTGATTTGTTAATGAACAGAGTTTGAGGCTTTCCAGAGCTGTCTCTGCTACTGTATTATTTGGTCAACACAGATGTCATCCTTTCTTCTTCCTTGAGTAGTCATTGAATCAGAGAATAGAAAAGAACCACCAGGATAGCAAATAATTATTTCCCAGTTGGTCTGGGTTGGTTCCTTATGGTTCCTTTCTGACTATTGTTTCAAGTTCAGTGTTAAATTCACTCTAGTAATGGAGTTTTTATAGAAACTCTTCTAACATTGTCATTAGAATTTTTTTTCCTTGATATTCAACCTGAATTTTCCTTTGCTTAATTTAGTCCCATTTCACTCACATATCTTGGACCTCTTTAAATAATTCTTTTCCCTTCTTGCCATTTGCACCTTTCCATTACTTGTAAAAAGTTGTCATAACTCCCCATAGACCTAATATTATCACTGTGATTCGTGTTGGGCAAGGTCTGAATTCTTGTATTAGTCTAAAGGTATAGTCTAGAAATGCTCTACCACTGGGTGAAAAGGTAGCTTCTCGGTAGGAATGTCCATACTTGATCCTCAGTAATAAGTCCTGAATGTAAAACAAAACAAAATAAAAGCTACCTTTGGAGATTCAAAGGCAAAAGTAAGGAAGGGAAAGCCATTGGGTTTCCTTCCTTTTATATCTACCAGAATGTTGTTCCTTACCACAAACTCTTTTAGTCAATAAGTTGTTTATTAAGTTCTTAATTTTAAGTTATTATAATATTATAAAATTATAAGTTCTTACTATATTATGAAATTATAAGTTCGTAAGTTATTGATAATTAATGAGTTCTTAATAAATGTTTATTGGCAGATTTATTGATTAAGTTCCTACTTTGTGCTGGGCACTGCACTATGCACTGGAGAGATACAAAAAGAGGCAAAAAAACAGTACCTGCTCTTAAGGAAATTGCAATTGAATATGTTAGTATCTTGTACAATGTTGGTCTGAAAGTGGTATCTCCTGTTACATGTATGGACTGAAATTATTAAGTATAGTTTTCTGTTCTTTAGATCTTACATTCGAACAGGAGAGACATGTTAATTTATCACAACATACTAGATAAATCCAAAGTAGATGGTTTGTAAAAACTAGTTGAAAGGAAGAAGTTCTTAATATAAAATTATATGTATGCAATTCCATGTTTCCAAAGAGCTTATGGACTTACATTTATGTCTAGTTAACATTCATGTTATTCAAAGCATATTGGAAAAAATGAGCAGCATAGGTATATGTCCTAATACTATGGGATTCTTGAAAACATGTCATTAGGTAGAACAATGTTCCTAGTAAAAATTATTATTATGGATATGTTTTCATACATGTAGGAAGCTCTAGGTGAGGAAACACCTTCCATCAAAGGAGATCAGCAACTCTTCAATTTGTAGTCCTAGAGTTGTCTGGGGACAGTGAAAGGTAAAGTGACCTGCCCAGGGTCACACAACCAATTTGTGTCAGGGGTAGAGTTGAACGTAGATCATCCAGGTTCCAATCTCTCAACCCATTCTCTCCCTTCACTCCCAATCCCCATCATACAACCCCATTTTGATTTTGTGCCAATGTTATAGAAATTCTTCATGTCTGAAAGGT
Source organism: Gymnobelideus leadbeateri (assembly GCA_011680675.1). Lineage (NCBI taxonomy): Eukaryota > Metazoa > Chordata > Mammalia > Diprotodontia > Petauridae > Gymnobelideus > Gymnobelideus leadbeateri. Next base: position 8,617 of record WOXC01001424.1, on the reverse strand, counting down.
CAAAGATCATTTTAATGAAGTTTAATGTAATGTAGCAGTTACTGTAATATAGTAGTTAGTCCTACTATATTATGAATAATATCCCTATTTTTAAGGAAACACTGTATATTAAAATTAAATAGAGGTGTGCGCTTTTGTTTTTGTTTTTTTAAACCACTCATTTCGGTTTTTACAGAGTTGTGAAAAGAATTGGGAACATTTGGAAAGTACACTATCTAGAATTTAGTAAATTAAACAGTCGTTTATTTTGAATTGGAGCTCTTGTAATTTTTATATAAGTTGATATTCAACTACATCATCTTCAAAAAGCATAATTTTAAAATGTCTAACCAACTAACTGCTGATGGTAGGAATGAAGATGTTTAAAAATGTTTACTTGGCCGTTTATATAAGTAAAGGGGGAGGAAACAGCACAAGAGAGATAAACCTCCAATTATTATAATTAATCTGGGGAAAAAAACAAAAGAAAGGAGAGCCCAATTACATTTGTGTGTATGTACTCATATATGGAATGGCCACATTGCTGTTTGTGTGGTAGGCTGGTGAAGTTTTATATAAAACTGAGGGAAAAAGAGTAAACTTCCCACTTTCCCCTCCTTTGTGTCTATAAAGACCATAAAGAGCTCTAATCCATTAACTGCTAAAAAATCACAATTGTTTCCAGAATACTGAAAGCAGCTCTTACGATAATAATTGTAAAATGCAAAGTAATCCCAAACAGGTTCATGCTCTGTATAACGATCAGATCACTCGAGTAAAAGCAGCGATTATGTGTTCCTGGACCACACTGGAGGTAGAAAACATGAACAGCATATCCTCTGACTGCATATTATTAAAAATGTAATACTTTATTTTTACTGTGCATTTCAAAGTTTGAATGGTCTGGCTAACTGAAATAGACAATACACATGCTTTGGAAAAATACATTAAAATTGCCCATACAGTAAGACAAATTGCTGTTTTACAGCCTTTCTACAATGTAGTAAATTTGTACTTCAGGTTTGATTGATAATAAATTTGCATAACATTTACTTGAGAGCTTTCATTATGCTAGCTCAGTTCTTTCAGGCCCTTCTTATGGGTGGTACCATTCTATTATATGTGTCCAAGGGCTTGCATCAGAAAAGAAAGGGCTGGGGTGGGGAAGGAATCTAGGGACAAAGGTCTGTAATCAAACAAACAACAAAAATTGTAGCGGAAAACCTAGGGTATCAATTAAGATTTCTTCAGGACATTTTCATTTGCACAATGGGCTACTAGGGTATGTACACAGACCAGTTCTGCTTCCTGCTCAACTTTGAAACCTGTGGGAGCTTGGTGGTCAGATCCAGGGGTGAAGGAAAAGATGAGAAATAGGACCCTATCTTCCTTTGTCATTCAGCATTCATTCAAGTACAGCACATTACAAGGACCTTGACCTTTTGGTAAAAATATTAAGAAAATGCCATTATTAGTTGGTAAATCAGCCATGAAACTAATATCAAGCTCAGATGTGAAAGAAGGTTGGTCAAAACAAAAACAAAATTAGGCAGAAATTAGGCAGTGGGTAAGTATGAAATTTAATTAAAATCAAACATACAACTCAGTACTGATTGCTTAACTTCCTTAGAGTTCTTTTGTGTAGGTAGGTTGGTGTGGTGTCATTGGGAGACTGGGGAATATGTTGCTTGGCTATCTTGAAAGAGGACTACAGAGTCAGAGAAGACCTGGGTTTGAATTCTCATCCTATAATCACCTAACTACTTGTGTCACAGGTCACAAATCATTTATCTTACAGAGCCTCAGTTTCCCCATCTGTAAAAACTGTCAGTTATGCTATGTTATCACCAAGGTCTCTTCCAGCTCTGACAGAAAAGATGACTTAACTATATTTATTTTTATGTCTTTTAAGGTATAGTGTTTGTGATATTTCCCTTATTTTAGTTTTAATATGTGCTCTGATTAATACCTGCAAGGTTATGAAGTACTTTACTGATACTAGTAGGGCATTAATATTTCTTGAATATTCAAAAGGAAGATTATGATGGAGTGGGAGTGGGGGAGAGAGAAAAGCATGTTGGTGGCCTATATTAATTGCATGGTTGCCCCTCCAGACTTAATACTCTCTTAATGACAACTTTAAATCATGTTCACAATCACAGTGTAAAAAAAGAACACTGTGATCTGAATTTCATATTTGTCTATAGATTACCTAAAGAGAAGTGTATGGTTTGTATATATGTAGCTTTTTCTCCTAGTCATAGGCTTTTGTTTTTTAAGCAATTGGGGTTAAGTAACTTGCTCAAGGTTACACGGCTAGTCATTATTTATGTCTGGGTGCTCATTCTGAGGCCGGATTTGATCTCGGGTCATCCCAACTCCGAGGCTGGCACTCTTACTCACTGCGCCACCTAGCCGCCCCTTTTAGGGCAATTGGGGTTAAGTAACTTGCCCAAGGTTACAGGGCTAGGTTTTTGTTTGTGTGGGTTAAGTGTCTGAGGCCGGATCCGAACTCAGGTCCTTCTGACTCCAGGGCCGGCGCTCTACTCACTGCGCCACCTAGCCACCCCTTATCATAGGCTTTTTAACACTCTGAATATGGAGCCTAAGATTACCCATATGTTTGTCCAGTATCCTTCATATGATTGTCGGCTTGCACCTTAATTTCTCAAGAGAAGCTGAGCAAACCATATACTGGTCCTTCCTTGTTAACCACATTTTTTTATTATCCAAGGGGCTCTGGTTCCCATTTACTTTGACTTATCAGGGCCCCATAGTGAATTAGAGAATTAAACTTTATTCACAAATTCTAAGCAGAAACAGAGGGGATATGCCTTCCAACTCTTGACATGTGGAGGACTTAAATTTTTAAAATTCAAACTACCAAATATACTCAGATTTGCTGAGTGGTGAATGAAGTTAGTGCCAATCATAAAATTATGCATCTAATGCTCTAAAACACCTGCTGTTTCTCTCTTTATCTTCTCAAATCTGCTAAAGTTTCCCCTCAAGACCTTATTTCCCCCAAGTGTCTAGTTGTACTAAAAAATGGAAATAATGTGATAGGGTTTGCATGTTAGGTGTTAGATGGCCTGGTATTCATCTGGGGACAGGCATGGTGACATTTTACTTGACTTGGCTTTTTTGAGTTACTGGGTTAATAAAAGAAACTTCCTTCCTCTGTCTTCTAAATATGCCATTGTTACTGTTAAAAGTATATTGATATATGTTTTGATTTATGAATATGTGCTACTCTAAATAATAAATTGACATGTAAGCAAAAGATAAAGAGTTACCAAGAGAAGTTAAAGTAAATCTAGATAACGCTTTAAACCATTGATCACAGTATTTGTTCTCATAGCAGTGATGATTGGCCATAAATGTGTATGTGTGTGTGTGTGTGTGTGTGTGTGTGTGTGTGTGAGAGAGAGAGAGAGAGAGAGAGAGAGAGAGAGAGAGAGAGAGAGGTCATAATTGTGTAAAACATTTTAATGAATAGTTAACATGAGATTAGTGTGTACCCATTGACCTCTGCCAATTTTTATGTATCCTTGTAACATATCTAGAAAGTTAAGGTATGATATTTAAAATAGTAGGGTCCATAGGCTGCATTTTACACTTATATTGAAAATTATGGAGGCACTTTTGAGCCCTGTGATAAAACATCAATGTTAGCTCAGAGTGGGGGAAAAAATCTGTAAAATGCTGAATAAGATATGCCTATGCTGCTTATCAATATTTGGGGAATCAACAAAAAAAGGGGAGAAAGTGGTATTTCCTTTTAAAATATTAAGGGAAAGACATGATATTTAATGACATGGGGTTACTGGAATCCTAATACTGTTTTTCAGTAAAAGCTTTGCACAAGTGAAATATCTGATTTTGTGGTCTGAATCATACAAATTAAACAGGGACACCAAAAAAAGGAGGAGAAGGAATAGCAAGGTATTTCAATTCAATGTTTCTGAATATTATGAGGAAGACAGTTAACTAGATATAGAATTCTTAGGAATAAGGAGCTAAATCATAAGTAAAACATTAATTTATAGGTATATTTAGCTGTGGAGCAGATGGAAAAATGGGAATGTGTTAGGAAACTAGGTATTTGTAGAAACTAATGAAGTTAATTGGTCTGATTTGACTACCTTATTTTCCCCAAACCCCCAAAGACTGGGCTTTTTTATTTCTTTAATTAAAAATGAGTTTGGTATGTTAATATTATAACCTTTCATTTTTTCTCAGTTTTCTATACACACGTCTTATTTATAGAATCACCCTTAGGAGTCCAGTATTAGAACATTAGAAAACTGGGAGTTGTAAGAAGGGTGCTAATACTGTACAAAAGCCATTAGCCACATACATTGGGATAATATGGGCTTTTCAACCTTATTATTATTTTCTTGTCCTGTTTCCTTTTTGATTACATAGAGAAAACTCCATTTTTCCCCTGCAGCTGTAAAATGGTACAAGTTGAAATATATAAAGTAATGATTGTAGTTCAGAATTAAATTTTTAAAGACCAGTTCTTAAATAGATTTTGATTGGTAAAATTACATGGTAAACTCCCATTGAAATATCAACAGTGTGAAATCAGAGAAATCATAGCCCTGAGTTAAACAAAGCCATGTGTGTGGATCATTTCCCCTAAATTATTCCTTTTATGTGGAAAAAAAAAAAACTTAAAAAACCAAAATATTTTGCTGTGCATCAGAGTGCTTTTTTTTTAATTAGAGTATTATATTTAGTGCTGCCACCTCGCAATATATTGGTGAATATTAAATGTACTATTGCATATGGCAAAGCATGCTGGGACATAATTTCTCTAATGTCATCACAAACCTATTGCGTTTGTATTGATTGTCTATGATTTCTGTATATGGGTGATTGAGTTTGAGCAAACTACTTATGGTTTCAAAGGATTTAGATAATGTTACGCTGTAGTGCTGGAAATCTTTTTGAATACTGTATTGCAAAGGGACAAAGATATAGCTTTGGTGCATTTATTAGGCCCCTGCTGTAGAAACAAGGAACAATAAGCCATCTTTTTAAAGTTAAGAGATCTTGGAACAGGCTGCTCTAATAAATCCTGTGTTTAAGAAGAGCAGTACGTGCTACAATGCCGAAGTTGTTTATTCATCTGGAATGTATTAGGATCTTGATTAATAAGAAGACATCTGCAATTTTACAGAAAAAAAAAAAAAAGAAAAAACAGAGTGGGCAGTTTGGCAAATGAAATGGAACCCAGGAAAGAAAAGTCAGATCTATAGTATATTGATGTCTCTGTTGTATTTCCACAAAGTGATTTTATTTCTAAAACCAACAAAATAAAGGAATAAAAATTGTGTTTTAAAGCATGTAGGTTAAGAATTGCCATGGATGGCTTTGAAAATAGGTAGATCTTTAAATAATTCTAACATGGAAAATATATTAGCTTTAGGTATGTTATTCTAAAAGATCTAAATGAAAAGTTTTAAAAAAAAGTCAGGCATTTGCATGTTTTGTCTACATGACACCAAGTGCTTCTAAATACTCTGAAATTTGGCATTGCATAGACAAAAATTTTTGATATTTAATAGAATTTTTCACTTTTCATCTGCATATTCTGGAATTGTATAAGCACAAACTGTAATTCTCTAACTTTCTAAGGCACAGCATTTCTAACAATTAAAACAAAGATGATGGCAATTCTATATTAAATGATGTGTATTAAGATGTCTGATGGTTAACCAGATTCTCTTAGTAGTGGGCAAAATCAAGTTCTGCCATTTGCAGATAACACAACAAAATTTGTGCAAGTTAAAATCAACTTCTGCATTGCCTGAATGCCAGTATAGTTGACAAAAGGGAGTAATGTGATCTGAAAACATCATTTGGAAGATAACACTGTTGGCAGCCTCTTTCTGGAGAAACTGGCACCCGTCAAGTTATTGATCAGTCAGTAAAAGACCATTGCTGAAGGCAAAAATTCATACGTATCACCATCATTCCTGTTACTAGACCAGAGTAAATTCTTATCAGATAAACATATGACACCTTAATAAAGAAGAAAGTAAAAATAACCAAGAAACAATAGCTTTGTTTCATATATAGTCATCGTAGGAATGGGGAAACTAGATGGCAAACTGTGTACCTGTACTAAACACGTGGTATCTGTTGAGGGTTTTCTAATCATTGAGCCACTAATCTCTTAGATATAACTAAATAGCAGCATAGCATCCAGTAGATTTTTATAAGCAAGCTTAGAGGGAAAAGGTATTCATAATTGCAAAGTTAAGCAGAGGAGTATAGTAAGCTAATGATAAAAATTCAGTTTAATTCAAAGAAGGCCAAGGATGCTTAGAGATGGAGGTGAGAAAGGAGTATATTTTAGGCTGCTATGTTCACAGAAGCACAGAGATAGACAAGAAAATGGTGAATTATGGAAGCACCTAGTAGTCCAGTTTGTGTGGAACTGCCTCTGGCACATTAGCTGTGTGACTATGGATAAGCCATTTAATCTTTAATGTTATAGAGTGGGGGAAGGGAATAATGAGAAATAGAGCCAGAAAAGGTAGGTGGGAGCCAGATTATAAAGAGTTCATATTATACTTATCTAAGATATACTACATCTTAGATCTGAAACTGAAAGGAACCTTAGAAACCATTTATTCCAGAACCTCCTAAGATTTTTTGAACAGAAGAATGGTATGGTTACACCCATGCCTTAGGATGGTTATTTTGGCAGCTAATCATTGATGGTAAATAGGAGAGAAAAAAGACCAGCAACCAAAGATTACTACAATTCTCCCAGTGAGAGACAATGAAGTTGTGAAGAAGTGTGAAAGCAATAGGAATGGAGAAAAAAGAAATGGATATGAAATGTTATGGAGGTAGAATTGGCAAGGCTGGATGACTTATTGGATATGGTAGTGAAGAGAGGGAGGAGTCAAAGGTGGGCTCCAGAGAGTCCCTGGTACTCTCTAGAGTAATGGAAATATTTGGAGGGTTTCCAGATTTATTGAGTTAGATAATGAGTTCCACATGACATAAGTTCTTTTTGAGATGTCAGTAGGACCTCCAGGTAAATTACTCACCAGATACAGTTGGCAAAGTAGGTCAGACTCAGGAGACATATTAAGTTTGGATAAGTAGATTTGAAAATTGTCTATGTAGTGATGATGGGATCATAGGCTCTGTGTAGTGATAATCAACACATAGAGTTTGCTGGTGAGAACACCAAAGGAGAAAGTGTAGAGGGAGAAGAGGTACCAAGACAGAAGCATGGGGAATAATCATCCCTATTGGGTAAAGAATGCCTTGATGAACAAAAAAAAAATTGAAAAGAGATGAAGAAAGAGAAGGTAGACAGGATAAGAATAAAGCATTCATTGACCATGAAGTCAAGAGAAAAAAGAATCTTCAAGAGGAGAAGGTAGTCATAATAATATATGTTTGTTGAATGAAATAGAATTAAATTGAGTCTGAAGGGGAAAGTTTACATACTAAAACAGCAGCAAAATTAAGAACTAGGTAGGAAATTTTGGTAATTTTGGTAATAACGTAATGTTCTATTCTTATAGTCTTCTGGGCCAGACCCAGCTTTATAACTATAGAAAAGAAATTGGGGGAAGGCAAATAAACATCAAGCACCTACTATGTGCCAGTCACTGTGCTAATCACTTTACAAATATTATCTCATTTGATCTTCAAACAGAAATAGAAAAAAAGAAGTACAGTGACAAAAAGAACCATACTTCATGATGAAAGGTAGGATATTAACCATTTGCCACTGTCATTTGAATGCTAGGATTCAAATTAAGCCAACATTGAAATAAAAATTCCTTATGTTGCTTATGTATATTACTTGATAGTATTTTTCTTTTTCTTTTGGTTTAGACCTCAACTTATCTGTAATTTATAGTGATAGAGAATTGTCATGGCCTTGGAAGATTAAATCACTTGTCCAGATCACACAGCTAATAAAGAGGTAGTACTTGAACCCAATTCTTCCTGGTTCCTTGGTTGATCCTCTAAGCAGTGCTCCAGGTTACCTCTCAGGAGATGCTTATATATTTCTGTTTCTGTATTGGGTTTAATCTTAATATGTGTGTATACGTGTGTATATGTGCATATATATATACATATATATGAATATATGTGTATAGATACATACACACACACTAATATAGCTTACCACTGCATATAGATTCCAATGGGTGCTCCTTGAGGAGGGGGTAATATGATCAGACCTCTGCTTTAGGAAAATCACTTTCATATCTGAGTGGAAGATGGATTGGAGTGGAGTGAGCCTTGAAGAGAGACCAATTAAAAGGGTATTTGAATATTCTAGGTAATAAGTGTTTGTATTAGGGTACTGTTTGTATGAATGTATGAATGGAAAGAAGGGGTCACATGCAAGACTTGTGGGGAAAAAAAGATGACAATATTTGTAACAGATTGGTCATTGGTGAAGGGGAGTGAACGCTTAAGGATGACGGCAAGCTTGCAAGTCAGGGTGACTGGGGGGATGACTGTACCCTTAGAAGTAATAAGGAAGTTGAGAAAGGAGAGTTTGCAGGAAAAGCAGTTAAGTTCTGTTTTAGATAGATTGAAGTTGAGACACCTATGAAATCACCAGTTTGAGATGCCTACAAGTCAG
>WOXC01001423.1:0-197980 GCA_011680675.1 Gymnobelideus leadbeateri | reverse complement strand
AGATCTTCCCTGCCCCTAGCTTAAGTGCACCTGGAGCCTGTGGTGGGAGGCTTGTTTTTCAGGAAAGCCCACACCTTGATACTTTGTGATTGGGCAGTGGGTCAAGGAGGTTGTTACATTCTCTGAGCCAAGAGAAGGCCATATAAGCCCTGAGGAGAGGCTTTGCTTTGGGGCTCACTTTGAGAAGTGTTGTGTGATTTGACCAGATGAGACTCTGGGAAGCCGTTGTTGAGAGCCCTCCGGCTTTGAAAACCCAGATGTTGATGCTTCCCTCTCTGGTAACTGTGATTTGGTATTGATATAATGGTTGGACAGTTTGGAAGCCTGTCTGTTTGATCTGTAAGTTCTGTAACTCTGAAGTTCGGGGTGCTGACCTTTTTCCCCTGAACTAGGTAATGTGTGTTTGTTTGATTAAAGTAAGCTTGTTAACCCATTTTGAGTTGCTTTCCTTTACAAAAGCAGATCTAAGAACCTGTGTTGGCAGCTGCCCTGGGGATATTGGGGTGCTTGCTGCTACAAAATGGCGACGAGGATGGGATCTGCTGAGTAAAAGGAAAGTATGGGGGCTGGGATAATTGTTTGTTTCCCAGTTGTGGTAGCTGTGATTCTGTGGAGCCATGGAGCAGGAGAGAAAGACCTGCATGCTGACTTCACTGAGCTGAGAGCAGGAATGGTGAGCTGCCTGCATGGAGACCTTTGGAGAAGCCAGGAGCTGCTGCCTTCTGCTGGAGGAGAAAGAACCCAGGAGTTTGGAGTTCAGCCACAGGACAAGATAAGGACTGTGAGACAAAGCAGGGGCACTGAATGTGTTTCCTTGCTGCACCCCACAGTTTGGGACCCAGGGGGAGGATGGACTTGTGAATGGTGGGTGGGATGAAGTGCCATGGACCCCAAGGACCCCACTTTGGTTTTGTTGCCTAGTTCCCTCTCTGGATTTGGAAGCAGGGGCTGGAGCAGTGTGAGGGGAAGGACACCGCCCCCCTCCCAAGAGTACTTTATGTGATAATGCTTTGTATTTTGTGAATTGATGTGAAAATGCAATGTACTTTTTTTAAGACCCAGTGGCCACTTTGGTAACTTTAGATGTACCTTGAAAATGTGACCTAAGAGCTGTTTTAGTGCTAGTTCAAATGTAAATTGCGTATGCTATGGGCATGAAAGATCTTGGGGCCGAATGTAATGGAAATGTAAATTTAAAGATCTTCCCTGCCCCTAGCTTAAGTGCACCTGGAGCCTGTGGTGGGAGGCTTGTTTTTCAGGAAAGCCCACACCTTGATGCTTTGTGATTGGGCAGTGGGTCCAGAAGGTTGTTACATTCTCTGAGCCAAGAGAAGGCTATATAAGCCCTGAGGAGAGGCTTTGCTTTGGGGCTCACTTTGAGAAGTGTAGTGTGATTTGACCAGATGAGACTCTGGGAAGCCATTGTTGAGAGCCCCCCGGCTTTGAAAACCCAGCTGTTGATGCTTCCCTCTCTGGTAACTGTGATTTGGTATTGATATAATGGTTGGACAGTTTGGAAGCCTGTCTGTTTGATCTGTAAGTTCTGTAACTCTGAAGTTCGGGGTGCTGACCTTTTTCCCCTGAACTAGGTAATGTGTGTTTGTTTGATTAAAGTAAGCTTGTTAACCCATTTTGAGTTGCTTTCCTTTACAAAAGCAGATCTAAGAACCTGTGTTGGCAGCTGCCCTGGGGATATTGGGGTGCTTGCTGCTACACCCCTTCACTTTACAGATGAGGAAACTGAGGCCCAGAGAGTTTAAGTGATTTGCTCAAGATTACCTAGGAAGAAAGCAATAGAAGCTAGATTTGAACGTAGACCTTATGATTTCAAGTTCAGTGCTATAGCCATTGTACCACATTTCCCCTCTTCTCTTGTTATTCTATCCTAATGATTCTAAGATTCTCAGATAGTGGGTGAGAGGTGAAGAGAAAGACAGAGAGAAAGAGGAAGAGAAAGGCACTCTGGTAGGCATGGAGGATACTAGGACCAACTGTAAAACAATCCTCATTCTCAAAGAGCTTACATTCTAATGGAGGAAGCAACCACTCAAAGTCAGTAAGGCAATAAACATTAAGTACCCACTATGTGCCAGACATCATGTTAAGTACTGAAAGCAAAAGACAGCCCCTACCCTCAAGGAGCCCACAGTATAATGGGGGAGACATACATACAAAGAAATTGAAAATGGGGGGGTGGAAGTGGGAAAAGGCACCTGGCCAGGGGGTATTATGAAGTCCTGTGACTGGGAGATAATGAGGTGACTGCCCTGGGCCTCTTCCTTAAATGAAGGAATATACAAATATATAAAAGTAGCTAAATAAAAAGATACTTTGCGGGACAGGACACTAACAGTGTGTTGGGGGGAAGGGAGGGATCAGAAAAAGCTTCAGGCAGAAAACAGTGCTTGAGCTACATCTTGAAGGAAAAGGACTCTATGAGGTGGAGTCATTACAATGATATAGGATGGCCAACACATGGTCACAGAGACCATAGCTGAGGTATCACACGTAAGGAACAGAGAGAAGGCTAGTTTGGTTGGACCATAGAGAACAAAAGGGGTAGCAATATCCAATAAGGATGGAAAGAGAGATTGGAACCAGTTAGTGATAGGTTTTAGAAGTTCAAAAGAGGAATTTCTATTTAATCATAGAAACAATAGGAAGTCACTGGAGTTAATCATGTGACATGATCAGACCTGTGTTTAAGGAAATTTGCTTTGGTAGTACTATGAAGGATAGGCTAAGGAGATGAGTGACTTGAGGCATAGAGACCAATTAGATGTTATAATAATGTAGGGGAGAGATGAGGAGGTGGTAGCTCTATGAGCAGAGAGAAGAATCTGAATTTGAATGATGTTGAGGAGGGCACCAGAAATAGATCTAATCCATTGCCAGATTTTACCTTAGGGCCTGATCAATCCTAATTAAATTGCATCTGGAATATTGAATTAATTTCTGGATGCATTCCCGTTTACAATGTCTTAAATCCTGGCACCAGAAATGAATGCAGTGTTCTAGATGTAGTCTGATCAGGATGGAGTAGAGAGGAATTAGCACCTCCTTATTCTTGGGAGCTATGCCCCTCAATGCAAGCCAAGATCACAGCTTTTTTTTTTTGGCTGCTACATCACCCTACTAAATCATGGTGAATTTTCAGTCACCTAAAGGACTAAGAGATTTTCCAGACAGAAGCTGCTATTGAACTTATCTTTGTAGACCTCTGAAAATGCACAAAGAATCTCCATTAAGAGAAACTAGAGTGTGAGGAAGGCTTCTCTGCTCTAATCTTCCCTCATACTGGCCTCGCAGAAGCTTCATGTATTCTTCTAAGCTCCTTTGGCATCCTAGTTATGGCTGTACAGGAAAACAAACCAAGAAGGAAGTTATTCCTCTTATTAAATGCAATCTCATTAGGCCTGGCGTCAGGATTCAGTGAACCTTGGAAAATTTTTGGCAATATGCTGAAATTCCTTGATGGTATATGACTTTTGTTACCTCTGAATTTATTGGTAATATGAATCAGAATATACATGTGTAAAATTATATTTAATATAGGGATTTAATTCTAGTTTTATATATTCTGGTCATAGGTATATACAGAATATGGGCTGGGTATGCAACAGTCTTGTCCACCCATCTGGTTCATACTCAATGCTGGCCTATGATCTTGACTAGGACAAGGAAGTAGGCAGGAGAGCCCAAGGGCTATGTTTGTTCCAGGTTCTTTGGGAGTGAACTTTTCAAGTTTGCCTTCTCTTAAACATTCTTTAGCCTTTTCCAAGGGATGGGCAAAGTTCAGAGACTGGTAGTCAAGGGAAACCACCATCAATATTTTGCTAAGAACTTTATTTCAGAGCTTTTTAGCCCAGTGAGTCAGGCTAGTGGGAGAAGCTAAGACTACATTTTCAAAAACTCCAACTTCCTGTCCTTCCATCTTCCTTATTCCATATCTGCTTCAAAGGATTTTCCCCCCGTAAGTATATCATGTAAGGAGAATGTTTCTTGTACAAGTTCAGGCAGATAGCTAGCTTCCTCTGTTAAAGGAAGGAGGTGAACTGGATGACCTCTTAAGCTAACTTTCAATTCTAAATTCTACGGTCTACGAATCTATGCTCTCATAGTAGCCAAGAGTCCTTTATGTTCCAAGAAGACTGTAAACTCTATCACCCCAGCAAAAATATCATTTGACAGTCAAACCCTAGAGCTATAAATTCATAGGATCATAAAATTAGTGTTTGAAGGACACTTCTAGTCTGATGTCATTTTTTATATAGCAAAACCAAAATTTAGAGAGGTTGGACTTAAATTCTGGTCTTAACTCTAGGTTCAGATTCTCTCATACCTGCCTTTCACTTGGGGCTGGAGCAAAAGATTCCAGAGCTCATGATATAAGGCCTAGTTAGCGAGATTGGAAACACCAGGAGTCTGTTGCTTATAGAAGATTCTGGGTTGGGCCAGGCCAGTGAAAAACTAGGAGAAAGTGGGTGTGGCCTACTAGGGGGAGGAGGAAATGTGTCATTGGGTAGCTTCTCATTTCAGTTAATTATTTTTGTTAAAAGGTGCTAACCTCAAATGTTTTTTATTTGTTGGAGTATAAGTATGGCCAGAATCCTCTAAATTTCAGTGCTCTAGAACAAAACTTCTGTTTCTCTTCCCACATTATAATCATAATATTTAACCTGGAAAATAAAAATTTAGAGGAAACACAAGATCTGTCTTCAAAGATTTCAAGGGTGGTTACATGGAAGAGTGGTTTCATTTGACATCAGAGGAAATGATAGAAACTACGGGTAGAAGTGATAGAGATTTACACTTGAGCTTGATATATGGGAGTCAATTCCTAGTAATTACAGAGGTCTCAAAGTGGAATGGACTCTTTTAGGAAAGACCAAGTTCCCAATACCTGGCAATTCTCAAGCAGAGAGAGAGGCTTTTAGAGAGGCTGTCAAAGGAATTCTTGCCTAGGTCTGGGTTGATGATCATTGAAAATCTTCCGAACTCAAGGATTTTGTGATCCCTCTCTCATCCTTCCACATATTCATTTCCCTACCAAAATTGCTCACAGATTTCTCACTCATAGGAAAGTATAAAAGAATGGTTATTATATAGCATTACCTTTTCCATGTGTGGAATTAGGAATAAAAACTTATATGTTTCTGTTGTGCATTTAGAAAACTTATGTTATTGCAAAGGTCTAGGGTTAGAGGAGGCATTATTAATGTGAGGAAACCAAAGGAAACCATGCTTCCTCCTGGCAGAGCAATGGAGGACTTGTTCTTGTTTACTTGTATAATTTGGTTAATTCATTACCCTTTTCAAACTTTGTCTTTCTGAATACTTTTTGGACTCGGATTGAATTTACTAAGCTTCAGTAATCCTCCTTAGAATGTATCAATTGCATAAACAATTCTATCAGGAAAGGGACTAGACCTATGATTTCTTTGGGATAGAGAATTCCCAGATGAGAAATCTCCATCTACTAATACAGGTCAGTAACTTCTCTGCAGTTTATGATCTTAGAGAGTTGCCCAGAACCCAGAGAAGTTAAATGAGTCATCTAGGCTCACACATCCAGCAAATGTCAGAAACAAGACATGAATCCATATCCACCTGGTTCCCAGGACAGCTATCTATTATCCTAAGACATATTAATACATCTTTCTCTACTCTGTCTGCCTCCCATCTCCCAGTCCTTCACTTCCCATCATTTGATTATGTGGCACCCATCCTTTAATTTTATTTCCCCAAGTTTAATAAAAAAAATTGCTTTACTCCACATATAGGAAAATCTTGCTGGAGTCTGAGGCAAGTTTTTATTTTTATTTTTATTATTTCTATTTGACCAGTCAATAATCATCAATGAAAGAAATATTCCTTGACATGTAATAGATTGCCTCTAAGCCAATAAAATTGCCTCTATGCCAAGCTGTAGCAGAGCTGGTTATTTCTTTAACATATAGGTGAGTTATTTTCAAACTAGGATTTTCTTTTAATCTAAATCATCGGAAATGAAGCAAATCCTTAAATTTTAACAAATGATGAGGTGTTCTGGGCTACAGTCAATAGGTGGAGAAAGACTTTGAGGATGTCCCATTTTACCTCATACTGCCCAAATCACATCACAGATACATAATTGCTTACTTTTCCTATGTATAAGGACAGTTTTGGCAGGTGTGGCTCTTAAGAGGGGAGGGGACTTGCTTGTTTCTTACTTTGTAATTATAGGAAACCTTGACTCTGTAACCATGGCTTCTGGGAATGTTAGCTCAGTCAATGCCAGTGGTAATGGAAATGGGCTAGGAGACAAGGAAGAGGAAGGGTTGAAGTCTCTGTATTCCTAGTTCACATCTGTGCACACATACAATAGAACTCATCTAAATAATATCTCATAAATCCTACTTCAGGCCATTTGTATTTCAGGGGCTCTTTGAATCATTAAGAACCATTTCAGCCTTTTGAAAATTAGCTTGGTAACATGAAAGAGTCAAAACTCACATGCTAGGATCGCCAAGAACACTCGTCTGTTTCAACTCAAGCGAAATTGCCTAAATTCACCAGTCAGCAGGCTATGTCGATTCCTATTAGGCACAACCAATGTTTCTCTCCTCCACCAGTGAGAAAGGTGTTCAAAGCCTTTGTTGGAGTTGGCTGAAGCCAGACAAAGGCCAGACAGCTTCAGCTAGCAGATTTGCAGGAAGATTATACCCTCAAAGGCAAATCCAGGCTAAAAAAAACACATTTGGATAGCATCTACAGTTATATTAATACAATATTTCCTCCCCGCTGATTTTTAAGTATGTTATTTTAAGAAAAAAATGCAGACATATTAACTACTTTCTAATGCAAAAAAGCAAAGAGAAAGGAGAGTAAATAGAGAAAAAGGTTATTTGGTTACTTATGTACACTCTGGTCAAAGGCTGCAGCAGTCATACTGAGATTTAATCTTAAGACATATCCTTCACTAAGGCTGCAACTGAAGGTGATTATAGTCATCTGCTGAGGCATATGCAATGTTTAAAATTATTCACAGGTTGTCAATGTTCTTTATGTAAATGACAGCTTCCGGTTGGTTAATAATAAAGTATTCATGTTTCATGCTGTTATAGCATATCACATTGGAATAATAAAAAAAAAAAAAACAACTCACCAATATGCTATTAAATCTGGACCTGTTAAATTGTCCATAAGTAATCATAACTTGATATCTAATTGTGTTCCATTTCTTATTAAAATCAATTTTTCATGTAGTTTGAATGAATTAAAGAAAAAAAGCAATATTAAACTGATTTTTCTTGGTGTTTCTAAAATATAATGTCCTACCAATGAAAAGTGGCTTCAACAATTTGTTCTTCCTTCTTTTGGTCTAATAATCCATCAGTTGGTCAGTTAACCCATATATAAGATGTTTTTGGATGTAAATAAGAAGGTTAATCTCTTTCCTTGGCCCATAGGGGCCTATAATATAGATGTAGAGATAAGAAATGCTCTCATGAAAATATTTATTTAAAAAATCTCTTTTTTGAAAGCTTTTTTTTGGGGGCGGCTAGGTTGTGCAGTGAGTAGAGCACCAGCCCTGAGTTCAGATCTGGCCTCAGACACTTAACGCACACAAACAAAAACCTAGCTGTGTGACCTTGGGCAAATTATTTAACCCCAATTGCCCTCCAAAAAAAGCAAAAAAAAAAGAAAGTTTTTTTTACTGATACTTTAAAAAATATTTCTATTACATGCCCCATCCCTGACAGAACCCTTCCTTGAATCAAGAACAGTTGAACAAAACAAATCAACACATTGGGTTAAATCTTACAATGTATGCCTCATTTTGCAACTGCAGTCTATCAAGTTAGAAAGCTTGCTTTGTCACCAGGCCTATGATGTCATAAATGGTTCCTTCATTGATCAAAGCTCTGAAGTCTTTCAGGGTCATTTTTCTTTGTATTACTGTGGTAATTGTGTAAATTTTAACTGTCATTTATTAAGGAGTACTTGCTTATAAGACACTGTGCTAGGAATAAGTGACAAAAACATAGGTATATCAGATCCTGTTTCAAGGAACTTATGGTTCAGTAGAGGAAAGAAAGACAGGTATGCATATAATAATGATTTTAAGGAGAATAAGGTACAGGAAAAGAAGAGGCATTGGTGAAATGTTGTGGGAAATTTGAGCAGAGAGGGTAATAAAGATCACTAACAAATAAGGTGGTGGAAGGTAAATGTCAATTGGGTGACACAACTTTTATTATTTATTATATCCAGAAGAGGAAGAGGCATTACTGGGGTTAATATCCAACAGTGGTTAGAGAAGGATGCCTAGAACAGGTAGGCATTTTGATGCATCTTAAAGGAGAAGGAAGAATTATGTGAAGTTTTTTTTTTCCCTTGAAAATTTCATAAGGGAGAAGCAAAACATATGTAGCCTTCTGAATGTCTTTGGGCCAAAGCCCTTTCTACTTCAAAATTCCTTGTTTTTATTCTTACAGCTTTCATAAAATTATAGCATTATAGCTCAAGAGATCACAAGTTTAAAAATGGAAGGGACCTTAGAGGCCATGTAGTTCATAGCTTTTGTTAGAACTTTCCCCTATGACCTGTTTGTCTTGGGTAACCCTAAATGCCGTAGCTCATAGTTTACTGAGCTCCACAAGCTCATCTGCCATGACAAGGCAGTGATCCAAGGGGAAGACATCACTCTAATGGCAGAAAGTGAAGAGGAATTAAGAAGCCTCTTGATGAGGGTGAAAGAAGGGAATCTAAAAAACTGGCTTGAAGCCTAACATAAAAAATATTGGCAACTGGTCCCATCACTTCCAGACAAATAGAAGAGGAGAAATGGAAACAGTATAGGAATTTATATTCTTGGGCTCAAAGATCACTTCAGAGAACAACTGTAGCCATAAAATTAAAAGACACTCCTTGAAAGGAAATTATGACAAATCTTGGCAGCATACTAAAAAGCAGAGACATCACCTTTCTGACAAAGGTCTTTACAGTCAAGGATAAGGTTTTTTTCCAGTAATAATGTATGACTGAGAATTAGACTATAAGAAAAGCTGAGAGCTGCAGAAATGATGATTTCAAATTATGATACTGGACTTTTGAGAGTCCCTTGGATAGCAAGGAGATCAAATCAGTCAATGCTTAAAGAAATTAATTCAAGCTATTCACTGGAAGAACAAACACTATAGCTGAAATGTAACTACTTTGGTTACATAATGAGATGAGATTTATTGGAAAAGATCCTGATGTTGGGAAAGATTAAAGGCAAAAGGAAAAAGCAATGGCAGAAGATGAGAGGCGTAGTATCATGGAAAATGATGAACATGAACTTCAACAGACTTGAAGAGATAGTCAAAGATAAAATAGACTGGCATGCTGTGGTCCATGGAGTCATGAAGAATCAGACACAATTGGTTCAACAACAACAGAAATGACACCAATAGCCCATATCTCATTAGATGAGAAAATTGAGCTAGAAAAAGTAAGTTACCCATGTTAATTAGTGGTGAAGTTAAGATTCAAACTTAGACTCCCTAATAGGATCATAGATTTGGAACTAAAATGGACCTTAGATGATTGTACCCAAGCCACTCATTTTCCAGATTGGGAAACTGAGACTCAGAAAGGTTAAGTGACTTACCTAAATCCACAGCATGAGTAAGTGTCTATAACAGGATGTGAACTCATGTTTCCCTGATATCATCCAGCTCCCTATCCATTGTGACATTTAGTTTTCCTCCTACCACAACATTATCTGATGATCTTTATTATATCATTTTGCCTAATTTTTTCATATATACCATTTTAGCTCTTTAAGTTGAAAAAATGACCTTTTATAATCTATTGATCCCCTACTCACCAACCAAACTAGAGTGATAGCCTTGTAAATATGGGTTCAAAGTTAACCTCTGACATTTACAAATTATGGAACTATGGGTAAATCACCTAACCTTTGTGAATCTCTAAGACCCCAAGGTATAGATAGGCTGTAATCTGCATCAATGGAGAGAATTCTCACACTAGGGAAATCATAGGTCCAAAACTAAATTTCTTCCTTTCCGTCAGAGAATGGGGAATTTCAAAGGCCTTCATACTTCAATGGGTCTATAATCTCATTGATATGGGTATGTAATAGTAATGGAATTTGAAGTTCCCCTTCTATTGGCAAGCTAACAGGTATTTAGCACTTAGTTCCAAACTCACAATTGTGTCAAGTATTAAGACCCAGAACTTGTGAATCCTATAATGGAATAGACTTCCTGATATAATAGGAAGGAGCTGGAACAGGGAGGGAGCTAATACCCTACATAAGGAAAAGCACAAGCTGGAGAGTCAGAACTTCTTAGAACAATCCATGTGGAGGCTAAGGAGGAGAGGCCCAGTCTAGAGAAAGGGATTTTGATTTTGAAAATGGAGCTTATGGTGGCAGAGCTTCTTCTGAGAGCCAGCCAAAACTTCTGCTGAGAACTTCTGAGGACCAGCTGGAGCTGCCAAAGACTTCTGAGGGCCAGCTGAACTACTGAAGACTTCTGAGGGCCAGTTGGAGCTGCCAGAGGAAACATGACTGTGGTGTCAGTACTTTGTCTATCTTGTGTCTATGTTAATTTCACAGGCAGACAGTGAATTGATGAGGATGCCAGGAATGTGGATGAATGTTATTGTGGCTTTGTTAAGTCTTGTCTTCCCAGGAACCGAAACTGTGAAGGACTTGAGGTGGATTCGACACTGTGAGCTTCAATATGGGGACAGGAACAGTACAGAGAGCTGGACAAGGAATTGGGAGCTGTCTGCCCTTGAATTCAGAAGGTAGTTGGTTAGATTTGGGCAGAAGCTGGGACCATGGAAGAGGAACCATGGAAACTGAGAGCCTGCTTTGAATCAAGATGAAAAGACCTCTTCTTGGGTATTTAATGCTGACTGATGAAATTGTAATTTATTTGTGACCTAGGGGTGAATGGTCTTTGTATTTCCTACTGCTCCTTAAGAGGGTACTTAGTAGTGACTGATGATAGTGTAACTTAATTGTGACCTAGGGTTGGATGGTCTTTGTACTTTCCTCTACCCCTTAAGGAGGGTACTTAGTAGTCACTGATGATGTTGTAACTTAATTGAACCCCATGGGTAGAGGACTTTGTGTCAATTAAGGAGGTTTGCTTCCTTAAGAGTGATTGAATTAAGGATTTACTAAATGAATGTTATATTTTGCTTAAAACTATGTGACCACTTTGGTGAAAACTCTGTGGCCATTTTAGTGATAAGTTGTGAAGTTATAACATTCTGAATGCTGTACTTTGTTTATTGTGAGTCTTTTGTCTTAGTTTGTTACTGAATAAATAGAGAGTTCACTATACTGTGTAATCAGAATCTTGAAAAGCTGTTCACAGCAGCAGTCCTCTGGAAAGCTGCTCATGCTTGGCTTTATAGGGTATTCTTTCAAAGAGCTCAGATCATAACCTATTCATTCTTTCACAACCTGTGTAATTTTTGTTCATGCCCTTGAGCTCTCTGTGGAGAACAAATTCACAATGTTGGAACCCTTCTTACCCTTCTTCTAGCTTACTTTTTCTCCTTGCCTTGATCTTACAATGCTCATGCTTTTCTAGTTCTTATTCTTCATTCATACTACTTAGAGGGCCCAACTCTTCTGATCATACATTTCTTGAATGACATCTTTTACAAAAAACTCTTGAATTTACAATTTACACTTTATAAATGTTTCAAAGTTTATGAATTTACCATTCAATTCCTCATTGGATTTTGGGTTATTTGCACTGTTAATTCTTCAGAAGCTATGATCCTTCATGATTTGCTGTCATATATCACCATTGGGAAAATGGAGAGTTGTTTTCTTTTTTTTTTTTAATTGGGCAGGGGGGCAGCTTTGGGTTGCTGAAATAACTTCTCAAAAGCAAACTGGTCAATTTTTTCCTCCTATTCAACAGACCCACTTCATTCATTCATTCATTCAATCAATCAGCACTTATTAATTTGTGCTATGCACTCTCTGAAGTAATGGGATTATAGATATGATGAATGAAACACTCCCTGCCTTGGAAGACCTTCCATTCTAATGGAGTATACAAAGAGTACAGATATAAACATATGTAGAATGAATATAAAGAAAATAAATACAAATAAATGCAAAAGTAATCAAACGCAACGTAGTTTGAGGAAAAGGGTACTTACTAACAAGTGAAAAGAATCAAGAAAGACTATGTAGAAGATGGTGTCTGATGGTAAAGAAAAGAGGTACTCTATGAGGTGGGCAGAAGGAGGCAGTGCATGTCAGAGATGTGAGACAGCCAGTGAGGGGCAAAGAAACATGAGATGGAGTGTTATGTATGAGGAAATGATAAGAAAATTTGTCTAGATCATAGAATTCTTCTGGAAGACAGCTAATTCACAATGAGACCAGAAAGATGGGTTGAGACTAAATTGTGAAAGACTTTAAAAGCTAAACGGAGGAGTTTTTTATGTTATCCTAGAGGTACTAGGGAGTCACTGAAGTTGACTGATTGAGGAATACCATGGCTAGATTTACACTTAAGGAAAATCACTTTGTCAGCAGTGTGGAGGATGAACTAAAAGAAGGGAGAAAGATTAGTGACCCAGTAGGTCAATTAAGAGGTCATTTCAATATTCCTGATCAATTTGAAGTATTTTTCCAACAGCTCTGTATTGATGTATCAGCTCAATTGGTCTGTCTAACTGCATGCCATTTTCTGGAAAATAAGTATTCTTCATTTCTTATTTTTTATGTAGGGTTGTTATGATGATTAAATGAGTTAAAGTGTAAAGCATTTTCTTTCTTTTTATTTTGATATGTGACATTTATAAGCTTTTTTTTTTCAAATGCTTTATTAACTTCTGGTTTACATCATTCATTTCTGCCAGATTTTGAGCTACGATTTTTTCCCCATTTTCCCCTACCCACCACCCCAGAAGAGCAGTCCCAGAGGATAGCCCCTCATCCCATCTGCTCTCTCCCATATCTTCTCCCATACCCCCTTCGACTTTTCCAGTAGGGCAAGTTGAATCTCTGTGCCTCAATGCCTATATATCTTATTTCCAAATTATATGTAAAATAGTATTAATAATAGTATTTATATATTTTTACACATTTGATTTTAAAACTTCAAATTCCAGATTCATTCCCTTCCTCCCTTGTCACCACTCTTGCTGGGAAGATAAGCAATTCAGTACATGTATAGCTATGCAAAATATTACCATAGTAGATATATTGTAAAAGACTGACTATATTTCCCTCCCTCCTATCCCACCTCCCACTTGGTCTAATCCCTACTTTGATCCTATCCCTTTTCAAAAGTGGGTGCTTCCAACTTCCTTCCTCTCCAGCCTGCCCTCCCTTCCATCACCCCCCTCTCATCCCCTTCCCTCCTACTCTCCTGTAGGGTGAGATATCCTATTTAGTATGTATGTAATTCTCTCCCTGACCCAAATTCAATGAGAATAAGGTTTTGCTTTTTTGCTTCCCTGTTCTTCCCCTCCCTTGCAACCCTTTTCACTTGCCTCTTCTATATGAGATAGTTTACCCTATTCTGTCTCTCCCCATCTCCTCTTGTTATATTCCTCTCTCACCTCTTAATTTCACCTTTTAAGTATTATCCCTTCCTATTAAATTCAACCTGTACTCTCTATGTATACCTATAAAAATATATACACACATTCACATATGTATTCATATGCCTATATACCCTTCTTCAACTATTTTCAACTAAGAAAGGTTTCATCAGTTACAGTTATCATTTTTCCATGTAGGAATGTAAATAGTTCAACTTTGATAAGTTCCTTATGATTTCTTTTCTCTGTTTGCCTTCTCAAGCATCTCTTGCTTTTTGTGTCTGAATGTCAATTTTTCTATTCAACTCTGTTTTTTTTCCTTAAGAATGCTTGAAAGTCTTCTATTCCACTGAATGACCATATTTTCCCCTGAAGCATGATACTCAGTTTTGCTCGGTAGGTGACTCTTGGTTTTAATCCCAGCTCCTTTACCCCCCAGAATATTATATTCCATGCCCTTCAGTCTCTCAGTGTAGAAGCTGCCAGATCCAGTGTTTTCCTGGTTGTGTTTCCACAATATTGGAGTTGTTTCTTCCTGGCTGCTTGTAATATTTTCTCCTTGGTCTTGGAATTCTGGAACCTGGCTATAATTTTCCTAGAAATTTTCTTTTTGGAATCTTTTTCAGGAGGTGATCAGTGGATCCTTTCAACCTCTACCTTTCTAAACCCTACAGTCAGCAGGCCAGGAGCTGAAGCTGTAAAGTGGTGGGCTGTGCCATGGGGCTACTCAGCAGCTTCTTGTCCCCAGGGAAGGAGGCTGACTCACTCTCCCCACTAATCTCAAAGTCCATACTGCACTGACTTCTCACTTTGTCCTTGGCATCTATGTGTTGATAATTCTGGAAACGATGCAGCTGCTGGTGTTCTGGAGTCCCTCCAACCAGTTGCTGGTCAGGCTGCCCTGGGGCTAAAACCTCTGGCTCACATGGGCCTGGGCTTGGCTCCCAGAGATCTGTGCTGGCTGCTCTCTGCCGGGCTGTCCTCAGTGGAAGGTTAGCTTCTCTGTGTCATTTTGTGGGTTCTGTAGCTCCAGAGTTTGTTCAGTGTCCCTTTTTATATAAATTGGAAGTGGTGGGAGTCGGAGCTGTGTGGAAAATATGTAAAGCATTTTCTAAACCTTAAAGTGCAATAATAATCATCATCAACACCATCATGATTTTTGCTGAGTGGATTATTAGGCTCAATCAGTCAACCATCATTTATTAAACACCTACCATATGCCAGGCACTGTGTTAAACATTAGGGATACAAAGGAAGGCAAAAACAAACAAACAAAAACATGGACCCTGCTTTCAAGGAGCCCACATTCTAATTCAGGAGACAAATGCACAAATATGTACACATAAAGTATATAGAGGGTAAATATGAGACAATCTCAGAAAGCAGACATTAGCAGTTGGGGGAGGGAGGTGAAGGAGGAAAAGACTGGCAAAGGCCTCTTGCAGAAGGTGGGATCTGAGCTGAATCTTGAAGGAAGCCAGAAAATTGAAGTTAGGAGGGATAGCTTTCCAGGCATGGAGCTAACCAGTGGAAAGGCATTTAGACAAGCAATTAAATGATGTGTACAAGGGGTAGGTAGAAAGCCAGTGTCACTGTAAGAAGACTAAAAAGGTGAGAGGTAGCTAGGGTGTGAAAAGCATTAAAAGTTAAACAGAAGATTATATGTCTCATCATGGAGGTAATAGGAAGACATTGGAGGTTAATGAGAAGAGAGGTGATAGGGAGATCACTTTGGCAGCTGAGTTAACTATAATGGGGAGAGACTTGAAACAAGAAGACCATTGCAATAGGCCAAGCATAAAAGGTGATGAATACCTAACCCAGGGTAGCAGTTGCATGCATAGAGAAAGAGGCCATATGGAAGAGGTGCTATAAAGGTAAAAATGATGAGAGTTGGCAATAGATGAGATATGTAGGGGTAAGCATGAGTGAGAAGTCAAGGATAACATGGGGGTTGTGAACTTGGGTAACTCAGGATGGTGGAGCCCTCAACATTAATGGGAAAGCTGGGAAGATGACAGTAATGATGTTTTGTTCTGGACATGATAGGTTTGAGATGTCTATTTGTAGCGGCAAGCACCCCAATATCTCCAGGGTGACTGCCAACACAGGTTCTTAGATCTGCTTTTCAAAAGGAAAGCAACTCAAAATGGGTTAACGAGCTTACTTTAATCAAACAAACATACATTACCTAGTTCAGGGGAAAAAGGTCAGCACCCCGAACTTCAGAGTTACAGAACTTACAAATCAGACAGGCTTCCAAACTGTCCCAGCATTACATGCATCAATACCAAATCACAGTTACCAGAGAGGGAAGCATCAACATCTGGGTTTTCAAAGCCGGGGGGCTCTCAACAATGGCTTTCCAGAGTCTCATCTGGTCAAATCACACAACACTTCTCAAAGTGAGCCCCAAAGCAAAGCCTCTCCTCAGGGCTTATATAGCCTTCTCGGGCTCAGAGAATGTAACCACCCTTTTGATCCACTGCCCAATCACACAGCATCAAGGTGTGGTCATTCCTGAAAACCAAGCCTCCCACCACAGGCTCCATGTGACCACATTCAGCCTATTAGGAGGCAGAGCATATTTTCAAATCAAGGAAGGTTTTCAGAGTCTCTTAAAGCCAATCAAAGTCTCTTAAGCCAATCAAAGGGCCTAGGGGCAGGGAAGATCTTTAAATCTGCATTTCCATTACATTTGGCCCCAAGATCTTTCATGCCCATAGCATACGCAATTTACATTTGAATTAGCACTAAAACATCTCTTAGGTCACATTTTCAAGGTACATCTAAAGTTGCCAAAGTGGCCACTGGGTCTTAAAGTACATTGCATTTTCACATCAATTCACAAAATACAAAGCATTATCACATAAAGTTCTCTTGGAAGGAGGGGGGTGTCCTTCCCATAACACTGCTCCAGCCCCTGCTTCCAAGTCCAGAGAGGGAGCTGGGCAACAAAACCAAAGGTGGGGTCCTTGGGGTCCATGGCACTTCACCCCAACCACCATAGTCACAAGTCCATCCCCCCTGGGTCCCAAACTGTGGGATGCAGCAAGGAAACACATTCAGTGCCCCAGCTTTGCCACACAGTCCTTATCTTGTCCTGTGGCTGAACTCCAAACTCCTGGGTTCCTTCTCCTCCAGCAGAAGGCAGCAGCTCCAGGCTTCTCCACAGGTCTCCATGCAGGCAGCTCACCATTCCTGCTCTCAGCTCAGTGAAGTCAGCATGCAGGTCTTTCTCTCCTGCTCCATGGCTCCACAGAATCACAGCTACCACAACTGGGAAACAAACAATTATCCCAGCCCCCATACTTTCCTTTTACTCAGCAGATCCCATCCTCGTCGCCATTTTGTAGCAGCAAGCACCCCAATATCCCCAGGGTGACTGCCAACACAGGTTCTTAGATCTGCTTTTCAAAAGGAAAGCAACTCAAAATGGGTTAACAAGCTTACTTTAATCAAACAAACATACATTACCTAGTTCAGGGGAAAAAGGTCAGCACCCCGAACTTCAGAGTTACAGAATTTACAGATCAGACAGGCTTCCAAACTGTCCCAACATTACATGCATCAATACCAAATCACAGTTACCAGAGAGGGAAGCATCAACATCTGGGTTTTCAAAGCCGGGGGGCTCTCAACAACGGCTTCCCAGAGTCTCATCAAATCACACAACACTTCTCAAAGTGAGCCCCAAAGCAAAGCCTCTCCTCAGTATATAGCCTTCTCCTGGCTCAGAGATTGTAACAAACTTCCTAGACCCACTGACCAATCACAAAGTATCAAGGCTTTCCTGAAAAACAAGCCTCCCACCACAGGCTCCAGGTGCACTTAAGCTAGGGGCAGGGAAGATCTTTAAATTTGCATTTCCATTACACCAGGGTAGCAGTTGCATGCATAGAGAAAGAGGCCATATGGAAGAGGTGCTATAAAGGTAAAAATGATGAGAGTTGGCAATAGATGAGTTATGTAGGGGTAAGCATGAGTGAGAAGTCAAGGATAACATGGGGGTTGTGAACTTGGGTAACTCAGGATGGTGGAGCCCTCAACATTAATGGGAAAGCTGGGAAGATGACAGTAATGATGTTTTGTTCTGGACATGATAGGTTTGAGATGTCTACAAGATATCCAGTTTGATATGTTTGATAGACAGTTGGTGATATGAGACTGGAGGTCAGGGTTAATCTCTCTTAAGCACTCATAGATCTCATGTTGGAGGTTTTATATTGGCAGTAGTGTCCTGCCTTGATCTACTCAGGGCTTAATAATTTATACCTCCCCTCCACCATGACTAATATGTTTTCTCAGGAAGTTAAGTTGTTCCTTTCTTAATTTAAGCAGACCTGTTCCTGCCTGGTAAAAGGATCTGGGTAAATGCATCTTGTTTAATTATTAAACCATATGTTACTACATTCTATTACTACATCAACTGAGATGTATATTGTGTAGGAGGGGTAATCATATTCTCTTTCCCTTACAATATTATTATTCTTGTCATATGTCAGAGATACTTAAAATTTATGTGCTAAATCTGTAGGCAACCAGTTTGCACAGTGGATAAAATACTGGTCCTGGAGTGAGGTGGGCCTGAGTTCAAATCTAGCCTCAGAAATTTCCTAGCTGTGTGATCCTGGGTCACTTAACTTCTGTCTGCCTCAGTTTCCTCATCTGAAAAATGGGTATACTAATATCACCTAATGCATAAGATTATTATGAGGGTAAAATTATATAATATTTATAAAATTCTTTGCAAAACTTATAGTAATATGTACGCACATATATTATACATATACATACAATATATGTAAATGGAAGCCATTATTATTATAAATGGGATGTGATCTTCTATGTTCTGACATATGAACAGTCTCACAATAACTGACCTACTTTCTTCATATCTTCTATTAAACTGAAGCATACTAGAAAATTTACCAAGCTAGTTTTTCTCTTCCCAACCCCCCCAAACCCATCTCCCATTACAATTTGTACTTCAGTACTCAAAGTATTTATTATTCAAAGCACATAAAATTCTTCCAGCACCATCATTATAAGGTAGGTCAAGTCCCATTTCCCAAGTTATTTATCATTTCAGACCTACCCCCATACAAGATATCTTTTACATAAACAACTTATATCATTAGTTCTTATTAATTAATATTGGTGATTCTACATTGATGTCAAATTTTTATCAGCATCATATTTATCTTTTCCTGTGATAACATATATTCCAGCTTAATAAATATGCCCCAACCCCTGGTGATATTTTTAAAAAGACAGCGATGAATAATCTGATTAGCAACAGCATATGCGATCCTTGTTAAAATAATTAACTAGACAGTGAAAAGAGTAATGAATCTATATAAGAAAGCATAATTCTAGCAGTGCACTTATATAATCAACCTGAGCTGTAGCATGATTAACACAAAGGTACAATGTAGCTTACAATGTAGCTGAATTAATATTAATCAAAGGCATCAAATGATTAATTTTGAGTTACATTAGCTTCTCAGGAAGGAAGTCTTTTTCTTTATTTTTTTTCTCTTCTTAGGAGGAGCTATTATGATCTGGCTAACTAGGTAGCAGGTAGAGATTGGAAGGAAAATGATGGACAATTGACACAGGACCGTTTGCTAGGACAGACTATCCAGGTTTGCCAGGACATAAGCTCCATTTGCCGACAGCTCTTGATAGATATTTACACAAAAGTGCAAATCAAATAGATACTTCTAAAATTAGTAGTAATATGAAAATTCCAAAGACACATGAAACATTTTTCAGAAATGCCAGTAGATCTTGAAAAGGTTAAACTTATTTTTAATCTGTGAAACACTTGCCTTGGTGGCCTGAATTAATGGTAGAAACTCTATTAATCAAAGATCATATTTTTTAAAGCATCAGAAGCACTTTTTTCCCACTGAAAAGTAGAGGGAGAAGGTTTGAATCTTTCTTAGAGGACTTCAGAAAAAATGCTTCAAATCTCTTCTTATTTAGATGAAACTTTGCACAAATAGAAATAGCAACAGACTCATATTGGAGCTGCCACTCTGGAAGTGTCATTTGATTATTCAGCAACTTCTTGAAATATTTTACTATCCCTGAAGCAAATCTACCATGGGAGTGTTAACATCACACTGAAGAGATTTACACATTTGTTTCAAAATCCTAAAAATTACAGTAGCTCTTAAAAAAAAAACCAACACCATAAGATGCAATATGGTGTAGTGAATAGAGTCCAGATTAGAAGTCAGGAGGACTAGAGGTTCAGTCTGATATACACTGACTGTGTGATCCTGGACAAGTCATTTGACTTCAGGATTTCTCAGTGAACTAAGATACTACATTGTGGAACAGATGTTAATTTGCACTGGTAGAAAAAAATTTCCTTTCTAGTAGTTGCTTATAGAGGTTAAATCACAGATGCCTGTATACTCATATGCACACATGTACACTTACATATAGGTATATACTCTTGGGTATACTTACATGAATGTATTATGCACATATCTGTACAATGTATACACATATATGTGCATGCATAGGTTATTTGAGTACACACGCATAAATCTGTGATTTAGTCTGTATAGGTAAGAAAATTTTCTCTAACACACACACACACACACTGTGTATAGAAATATATGGTTATTTTGTAAATTACAGCTTTTGTTTTAAATATAGTCAGCAGTACCAAAACCTCAAGTTGCAACAATAAAAAATCCTTAAGATTTAATAAAATAATATTCAAAACAAATTCAAAATGAGAAAATATTTAATAAAGTTAAAGTCTAATAAATTTATATAATAATATCTAGCATTTATATAACTATGATTTACAAAGCACTTTAGAAATACTTTTATTTTCCCAATAACCCTGGGAGGATCCTCATTTTAAAGATGAAGAAACTGAGTCAGATAGTGGTTAAAGGATTTGCCCAAGGTCATACAGCTAACAAATGTCTAAAACCAAACTTGAATTCAGGTTTTCCTGACTCCAGGACCAGTGTTCTATCCACTACGTCACCTAGCTGCTTTTAGATATTTGTAAAACATGTGAATGTCTTGTTTATTCTACTTTTAACATTGTACTTCTATAGAGTAAACTATGTCCAATGAAGTTTTTTAACTGATTGATCACACTGCACAAATACTGGGAACCAGGCTAACACCTCCAAAATTAATTTGACAGATGAGAAAATAGAGACCCAGAGAATCTGCCTATATGTAGGACTAGCCCTTGCCCTGCTGCCAACTATTTTCTAATAGCTTTCAACCTCTTAAACTACCTTCTTTTACAACTTTTCTTCTACTTTTCTCATATATCCTGAACCTTTCCATTGATCTTGCCAAATGTATTATCTAATAATAAGAGACCAATGATGCAGATAAAGAAATGATTGTTTGTTCATTTCATGCAATTTGTATATTCTTGGGAAAATCATTTAAATTCCCTGCACCTCTATTTTCTCATCTGTAAAAGAGGGGGGAAAATTTAAATAGATGATCTCTATGGTTCTGTCAGACTCTAAATCCTATGATACAACCATCCCACTAGAAAGACCATGTGCATCAATTGACAAGAAATATATTTGATAATAAATATTTTCTTTCTGTGCAAATGAACTCTAAATATAAATAATTACATCAGATAGTCTCATTTTACTTTGGAATAAAATTTTTTATCCTACTACCTCTATTTTCTTTGTCTTATGGACAAAAAAAATGCACTGCCTTAAGTGATGGATCTTGGTCCTTCAAGATATTCTGAAATTCTGGTCTTTCTTTAAGGAATGCTTGGGATCAGCAGCAATTAAGGGTAATTACCATTTACAGGCATCCTCTAATAGTCACTTAATAGTAATGGGATAATGGATTTGAGCTACAACTACAGTTTCATAGGGCTGTGTGGATATGTGTGTGTGTATGCGTGTGTGGGGGTGGGTGTGTATGCTTCTTGTTATATGTTTTGCTGATATTGAATTAAAAATAAAGTATGTAAGCAGTGAAAGATTTTTTTGTGAAAGCATAAAAACCTTTTTTTCAGTTATTTTAAACTTGAGCTCACAGTTTTCTCAACATTTCTGAGTCTTCTAGCTGATCTTGTAAGAATACCTCTCACATGTTGAGGTGTTTTTTTTTAACAGGACTCTTCAGTTGACAAATACTGTTAACAACCATGTGGTGTGGACCAACATTTGTTTTGTTTTGTCTCCAAGGGAAAACAAAAAAATTCAATACTTCATGGATCTGTGGTTTTGTTAGTGTGGGAGTCCCTTTTTCCAAATAGATGGCAACTCCTTTGGGTTTTTGTCAATAATTTTCAAGAGTTGCTCTGGCCCCGGATTCATTATCATGTAGCCAAGTGAATGATGGGTTTCTCTGGATTTAGCTAGGCTGATCAATTGCAAAGATAATAATATCTAATAATAATGGAAGCAGGTAGGTGGTATGGTGGATACAACAATGCTCTTAGAGAGAAGAAGATCTGAGTTTGAATCTTACTTTAGACACTTACTAGCTGTGTGACACTCTCTCGGCTAAGGTTTCCTTAACTATAAAATGGTAATAGCAATGATAATAATTACAAATAATAACAATAAATAATTATATATCACATAAATAATTATACCTTATACAGAATATTTGTAAGGATCAAATGTGATTAATATGTATAAAGTGATTTTTAAACCTTCTAAGCACTGTACAAATGTTAGCTATTATTTGTAGTGGAAATTTGTATTATGTAGCCAATAGTAAATATTTATTAAGTACCTACTATGTTCAAGGCACTGTACTAAGCACTAGGGATGCAAAGAAGAAAAAGAAGAGCTGTCTCTGCCTTCAGTAAGCTTACAATCTAATGAAAGAGGACAATACAAAAAAGGAACCTGAAAAAATGGGCCATGAACAGAGGGTACCTGATATGGCAGGGGCATGATATTTTTAGAGCTGGAAACAAGCAAAGCAACTGGTGGGAAAGGAAAGATGGCTGGAAATTCTGAGCCCTCTATAATAGGGGACTTTATGAAGACTTTTTTGCTCTGCTCTCTAATTAGAGGGGAGAGGAAACTGAATGAAGCAATAACCATGATGATAAGATTTCAGGTGATGAGCTTATCCTGGGGGAAGCCTGATGCTAGTGGAGTGGAAAGCAAGCAGAGCACCTGGTGGGAAATGTAGACTTGGTTTGCTAAGCACTTCACATTCACTATCTTATTCAATTATTGCAATATGGCTGGAGATGGATGTTATCAGTAGTAGTCATTTTAGAGATGAAGAAAGTGAATCTCAGTGACTTGCCCAGGGTCACACAGATAGTAAACATTAGATTCACTGGGCCATCACCAATTGTCTTGACTCTTGTCCTGCCACTGGACTCCAGTGACTCTGGAGCGGAGACTTACATTCATGACTTTGCACAGCTCTGCCTCACTTAAACCCAATTCACTTACAAGTCAAGACATTGCCGATATTGATATCATTGGTCTTCTTCAAGAATGAAGGACCAACAACAACAAACATTAGGGGTGGGTGCCTTCTGATTCTATTTCCAGAGTTCTTTCTACTTTGGTATAATTCACAATATCACCTTCATGATATATTGAGGGTAAACAGAAGACTAATGGAGAGAAGCAGTATGATATAATGGAAAGTACTGTGTGTTTGAAATCAGAAGACCTAAGTTTAAATGCTGGCTTTCCTACTTCCTATCTGTGTAACACTGAAGTAAGTTACTCCAACTCTTTGACAGTCTGTTCTCTCATCTGTAAATGAGATGATTGGATGAGATGGACCTGAATATCCCTTAGCATTTTAAATCTATGATATGAAAGCCATAATCTAGATAATTTCACCAATCTAAGATGGGAAATGATTGTCTAAGAATAAACAAATGACAAACAGAAATCTCTAGAACCAAAACTGTTTCCAATAGATAAGTGATAGAGAGATGTGAAGAAATTGTTCTGAAAAGTGGAACTACAAACTATTAACAAACAATTAAAGGACTTCTCCAAATCACTAATAATAAAAGAAATGCAAAACAAACTAATTGAGATTTTACCTCATATCAGCAAAATTGGCAAAAATGAGAAAAGCGAGGAAGAGTGGATATTGGAGGGGGTGTGTAAAGGCAGGCATTATTGTCTACTGTATTGCTGGTGGAGCTGTGAATCAGTACCAACAAATTCTAGAAAACAATTTTAAATTATTCAAATAAACTGGCTAAAATACCCATACCCTTTAACCAAGAGATTTCTCTGCTAGGCATATAACCAAAGGAAATCATTGACAGATAACTTCAAATACATCAAAATATTTTGGCAGCAGTTTTTTTGTGGTAGAAAAAAAAAAAGGAAGCAGATTCCCATTAACTGTTAAGTGCCTTAACAAATTGTAGTATATATAATAATGAAATATCACTCTACTAAAAGAAACAATGCATATGATTAATACAGAGACAAAGAAAAACGTACATAAACTAATGCAAAGTGTAGTACGCCAAGTCATGAAAACAATAAACACAATGACTATAACAATCTAAATGAAAGATCAACAGCTACAAAACAACTGCAAAGGATTGTTGCAAAATTACCAAGGACAAGTTTGGTCCCAAAGAAGAAATATGAAGAGATATTTCTTTTTAGTGCTTGAGAAAATGGGGGTGAGGGTGGGGTAACAAATGTGCAATATTGTATATAATGTCAAATTTTTTGAAGGTATTTATCAATTTTGCAGATTTTTCTCCCTTTTATACCTCTTTTTCTATTTATATTCTTTGTTACAGAATATGGGTTTTTGGGAGAAGGAGAGGAATTTATAAATATAGGTGAGGTAAAAACAAAAGATATGTAAAATATTTTAAAATAATAAACCATATTTTTCAAAAGATCACTGAGATGATACTTTTTATGTAAGCTAACACAATAGCAGGATACTGTTAAGAAACCAATTAGCATTTTGGACAGTCATAGATGGAAAGCAAACAAAGAGAGAGGAACCACCATTTTTCACATTTCTGAAGTTTTAACAGAGGATGGACACTTGATTTGTAGACATTCTCAAGGAAAGTGCAAAAAGTGTCAGAAGTTAAAAATTAGAAGCTCTGAAGCAAAGGAAATAGCCTGAAGATGAAACATTTGAGACAGACTTAAGGCTCTATAAATGAATCTCTACTGTGGGGCTTGTGTCAAGTAGCTATTCTTCATCTCTAGAGATAAAACAAGAGAAAGTGGGTTTTAATTGTAGCTAGGGGCAAGAGGTGGCAGTGGGATTTGGATGAAATCATTAAAATGGCTTGCTGACTCTAAAAGTCAAGAAATGCTAGAACATTTTGCCATGTATACAACCTTCTCCTCTTAAGGTAACCGACTATAAAGACAACACAGGAGGTATCACAAAGATGATTAAGTCTGGGTACTTACCAAGTCCATTATCATTCACAATTAGCCAGCAGCACAGCTCAGGATAACTGATCAGTTAAAAACCAGAATCCTACTTGTATACTTCCCTAATTTGACTCTTTCTATATTATGATTCAGGTAGCTCATGGCAACTGAAATCTTGAAGGGCCATAAGTGCACATAAGATCATGTTAGATCTTGAAGCAGAGATATAATGGTAAGTATTTAGAAACTTATTCTCCTAGGAGAAAAAAAAAGTACACACAGCCTACTTTTAAATTTAATCTGCATTATTAACATTTCCTTCATTACTTATGTAAGTCTAGACGATCAATAAAACAATAATTCAAGCCCCAATTTTTAGTGTTTATCAATTTCCAAGATGTAAATGTTCATATTGAAAATTTAACAATAGGCTACATCCAATTGGCCCCTGTATACCTTGTCTGCAAGGAGACTTATTATCTTGTCCATTCTTTTCATTTGATTGGTGAAGACATTAGTCTCAGAGAGGAAAAATGATTTCTTTACAGTTACACAGGTAGTTAATAGTTAGACCAAAATTTGAACCTCAGTCCTCTGTCATGTTGATAGCATTTCAAAGTCAGAAAGGAAGAAGCAATGACCCATGGGCTCCCAACTTCTTGAACTGACAAGGTCACTTCCAAGGCTGGAAGTTTCCATGTCAGTCTCTGTTCAATCACCCATGTTCAGGGAAGGAATACCCCCACCCCACCCCCCAAAAAAGGTCCAAGATCTAGATTCAGACTTGCCTAATACAACATTAGGTTTTAGCTGCCATGTAATGTGAAGCTCCTATGTTACACTGTTGAAGAAGAGTATCTGCCCTTACCTCACCGCTCACAGGAGTTCCTGGAGAAGAATTTCTCTGTGTTTCATGTTTTGGAGAAAGAAAAAAAAACAAAACTTTTTTTGCTTTTTGGAGGGCGTTTGGGGTTAAGTAACTTACCAAAGATCACACGGCTAGTTTTTGTGTTAAGTGTCTGAGACAGGATTTGAACTTAGGTCCTCCTGACCCCAGGGCTGGTACTCTATTCACTGCACCACCTAGCCACCCTGAGAAAGAAATTTTTTTTTTTTGGAGGGCAATTGAGGTTAAGTAACTTGCCCAAGGTCACATGGCTAGGTTTTTGTTTGTGTGTGTTAAGTGTTGGAGGCTGGATCTGAACTCAGAGTCCTTCTGACTCCAGGGTCAGTGCTCTACTCACTGCACCACCTAGCCACCCAAGAAAGAAAATTTTTAAAAAAGGAAGTATAGAAACTCTCCTTTATAAACAATATCCACTTTATCTCTTTGCTACACAAAAAAGCTGTGCTAAGATTTTTACTTCCTTGGCATATATATTAGTGGGTTTGCTGGGTAAAAAGGAAAATTTTCATGATTTATTTTCCCTTGCTTAATTCTAAATTGAAATACAGAACACTTGGACTACTTCATGGCTCCAACAAAAAAATCATCTGTTGACCTGTCTTCCTATAGATCTTCACTGGGCATGTTCTCTTCTTTTCCTCTCTCTCCCAATTTGTATGGAGGGAGAAGAAATGGCAGAGTTGTTTTAATTTTAATTTCTTTTATTTTTACTGACTTGTGGTGAGTTCTTATGTGGTCATTATAGTTTGAAAATCTTCTTTTGAAAACTGTTTTTATCTTTTGACCTATCTTTTGATCTAGCTAGGAATAGGTTGGATATTTTATATTTAGGTTAATTCTCTGCATATTTTGGATATGACATCTTACTTTCATAGGTAATTGTTCTTATCAGATGGGTGATTTTATTGTCATATGGAATGTCAAATGAGGAAATTTCCTCTACCAATGCAGCTCAGTATTTAATTTGTGAGTTATAATCTGATAGAACTTCATGGGGGAATGAAATAATTGAGTAGCTCAGAGTAAAGTAATTAGTAATATTTGATACAAATATTTTCACACTCCAAAATATCTCTTCTAATTTGTCATTTATTGATTTTATTCATACCAGAAGGTTTTTTTGTTTTGTCATAAAATTATGTTTTATCTTTTATGATTTCTTTTTTTTTTTTTACATTTTTTTGCTTTTTTTTTTGGAGGGCAATTGGGGTTGTGACTTGCCTAAGGTCACACAGCTAGTTTTTGTGTTAAGTGTCTGAGGCCAGTTTTGAACTCAGGTCCTCCTGACTCCAGGGCTGGTGCTCTATTCTTTGTGCTACCTAGCCATCCCTTATGATTTCTTTTAACTCCTGTTTTAAAAAAAAAATTTAAAAAAAAATTCTCCATTTCACCATAATTATAAAAGGTGTCTGGTCTCATTCTCTTCTTTTTTTCCTTTTTTTTTCTGGGGTGGGGAGCAGTATCACTATGGCTTTTTATATTTTGGTCACATTCATTTTCAGTTTATTATGGTATATTATGGGAAGTAGGAAAGAGAATAAATACCTACTATGTACTAAATAGTGTTTATGCACTTTACAAATATTTCAGTGGATCTTTACAACAATCTTGGGAGTTAAGTGCTATTATGGTCTCCATTTTACAGTCAAGGAAACTGAGGCAGAAAAAAATAAAATGCCTTGCCCAGAGTCACACAGCTAGGAAGTGTATGTTGTTAGTTTTGAATTCAGACCTTCCTGACTCAGCCCAGTGTTCTGTGCACTATGGTGCCATCTGGCTGCTGCTGCTGATTTAAAATGAGTATTAACTAATTTCTACCCAACTGCTTTCCAATTTTCCCAGCAGTTCTCAGTTCTTGTCAAAGAGAAGTCTTTCCCATAGTAACTTATGCTCTCATGCTAATTCAAACATGAGATCTATAATATAAAGATCTATGTAGTACCTACTACCTTTGAAACACTTCCATAACGCAGCACTAGCAGGTTGGTTCTCTAAAGAACATCTACTTCCCCAAGGGACAGCTGTTACCCCAGGTTCATAGTATTCTGTGCATCCAACTCGAGCTCCCACTGCTTTCCTTAGCCAGCTAGTAGACACAAATTAACTTAAGGGCATTTTACGGAGATCACATATTAAGAAAAATAAATGTAAAACATTCCCTCCATAAACCCTAAACCTAAGTCTTCAACAAATGTATACATCATCAGTGGGCAGAGTGGGCACATACATACATAGGGAATATTAGTACAATGAGACATGCTGTCTAACACCTGGAATCTCTGCTACTTAGGCTGAGGCTGTCAGATCCTATAAGTGTGTGTGAATTTTTAATAACATAATGGCCTAAGTTGATTAGGTATCTGCATATTAATATGGTGAGCCTCCAGGAAAGGTGGGGAGGTACTAGCTGCTGAAAGAGGAACAAACTGGTCCCAGTCAGGAAATGGAGAAGGTCAAATCTGTGCTGAGCAGAGTGGGACTGGGCTCCAAAGCAGACCCTGTATTTCTAGCTTGAGTGAAATAGACAAGGAGATCACTATTATGCTGCTAAATCAGGAAGATTCTGTGGATGCAGTTTTTTCTAGATTTTAGTAAAACTTTTGATCAAGTCTCTCATGTTATCTTTATAGAAAAGACAATAGAGTTGTGGGTTAAACAATAATACAATTAGATGGATTCAGAAATGTTTGAATGGTTAGACACAAGGAGTAGTCACAAATGGTCCTATGTCAATTTGGAAAAGGGTTTTCATTGGAATCCCCAGGAATATGTACATGGCATTGTGCTATTTAACAGTAGTATCAGTGACTTAGATAAGAGCATACATGTCATTCAGAGCAAATCTGCAAATGACACAAACCTAATCAATCATTCAATGAACATTTATTAAACACCTAATATGTGCCAGGCATTATTCTAAGAACTGGGGGAATGAGCTAGGAGGGATAAATTTAAGATCCAAAAAGTTCTTTAGAAACTAGAAAATTAGACTAAATATAATGCCAGCATTTGATAGTCATTAATTAATGTAGTTATACTTGGGTTCAAGAAATCTAATTTACAAGCATAGAAATTGGGGGAGCATGTCTAGACAGCAATTCATCTAACAAAGATAGGATTTCTGTAATGGACTGCAAGCTCATTATGAGTCAAGAGTGCATTATGGCAGCTTGGGATATTTTAAGAGAGAATGAATTTTCAGGGAGAATAGGGGAGGTGAAGGTGGTCCCTTGGTACTCTGCTTTGGTCAGACCATAACTGGGGTACTGTGTTCAGTTATATACACCCCATTTTAGGAAGGGCATTGATAAACCAGAGTGTTCAGAGGAGGAAAATGAATTCAGTGAAAGACTTTGAGTTTATATCTTATCTTTTGAAGTAACTGGTAACAAGTAAAAAACTGAGGTGTACATGATATCAGACTTTGAGTGTCTGAAAGACTAATATGTGGAAATGGAATTAGAACTGGTCTATTTGGCTAAAGAGGGCAGAAACTAGAAGAAATCAATGAAATTTTTAAATACAAAAATTTAAGCTTGATGCAAGAGAAAAAATTTCCTAACAAAAGTAAAATAGTTTGACTTGGAAGAACATGTGTTCTCTTTTTACTGAAGTTCTAGGAAATGTCAGATAAAATTCATTAATTCTATTTTAGTAAGATTCTTTTTCAAATATTATTTGGAATAAATAATCATTGTGGTCCCTCCCTTCAAATTCTAAAATTATGTGCTTCTCTGATTCTCTGAATCCCCTTCTCTAAATTCCCATGGCACATACTTATTGCCTCTACTCCTTTTTCTGACAGTTCATTAAACATTGTTTTTAATTAACCAGTGAGCATTTATTAAGCATTTTCTATGCACCAAGCATTGTACTAGGCACTGGGGATTTTAAAAAATGAAGTAGATTTTGTCCACAGGGAGTTTACATTCTATTGGCGGAGACATTTATACGCTCAAATAAATACTGAATAAATGCGAAATATATACAAGATAATTAAAGATAAAGGCACTAACAACTGGAGAGATCTGGAAAACTTCCATGAAGAAGATGAAGCTCAAGTTAAAAGTTTGAGAGAAGATAGAAGAAAGGAAGGAGGGGAGGAAGGAAGGAAGGAAGGAAGGAAGGAAGGAAGGAAGGAAGGAAGGAAGGAAGGAAGGAAGGAAGGAAGGAAGGAAAGAAGGAAGGAAGGAAGGAAAGAAGGAAGGAAACATTAGGAGAAAGCTTTTGAAAGGCATGGAGAAGGAAGATAGGGTATTCTATATGAGGAGCAGTGAGAAGGGGAGGAAGTAGAACAAGGCTAGAAGGATAGGTTGGGGGACAAGTTGTGAAGAGCTTTAAAAACCAAACAAAGGAATTTGTAGTTGATTTCACAGGCAAGAGGGAAATCCTTGAAGATGAATAGGAGAGTTACATAGTTAGATCTAGGCTAAGAAAAATCACTTTAGCAGTTGTGTTGAGCTCTTCTATTGTTATTGAAACATTTCCCAGTCTCCCTTAACAAGATTATAAACACCTTGAGGGCAGTGCTGCATTAGAAAGTTTTTTCCTCCTAATATCTAGAAAAGTATTGTGAACAGTAGAAACTCCAAATGCAAATTGAATAAATGAGTATATGCATATGTGTATGAATGAATAAGTACCTAGTTGAGTAAATTCGAGCAACCAGAGTGAATTATTTAGAATTAGAATTGTCTGAAATTCTTGTGCAATGTAGTGACTTACTTAGGACTATATAACAGCTATGGATTTTTCTGCATGATACCAACATATGCAGGTGAAAAATAAAGTCAATCATGGTCTATTGTTGGATAATGAGAAATCAGTTTCATTTTACATTTTAATTTACTGTTTGTGTCGCAACACCTCTGAGCATACTCTCTCAATTCACATTTATACTAGTGGATTGGGTTGTTAGAGAGAAGCTTCTTTTTTCTTCCCTTAGAGTTTTAGGGATAAGCTTAAGATGTTATGGCTTTTAATATTGTTGCTTATTAGATCCCATCTAGGATTCATCATATCAATTAACTAGTAGAAATTTATTAGCTTTTTAGAAAACAGTACTTACTAAGAAGGAATAGAAAGAACAGTTATAAAACACTCTCCCCCAACCCAAGGGCTCACTCTCCCCTTACACATGCACAATGTTTTGAGAGAATGAACTCAAAATTAAAGTACAGTAGGTATGAAGCGCTCTTGTAGATGATGGATAGCCAAATACTTCCCAATAGATGACTAGTTTCTTCCTTCATAGAGCCTTGATGACATTCCCCTTAATTCTAATCAGGAGTGGGGAACCTGCAGCCTTGAGGCCACATGTGGCCTTCTAGGTCCTTGAGTGTGGTCTTTTGACTGAGTCCAAATTTTATAGAACAAATCTGGTGAAGTTTGCATTCAGTCAAAGGGCCACACTTGAGGACTTAGAGGACCACATGTGGCCTTGAGACTCCCCTCCATCATGAGTAACCATCCTGGCTATTACTGCCATTTTTTAGGGACTTAATTCCACCTCCATCTGCAGTCTGATTTCTCTGTTGTTGACCACTCCTATTACAGTCAACTGTGCTAGTGATTCCAATTGCCATTAGAACCTTTATGATAGCTCTCCTGGTCTCATCAGTTAGTTGAGCATTTCTATAACTGTATACTTACTTACCTAAGATAAGGAAATAATAAAATTAAAAGAAAGAGGCACCATATGTTCAGGAGTACATGACAATTTGGTAACTTGACAGTTCAGAGAAGTTGTCTTCACTTGAGAAAATATCTTCAGGAACCTTCAAATGCACTCTCAGCTCTCTCTCTCTCTCTCTCTCTCTCTCTCTCTCTCTCTCTCTCTCTCTCTCTCTCTCCTCATTCTCTCCTGAATCATCAGCCCTTCTGTCTCTTCAGCCAACAAGAAGACTACTAACACTCAGTAGTACCAGCTTCTCCATCCCTCATGGTCAGAATTAGGCTCACCAAATCTCCACCTATGGGATTGGAATTAGGCAGGGAATATCTGGGCATGTTCTATAATATGATCCACCAGGAAGGGCAAATCCAATTGTATTAAGGACTTGGCCCTCATTGGTCAGTTCTCCCATTACAATTGATTTGGGCAGGATTTAGCATGTAGGGAATCTTCATCTGTAAAAGAAAAAAAAAGAAAAGGAAAAAGAAAAAGAAAAACTTAAAAGTATTTTGGATATAGAAATTTACCATTGAAGGAAAAGTGAGAAGCATTTTTTTACCATGAATTTTCCAAAACTGTCTTTTTCATGGCCTTAGGAAATATGCTCCATTATAATACCACCTTTCTCTGACACTGAAAGATGACTCAGAAAATGAATACCCATTGATTCAGGGAGTACATGCCCATCCAAGCTCTACAAGAACCTCACCTCTGCCCCAAGGATATAGCACTTATTTCCATGACAAATTTACAGGATTCATTAGCCAAGGAAAAGGAAGCCACTGCCCTAATCCAGCCCCTATCCTTCTGGGGCAGGTCTTCTCAGAAAACCTGAACACCTCATTAAAACATGGTGGATCAAATTTGACTTTCTGGGATAAATCTTACCTGTTGTCAGTGATTACAACCCAGCTCCATCCAGCCTTGTTATCTTTTTATATATGGTGATGTCAATCCCTCTTGATCTATCATCTTTAAATTGTCTGATTACAATGTTACTCCATTCTATCTGTCTTTGACCACTTCTGTGATAAACCTTACCTTCTTTCCTGGCTACATTGTGTGCAATCATCAAGGACTGTTTCTCTTCTTTAGTAAGACCTATTCTGTGTTGATGAGATGGAAAATCTCAGATCAAAAATTAAGCATTGCCGTGGGCTGTTCAGTGTCCAGCACTTAGCATGATTTGGAGATGTGAATAAGAAACGACCAGGCCATGTGGGTAGCTCAAGGGAGAACCATGAACTCCATTTATTGATACTCAGGGAAAGGTTTTTATAGAGCAAAGAGACAAAGGACGGAAAGGAAGAGGAATCATTATCTTAGTCTGTTGTATCCTGGAAGTATCATGGTAATAAGGCCTATTGATCCCTAGGTGCCATAAAGTCTTAGGAAAAGTCAGTTATCTCTTATCACATGCAGTCAGTAACATCTCAAAGGATGCTCTTGAGAGCTGGCCTCAAAGCCTAATGGCCAAGGCCGCATCATCAAGAACATCTGCATAGGAACTGACTTCCTGCAAATGTTTTGGACAACTAATAGTTTTGGGGAAGAGTCTTAGGTCTGGTTCTCCAGTACTTCCTAATGCAGCCACAATCATAAACAGATACAATTGAGAGCAAACTTCAAAGCTGAAGCGCAATCCTCAAAAGACATCATGTTTAGAGCTGGCCGCTCAAAGATACCAGAGTGTGGAATCAGATATATCCTGGGACAGAATCCTGTTGACCTCAAGAACTCCAATAACATCCTTTTAAATGCAACCTATATCAAAAGAACTCCGGAGCAGACTTAGTGAAAAGTCACATCTCAAAGAGATCTTTGACATTCAGGTCCACTGATATCAAGGTAATTTGTCAGAGTCATGAGACAGGCCTCTTTGGCTCACTACAAAGCATGCCCTGAACTAGCTAAATCTGCATCCATTTCTCTTCATAAAATGATTCTCATAGATGGTCAAAGGCCACAGTGTAGAGGTTCTTAGCCTTTTGTGTGTGTGTGTTGCATACCCTTTGCCAATCTGATGAAGTCTATGGACACCTAAGAATAATGTTTTTAAATGCACAGAATAAAATACGTAGGATTGCCCACAAAAGGTAAATTATATTGGAATCAATTATCAAAATAATAATTATTTTTTAAAAGTGCACAAATCCCAAGTTAAGAACCCCTGCTAGAGAGTTTAAATTCAACCTCAGGAACTTATAGCTAGAGAGTTTAAATTCAACCTCAGGAACTTATAGCTGTGCAACCCTGAACAACTCACCTACTCCTCTGTGCCTCAGTTTTCTCACATGTAAAAAAAGAGAGCCGGACCTGATGGCCTATAAGGTTCTTTATAGCTCCAAGTCTATGATCCAATGACTCTAATTATGTTCTTCTGTTACCTGGACACATAGAATTTGCTTCCAAAACCTGTGAACACACCTACCTAGGAGTCACATGAAATTATACAGAAGAGCTTAGTAGGTTTGAAGGCCTTAGGCCACCATAAAACAGGACTTCCATCTTTTTCTGATAAGTAGAAGTCCATTCCAGTGTTTCTCATTCTCATTCACCTAGAGACAAATGCCTTCCCACCTTACTTCTACCTACTGATTTCCCTGACTTCCTTCAAGTTAGCTCAAATCCTACCTTCACAAAAGTCTCCCCCTACCCTCACCTTCCTTCTGAGATTACTCTCAGTTTATACTGTATATATCTTGTACATACATAGGTGTTTGTATTGTTGCCTCTTCCATAGACTGTGAAGTCCCTGGGAGCAAAAACTGTTTTTTTTTCCTTCATATCTCTAACATAACACAGTTCCTGGCACACAATAGGCACTTTAAAAGTGTTTGTTTACTGATTGATTCATCTTGGCTTCCCCATAACCAAGATATATGGTCTTAAGATTGCCTATGTCAGTAGGCACTTTGATTCAATTCAGGTCAATTCAACAGACATATATATTAAAAACCTACTATGTACAAGGCACTCTTTGTTGTATTAAATAGATCATTTTAATTCCCTGGAATCAAGAAGAATTAGAAACTGCCAAACCTTAACAACTGGCTGAGTTGCTATTACACCTGGGGACTGATTTTTCATTCCCAATTACCTAAACTATC
Organism: Gymnobelideus leadbeateri; assembly: GCA_011680675.1. Classification (NCBI taxonomy): domain Eukaryota; kingdom Metazoa; phylum Chordata; class Mammalia; order Diprotodontia; family Petauridae; genus Gymnobelideus; species Gymnobelideus leadbeateri. The sequence goes on along the minus strand of WOXC01001423.1, from coordinate 163,330 downwards.
ACATCAGTTTAGTTTCTCGTGGCTGACCATATGGTAAGAACAACAGCTTCTGCTTTTCATTCCATACAAAGACATGACCAACCCCTCCAAGTCTACTTCATTCAACAGCAGTGCCTTCCATTATTGTAGCAAATGCACTGTATGGTGGTTCCTAAGCTCTATGGCTGCACATCTCTTCTAGGAAACCTTTCTACCTGTAATGTGTGTGTGGTAAGACTGTCGCAATCCACTTTAATCAGGATGACATTCAGTAAGCATCCTCCCCGTCCCCCAATTTTATGCCAAACGAGCAAAGTACTTTATATTTTTGGCATGTGTCCTGCCAAGGTCACTGACATCTGGCTCCCAACCCTCCTACAATAGCTGCCTTCCCCTGAAGCAGCCATTCACTCAGTTGGAACATATGAAAAAAGAATTGTCTTACCACAGTATTCCAACTTTTTTTATATGTTATTTTTGTTTTATGGCCCTAAAAATAGCAACAGATCAGCAACATCTCTGATATGTGTCTGACAAAACTATATGAATAATTTTAAACAAACTATATAAATCAGATTGTGAGATCACTGCCTTGTTGACCATCCCCACATTGGTCCTTGTGAATATGAGGCCTCCTTATTATTAAAACTGACCTACAAAAAGGGGCGGGGGCAACTACGTAGAGCAGTGGAAAGAGCACCAGGTCTTATTGGAAGACTCCTTTTTTTTCTGAATCTAAGTCTGGCCTCAGACACTTAATTGTGTGATCCTGGGCAAGTCACTAAACCCTATTTGCTTCTGTTTCCTCATCTATAAAATGATTTAGAGAAGGAATGGCAAACCACTCCAGTATCTTTGCCAAGAAAATACCAAATGGGGTCATGAAGAGTTAGATACTATGATTGAAATGACCAAAACAACTAAACAATATCAACAACAAAGGGAGATAAATTACAATGTTTGGAACATATAAACCCTGCTCTCAAGGAAATTAGATTCTGGTACAACAAAGATCTTGGTGTTTCTGTTAACCTCTTTCTCTGTGATGTATTCAAGTATTGTCCCAGTCAGTCCTATCCTCATCTTGCCACTGTTTGACCACCAAAATACTCTTGCCCACAGACTAATCATAACATATGGTTACCCCCATGACCATTGTGCATCTAATGGCCAGTATTCTAGTGATGAGTCTATGGTGAAAATTACGTCGGACAATTCATATTTGGTCTCCTCTCTCTAAGGTAGGACCCAACTGTACCTTTCTCAGAACTATTTGGCTCTATTCAAGAAGTATTTATTGAGCCCTTATTATGTATAAGGCATCGTACTAGATGGTAAAGACCCAGAGACAAAAATAAAGCAATACCTACCATTAAAGAGGCTATATACACTTACACATTCTCAAGGAATATGAAATGTCCTCTGATACATATATTAAAGAGTATGTATGAAGCAATATGAAGAGAGAGAGACAGAAAGGCAGAAAGAGGTAGAGAAATAGAGACAAACAGAAACATCATAGGTTCATAGGATCATGGGACTTAGATCTGGAGAAAGGTTAAAGATGATCTAATCCAAACTTCTTAATTTATTTTTTTAAATTAAATTTATTTGTTTACTTTTAGTTTACAATATTCAATTCCATAATCCCTTGAGTTTCAACTTTTCTCCCCCTCTCTCTCTTCCCTCCTCCCCACCATGGCAGCATACAATCAAATATAGGTTCTACAAATACCTTCATACTGAACATTAGTCAAAACTTCTTAATATTTTTAATTAAAAATATGTTATATTGATATATTTTTACTTTACTTCATAGTATCTAGAAGAAGATTCTCATCTCCCTCACAAATTTAACCCTCCATTGCACCAGATAATAAATATTAAGCAAAAATAAATGGCATAATGATTATGTCTGACAATGCTTATACATCATTCTGCCCTATAACCCTCCCTCCTTTCTTCTATGGGTGGTGGTGGTGGTGATGTATTTCATTATCTCTTTTTCAGGATCATTCAATGTCTTTTAATTACTAAGTTTTGCTTCCTTTTAGTGATCATTTTATTTACATTATTGAGGTCATTGTGCATATTTTTCTTTGGGTCCAGCTTACCATTTCATGATCAAGAGATATACACTTTGCTAGCACAAAAAGTACTGCTATGAATGTTTTGGAATATATTGGCCATTTGTTTCTGTCTTTGTCTTCCTTTATAGAAGAGGAAATTGAAGCTTTAACAGGTTCAGTGATTTACTTATGGTCACACAAGTAATAATTAATACTAAGCTGGAAAGACAACATCTTCATGTAGTTTGAAATGAACCAAGGAAGAGTTTCTTTGCAGGGAGATGGAAGCATATATGATTTAAAGAAAATTCTCACTAAGGTTCAGTGTTCCTGTTGGAACTCCCATGAGGGTATATATATGAGTGGAAAATGCCACGTCTTAGGTCAAACTTATGTTTACATTAAACTAACATAAAGGGACCAAATTTTGAGCCAGTATATCCAACAATGATGCTGTTGGCTGTGGAATAGGAATAGATTGATGCCAACTGAATTGATATGACTGTTTATTTTAATTGTTAAAAAATATTGCATAATTTTCTACTAAAAAAAGTTTCATCCAATGCCTTGTTCTGGCATGAGGGTGACCTTGAAAGTACTGGTAAATTCTACCATGCCAAAGAGACTTGGAGTTTAGTCCCAGAAATAATCTATGTCTGTTCTCCAAAGGTCAGCCAACCCAATATACAGTGGCTCATCCTCATCAACAGTAGACTGGCCAGTAGATGAAGCATTCCTTGGCCATCACAATCCAGTAGAGTGTAGTAGAAATGTTGCTTTTGGAATGATTTGGGATTCATTTCTGCTGCTGCCACTTACCACCTGTAAAACCCTCTGTCAAGTGGCTTAACCTCTATGAGACTCAGTTTCTTCATCTGTAAAATAAAGGAGATGGATTCAGATGACCTTCAAGTCTTTTTCAGCACTTAGCCCAATGTCTCAGAACTTAGCACAGCATCTGGCAAGTAATGAATATTTAATAAATACTGTTGACTGACTGACTGACTTCTAGTTCTAAATCCATGCTACTAAATATGATACGTTAAAGAAGGGAAAACACCACCCATTCTCCAGTTCTATGTAGACCTTTTCTGTTAATGTAGTGACATTGGCACTAATGGATATGAAGAAGATTCATTTTTTTTAACCTTGAAATCCTTCATGGGATGCTATACAAGAGTAAATTGTAGAATGCTATACTCGCCAAAGAATTTAATTGGCAGATCATTCAAAGGACAATGGAGAGACATGGATCAATAGACTGCAGCAGATCACCAGCGAAAAATTATGCACAGGAAAGAGCATGACATTGGTCATCAAAGAAATATACAACTGGGAAAGGACAAGTGCTATAGTTTATGTGCCTTTTTTTTTTCAGAAGAGATTTTAGCAGAATTTCTTTTCTGCAAGACAAAGATCATGGGTCTTTTGTGCACCATACTGACACCAACAGTCAGATAGAAGGAAGCAGTTGTACTCTCAAGGAGTTCTCTAGCTCCAGTGCTCATCAAGGAAATTAGATTTCTTTTCTTCTCACAGCTGAGTTCATCTTTACCATCATTAATGCATTTATGTAAACAATTTTTTCCAAGAAAGCAAGTAACAAACCCTTTACTTTTAGATATCACACTCTCTTCCTATACCAGCAAAGTCTATGGCACAGTTTCAAGGGAGTTCCATTCTTAACTCCTGGCTATAACATTTGTTGTCGTTTAGTCATGCCAGCCTCTTTGTGACCCCCCCCCCCCCCCCGCCAAGGACCCTACCGTCCATTGGGGATTTCTTGCTAAAGATAGTGGAGAGGTTTGTATTTTCCTTCTCCAGTGGATTAAAGCAAGCAGAAGCTAAGTGACTTCCCCACAGTCACATAGCTAGTAAGTGTTTGAGAACGGGTTTGAACTCAGATCTTCCTGACTCTAGACCCAGCACTCTATCCACTAATAACCATCTTGGTGCCTCAATATTTTTTAAGCCTATAGCACCTGTTTTTCTCAGGTGGTCTCCCATTCAAGTACTAATCAGCCCCGACCCTGCTTAGCCTCCAACATCAGATAAGACTGGTGCTCTCAGGGTAGCATGGACTTTAACATAGCTGACTCCAGTACTTCCAGGATTAGAAGAGAGATGGTTCAATTTAATTCAATTAAATGAATATTCATTAAGTAGCACCTATTTGCCAGATGCTGTGCTAGACACTGGAATATAAAAACAAAAAAGAAAAAGAAATAGTCCATGATCTCAAAAAGCTTAAAGTCTACTGGAGGGAAGGGGTGGGGAGCATCTATATAGAACACACAGAATAAAGAAAAGTAGTTTGAGTATAGAGGAGTGGGGAGGGACCACTAATGGGGGGTGGAGGTGGAGGGGGTCTTACAGGAGGTAACAATAGACCTATAAGCCAACTGCTCCAATCCATGACCTATGGTTAATAATAATGACTAACATTTTACAGCACTTCACAAACATTATCTCATTTTATCCTTACTCTGGGAGGTAGGTGTTATTAATACCCCTATTTTATAGATGAGAAAACTGAGACACACAAAGATTAATGGATTTACCCAGGATCACACAACTAGTAAGTGAGTTGGGATATGAATTCAGACCTTCCTGATCCCCAGGTCCAAGTTTTCTATCCCCTGTGCTGACTTTGTCATTAGTAGAAGCCCACTCAACAAGGCCCCATACCATCAGCTGGAGAGCAACTGAAGAAGATGGTTGTGTCAGAGTTCCAGATAAATGATCTATTATATATATATTTATATATCCTGGGATTAACTAATTCATCAAATGACCTTGAGAGGTCACACTCACTTCTGACCTCTCCAATGTCCTTACACATTCCTCTCATCAGACTATAGTTACATCGGTCTATTTAGTTTCTAATACATCAGTACCCAATCGCTGTCACCTCCATATCTTTGTACTGGGTTTATCCCAAGCATGGAAAGCTGTCCCTTCTTAGTTTCCCAGGTTTCATTCAAGACTCAGATGAAATACCACTTTCTGTAGGATGCCTACTGTCTACTTTGTATATATCTTGTATGTATGTATGTATATACATCTTTATTTACATGTTTTGCCCCACTAGAATCTTTGTAAGCAGAAACTGTCTTTGCCTTTCTTATAGTCCCAGCACTTAGTACAGTGCCTTATACATAGTTAAAAACTTAATAGATACTCCTGACTGATTAGTGGGTTCCAGCTCCCTCACATGGACTGGACTCATGAGCCTCCATGTGAGCTGAATAAAATTAATCACTACTATGCCCCCATACTCCCAGAAAAGGAATGAATCATATCATTATAAGGTGCCACTTGAAAACTAGTCTCTTAAAGCAATTTGCCTTCTGGGAGAGGGTTTAGCTGTTGTTGCTGACCTTAATACAACCACTGTTCTCTTTCCCTTTCGTCTTCTCTGATCTCAGCCTGGTCTATTGACCATGCATCTCTATCTTCCACCATGCATCCAGCATCAGTCAACCCCAAACCCCCTGACCCACATCCCAGTTTGTTTGGGGAAGTAATTTCCTCTCACTTCTTCCCCACACCTCAGTACAGTCTGTATGTTGCCCCCTCTCCTTATGAGGTATATGGCCTCTTTCTGTGTCTATAGATTAATTAATTAACAAAAATTTATTAAACATCTATTACTTGCTAAGTACTGTTCTAGGCACTCAGAATACAAAGAAGAAATGGAGAAACTTACTGTATTTTCTCTTTCACCATCTCTCATGCCTCACAGCTAGTACCTGAGCTAATCAATCGCCTTGAAGCTTCTGTATGTTTCAAGGTGACATTTAGCAATACTGAACAGAAGAGACATAGCTGGCTACCTTTGCCTTGAATTTTTTGCTATCATGATAGAAAGTCCCTGTAACCCTTATAAAGAGGAGCTTAATCTTAAGAATGATATGAACAGCAAGATTGCATTGATTAGTTGGAAACTACATTTTTTTTGGAGGGCAATTGGGGTTAAGTAATTTGCCCAAGGTCACACGGCTAGGTTTTTTTTTGTTTGTGTGCGTTAAGTGTCTGAGGCCGGATCCGAACTCAGGTCCTTCTGACTCCAGGGCCGACGCTCTACTCACTGCGCCACCTAGCCGCCCCCTACATTTTTTTATAGAAATAATTAAATGCTATGAGAAAATAAAGCTCTGTCTGGGGAAAACTTTAAAATGTGATGAGAGGGGATGGTGAATGTATATCATTATGGTGATTTTTTTTTTTTAAAGCAATTGGGGTTAAGTAACTTGCTCAAGGTTACATGGCTAGTCATTTGATTTATGCGTGGGTGCTCATTTTCTGAGGCCAGATCTGATCTCGGGTCATCCAAACTCCGAGGCCGGCGCTCTTACTCACTGCGACACCTAGCCACCCCTTTAGGGCAATTGGGGTTAAGTAACTTGCCCAAGGTTACACGGCTAGGTTTTTGTTTGTGCGGATTAAGTGTCAGAGGCCGGCTCCAAACTCAGGTCCTTCTGATTCCAGGGCCGGCGCTCTATTCACTGCGCCACCTAGCTGCCCCTATTATGGTGATTTTTGATGTTAGAAATGAGTTGATATTCAAAATCTTCCTTAATTAGTTAATGATTATATCAGTAAGTATACAAGTTAAGAGGGGAGTTTGGTCCTAGGAAGCCACAGTTATAGCAGCAGAGGATCAAGAGCTAACAACAGGGTTAAAAGATAAAAAATGCATGTGTCTGTACTTCGAATTTTCTTACTTGTGTATATATGTATCCTCCCAGGAGAATGTAAGCTCCTTGAGGTCAGGGGCTAAGTTATTTTTACTTTTATATTATTAGTGCCTAACTCTGTGACTGGTACATAAGAGACTTAAAATCTTGCCAAATAATATTTATTAAGCTATTGTTATATACCAAATAGCACTGGGCCTGGAGTCAGGAAGGCCTGAATTCAAATCTGACCTCACTTACTGACTAATGACTTTGGGCAATTCACCTAACCTCTGTTTGACTTTATCCACTGGAGAAGGAAATGGCAAACCATTCCAGTATCTTTGCCAAGAAAACCTAAGACAGTATTGGTGAGCTATGGTCTGAAAAGTGGGGTCATGAAGAGTTGGGCATGACTGAGTGACTGAACAACAATGTATGAAGCACTGTGCTGTGTTTTGGAGATACAAAGACAGACATGAAACATTGCTTGCTTACAAAAAGCTAGATAAGCTTTTGTAAGTATCAGTAGAAAAAAATGTATACACAGATAAGTCACTGCAAAATGCAAAGTAATATTTGTATGGTATTTGAATTGAATTATCATATGTGACTGATAAGCAGCTGAGGGTATAAATACTTTATTGGATTTAGTGGTTGACATACACACCTGTGCATATGTGTGTGTGTGTGTGTGAATATATACATACGTGTATATAAGTATAAATAAACACACATATCTACACAAAGACAGAAATAAAGAGATGGAAACAGGGCCAGAGTCAGAGAAAGAGAGATAAAGACAGAGATAAAGAGGTAAGAGAAGCTATCAGAGCAACTGGAGACACATGCACATACATATGTGTATTTAAACTTCACTGACAAATGTAATAAGGAAATTGGGTTCATTCTGAATTGCCCAACATTGGCCCTTTTCAGTCATTCTTGCATGGCTCCAGTTTTGTAAGTTCAGTAAAGGAAGTATTTGATTTTTAAAGAATCTTCCTATGGACCTTCTAAGAAAGGTAGGACTTGAACCAACGCCTTCCTAGCTTTTTGACCAGTTCTCTTCTATACAATACTGTTTCTCATTTTCCCTTCCTATCACATAAATCCTAATTATGTGACTCTGAGGGGTCATTTAACCTTTTAATGATCTAGTTAAAGCATCCCAAGATTACAAATAACAGTGAAAGTGCTGACTTGCATTGATAGAATTTCCTCACCTGATAATGTCTCTACATGAAGGAAATCACAGGTACATTGCTTAGCTCTATGGACTTTTTACATTTACTGTGCTTTAAAATGTGTTTCTCCCACTGAGTATATACTGTCAAGTTCAGTTACTCTAGTGATTAGTTTTTCTGATCTCTCTCCTTTATCTTTCTCTCTGTCCCAGTCTGTCTGTCTCTCTTTCTTCTTATTTCATGGGTGTAGGGAACTTTCAGTAACCAACTTCCTCTCCCAATGAGGATTTGTATCTTCTCTATAACTTAGTCTTAGAGAGGTAAGTGGTTTGCCCAGGGTACTACATAGCTAGTATATGTCAAAGGCAAGACCTAAAACCAAGTCTTCCTGACTTTAAGACCAGAAGTCTATTTGTCTGTCTGTCTGTGTGTGGGTCTCTCTCTCTCTCTCTCTCTCTCTCTCTCTCTCTCTGTTTATTCATTGTTATACAGGATCAATCACTAGGGAGAGGAGGGGGGACTGATATAGTTGGAAATACAAGTGATATAAAAATAAAAAGTATTATGGAAAAGAATAAAAACAAGTTTCCCCCCACATACAATGATCACATAAGTGTATTCATTTTCTGCTTTGTCATAATATCTCAGTTCAACAATCACATAAAGGTTTTTCTTTAAAAACTGGTTTCTTGGACTTTTTTCAAGATCTTGCCTAACAGGAGATTTTTGTGAATAGCAAGGGTAGATTGCTTAGTTTTCCTATATAGAAAACTCTTTCAGGAAATGAGATTGATTCTCCCCCTTGCTCTCACATGCTGGTCAGCTGAGCATCTTTGAATAGGTCTAGTCCATTTATAATAAACTCTAAGAAGCTCAAGACAAAAGAATCAACAATCATATCTGTTGTAGGGAACCTATGGTGGGCCTTATCTACCAGCATTTCAAAGGCTATTATTGATGGCTTTCACTGCCAAACCCTCGGCTTATGAAGTTGCTTTCATTCTTTCAAAGGGATCCTTGTTTTCCCTTTTTTGAAAGCTGCTCTTTCTCCCTCTTGCCTTAGAATTAGGAACCTGCATTATCGCTGCAATGCACTAGCAAACACAAGCTGCCTGGATCAATATTTCTGTCTCCTTCGTTTTGCTTAAATCCCTCTAGTTGCAGGCTGGCAGCATCCCACCAGCCTGGCTATCACATGCTTTTCTGTTGCTAAGGGCAACTGAGCAGATGGCAAAAGCAGGTTATTGCACATCACGTGGCAAATAGAGACCTATAACAAGTTAAAATGGCTTTTGAAAGAGCAGGAGCAGCTTGTCTCCCAGTGTTATAGGTTTCTGGGTACCATGTGACCACATGGCTCTCTGAGGACTCCTTCCAATTGAGTTAAAAAATAAAATGGTTTACTCATTATTTTAACATCATTATGGAATCCCTACAATAGAGATCAGGTTTGCCTTTCCAAGTTAAAAAAAAATCAGTACTCAAGAATTCAGGCTGAAACAAATCTACTTTTCCTCAATTAATGAGGATTGGCTTGCTCTCTGGACAGTCCTAAATTCATTTGATAAATATGCCTGTAGGCCTTCAAAAGAATATCCATGTTTTGGATGAATGATATTAGAAACAGGAAAGATAATGAACCAGCTCATACAGAAAAAAAAGAAAAGAAAAAAGCATTAGCACAGCTTAAACATATCTTCCAGATTCCACTGGACTCTGTTACCCTTCGTCCCTTCCTAGGATTATAGATTTAGAGCTGGAAAGTACCTAGGAGACTGCCTAGTCCAACTACATTTTTCGGATGAGTAGCCTTGGGGAAATAACTTAGGGATGTTGAGTGACTTGCCTAAGGCATATTAGGTAGTAAGCATCAGAGGCAAGATTTGAAACCAGGTCCTGTGATTCTGGAACCAGTACTCTTTCCATTGTACTATGGTATTTTGATTTGATGAAGTATCATTCTCAGCTTCAGAAATCCACCAACCAATCAATCAATAAACATTTATTAAGTGCTTTTTGTCTGCCAGGCATTATGCTAAATGCTAGGGATGCAAAAAGAGGTAAAAAACAAAATTCCTGCCTTCAGGAAGCTTACAATCTACTGGAAGAGTTAACGTGTAAAAACTATTTTCCCCATAAAATTATCTGTTTCATAAATTGGTTTAATGTCTCTAAATTTAAAAAGCCATAGTCTGATCGTCTGAATTGCTTATGGATAGATGAAAGGAAAATGAAATATAGAATAAATAGGAAATAAGAGAGGGAAAACACTAGAATTTAGAGGGGAGGGTAGAAAAGGCTTCCAATAAGAGAACAGATTTTTGTTTTGTCTTAAGAGAATATAGGAAGGTCAATAGATAGAGAGGAGAAGGGAGAGCATTCAAGTCATGGGGGACAACCAAAGAAAGTGCAATTGAACTCTTTGAACTCTTTCTCCTGTATTTTTCCCTTTTCCTACCAAACTTCCAAACCACAAGTTAATCCCTTAATGAACCAAGCAACAAGTATTTATTAAGTATCTAGAACAGGGGAGGGGAGCCTGTAGCTTCAAGGCCACATGTGGCCCTCTGGATCTTCAAGTGAAGCTCTTTGAATCAAAACTTCATAGAACAAATTTCCTTAATAAAAATTTATTCTGAACCTTGAACTCAGTCAAAAAGGCCACACCCAAGGACCTAGAAGACCACATGTGGCCTCAAGGCCACAGGTTCCCTGCATGTGCCAAACACTGTACCTGGTGCTGAGGTTAGAAACCCCAAAACAATACAAATTCTGCTCTCAAGTAGCTTACAGGGAATGTGTACACTGCCCATTCAATAAACTCCAGTGGTTCCCTATTGTACTGAAAAGGCAGGTTCCTAATCATGGCATTTGGAATTCTTCCCAATGTATCTCCAGCCTCTTTCTGGGGTTCTTGTACTTTACTCCCCTTCATACAGTCTATAACCCAATCATTTGCTCTTCCCTTAATTTGGCAGTCTCCCATTTCTATACTTTTGCGAACATTGTTCCGCAAATTACTCTCTTCCCATCTCTACCGCTTAGAATCAGTTCCTTCAAACTTCAGCTGACCTGACTTTCCTGATTTACTTGGCTGATAATGTTTTCTGCCACCCTCTCAAATTATTTGTATTTGTATATGCCTGTGTTCATATGCATCTCTTTGCTGTAGCCCTCTCTACTCAATATGCTTAGTAGAACTTAAGGTCTCTGATGACATGTGTTGGTTTTCATCTTTTTTTTTTTTTTGAGGGGGGAGGGAGGTTCTCTGATGACATGGGTTTCTTAATAATGTTGTTAATGTTTCCAATGAGTTCATCCATTATTAGATGAAATTCTTATTCAGAAAGAAAGGCCCAGACAAATTGGACTTGATAATATTGGAGTAGATGTAAATCAATATTATAAAAAATTCTAAGCCAATCCAACTAGATATTTTGAGACAAAAGATTTCTAATTTATGATCTTTTAATAGGATTCTTGACATTAATGATTCAATAGGTCAAGTCAACTAACATCTAGTAAACCTTTTCTATGTTTTAGACCCCAATTACAAAGACAAAAATAGGAACTTCAAGAAGCTTACATTATCTATCTACATTTCTCAACTCTTCTTTCGTTGTTGTTGTTTTTTACTTTTTTTGGAAGGCAGTTGGGGTTAAGTGACTTGCCCAAGGTCATAGGGCTAGTTTTTTTTGTTTGTGTGCTGTGTCTGAGGTCAGATTTGAACTCAGGTTCTTCTAATTCCAGGGCCAGTGCTCTATTCACTGCATCACCTAGCTGCCCCATTTCTCAACTCTTAATATTATATTCTCCAATCTGCATAGAAATGATAATAGGCAAATCTCTATAAAGGCCAGTTATAGCACACAAATTATAAAATTATATAATTTCCCAAGTATTTCATACAAATATAGCAGGAGATATACCAGAGGTTTTTGAAGGATATAGACTATCTGCTTATAGACTAAACTCCCACTCAATTCAGCAGTTTTAAGCTGTGATCCACAGACATAGACAAATTTCAAGGGGACCATGAACTTGGATTTTTAAAAAATGACATCTTTTTTCATTAACTTTTGGGGTTTTTTAAATTATCCTATCCACTTTATTTTATGCATTGAAAAACATGATTCTGAGGAGAGTCATAGAATTCACAGACTGCCTGAAGAGGCCATGACACAGAAGATATTAACAACCCCTGAATTAAGCAATAAATATTCTGCTTTAACCCTGATGATACAACCAGACAACCTATTATTTTAAAACAAAAGAAACCATAAAAATCTTCATAGGATGATGTTTGTAAATAATTGGTATTAGCTTTCTGGATCATTATAATTTAGATTATGAATTCAGATCCAGGAAAAACCCTAGAGGCCATCTTAGCCAACCCCTTCATTTTACAGATAGGGAAACATATAAGGGGCAGAGGGATGGCTTGAACGCAGTTTCTTTGACTCTGAATTCAGTGTGATTTCTATTGTATCACACCCAGTAATAAAATATTGAATAATTATATAGCTCCTTAAGATTTTCAAAGCACTTTACAAATTCTATTTCACTTGATATCAACAACTCTGTGAGCTAAGTGTTTTTACAGCTGAGACTCAGAGAATGTAAATGACTGGTGTAAGGTCACATAATAAATGTCAGAGGCCAAACTTGAACCCAGGTCTCATCCTCTATTGACTACACCATCTAGCTACCCCTTATGACACCTACTAGAAAATTATGAGTTGTTGTTTTATTTTTTTAAGCACATATACTTATTTCTATTCCTGTATAAATTGTGTTAGGCAGCTAGGTACTGTGGTGGATAGGGGATCAAGTCTGGAGTCAGGAAGAGTTCAATTCCTACTTCAGATACTTACTAGCTGTGTGACCCTAGGCAAGTCACTTAACATTGTTTGCTCAGTTTCCTCATCTGTAAAATGAGTCAAAGAAGGAAATGACAACTCCTGCATCATTGCTAAGAAAACCTCAAGTGGGGTCACAAAGAATAGGACACAACTGAAACTACTAAACAACAACAGAGTGTTTCAATTATTTTTCCCTACTACTTAAGATGACTAAATTGAGCCTTAGAATTGTTCATCACAGGCTGTAGATAAGTAAGCTAGATGATTCAGTGCCTATTTCCCTCCTATTTTTCAAAAACAGTTTTATTATAACTGATTTATGCAGATGATTATTTCATTCTCCTCTTTACTTTCCTTGAGAAAATAGCCTTAATGTCCTTTGAAGTCTATTTTGCAGCTGCAACTCTCCACCACTCCAGAACAATTGGTCATAAAAAAAGTAAATAGAAAAATATGGAATATAAAGTAGAATATGGAATTTTTCTCCAATATCCCAGTGGTTCTGTGATCTCATCCATGCAAACATTCTCTCCAATGATGCAAATAGCAGTCTTTTCATGTCAGAATCCTGTTCTGTTTTCTCCCATAAATTTGCCAAAGGAGAGCAACAAAGGACTGGGTATTTGCCCCGTGATTTCTTCACATTTTGTAGGGACCAGCAGAGCATGAGGGCCATTCGAGAGCTGTCTCTCACTCTTGCTATGTGACTGAGCCCATCTCCAAATACATACATATATACATATATGTAATTTTTTGAGGCAACATTAATAGGTAGAGTACTAACTTCTTTAAACTTGGAGTGGGGAAAAGATGAAAGGTAACAAAGGTCAAAAATCATACCTATAATGAGTCTCTAACTTATAATTCAGGCATGAAATTGTATGGTGCCAAATTGGGCAGTGGGAATGGATGAGAGAACAGTTATAAGTGACATGTTTAGGTCAGAATTGATGGAACTTTGTGCCTGATATAGGGGATAAAAAAAGAAGTCAATGAGGAAGATGAGAGGGTTAAATTAAATGGACCCTGAGATCCCTTCTAAATCTCCATTTATAATGTCAGTCAACTCTCATTTATTAAATACCTACTATGTGCCAGGCACTGTGTTAAGGGCTGGAGATATGAAGAAAGGCAAAAAAGGTGCTTGTTGCTACAGAAGCTCAGAGTTTAATGGGGGAAACAACATGCAAATGACTATATACAAAAAAGGGATAAATAGATAGATAGATATAGACAAATACATAGACATGGAAAGGAAGAAAGAAAGAAAGAAAGAAAGAAAGAAAGAAAGAAAGAAAGAAAGAAAGAAAGAAAGAAAGAAAGAAAGAAAGGAAGGAAGGAAGGAAGGAAGGAAGGAAGGAAGGAAGGGAGGGAGGGAGGGAGAAATTGGTAGAAATCTGAGAAGAAGAAGACACAAAGATTAGGAGGACTGAGAAGGTGGATTCTTGGAGAAGATAGGATTTTAAATGAGTCTTGAAGAAAACCAGGGAAATTAGAGATGAGGAGGGAAAGCATTCTTGGCATGGGGACGGAGGGGCGGGGGGGAGGAGAATGGTGAAAACACAAAGACACCAAAGTCACTGGGTTTCAGAGTACATTGAAGGAAGTAAGATGCAAAAATACTAGAAAGGTGGAAGATGGGCCAAGTTGTGAAGCGTTTTGAAAGTCAATCAGAAGATTGTATACCTGATCATGGGGAGAAAAGGGAACTACTAGAGTTTTTTGAATAAGGATAAGATCTCCATCTTAGGAAGATCAATTTGGTAGCCGAGTGGAGGATGGATTACAGTGCGGAGAGACTTGTGACAGAGAGACAAACCAGTAAGCTATTACAACAGTCTCAGCATGAGGTAATAAAGGCTTACATTAGGTTAACTACAGTGTTCGAGTAGAAAAAGGAATCATCAGATAGATGTCATGAAGATGGAAACAACAGGACTTAACTACTGATTAGGTATTGGGGAAAGGGGTAAGAAAGCTAGGACTTTGGAGCCTGGGTGACTAGGAGGATATTGATTCCCATGATAGCAATGGGGAAGTTAGGAAGAGGGGAAGGTTTGATGGGAAAGATAATAAATTGGTTCACTTTGGGACGTATTGAGTTTAAGATGTCTACAGAACGTCCAGTTCTAGATTTCTAAAAGTCTAGATGCAAGACTGGAATTTGGGAGAGAGGTTTGGACTATATAAGTAAATCTGAGAGGCTTCTGTATAGAGATGATCATTGAAACTATGAAAGCTGGCGAGATCACCAAGTGAAATAGTTTGGAGGGAGAAGAAGAGAGGGCACAGAACAGAGCCTTGGTGGATAGCCACAGTTAGTAGCTACAGTTAGCAGGTGCATTGTAGATGAAAATCCAGGAAAGGAAACAAAGGGGGTGATCAGACTGGTAGGAGGATAACCAGGAGAGAGCAGTGTGATGAAAACCTAGAGAGAGGAGCATATCAAGGAGAAGGGAGTGATTGACAGTGTCAGAAGCTACAGAGAGGTCAAGAAGGCTGAGAACTGATAAAAGTCCGTCAAATTTTACATTGAAGGGATCCTAGAATAATTGTCTCTTGATTTTGAAGGATCAACACAAGGAAAGTGGATTAGGCTTGGTTTGCTTGGTCCCAAGAAATAGGAGCAATGAGAAGCTACAAAGAAGCAAATTTAGGTACAACTCAGGGCAGTGGCAGGGGTGGGGGGGGGAAGGCACACAGAGGGGGAAGGGAAGAGGAGGAGGACTTCCTAACAGTTATGGTTGCCCAAAAGGGGCAAGGACTATCTCTGGATATTGTGAATTCACACTAGAAATCTTCAAAAAAAAAAAAAAGCTAGATGATGACTTGCCCTAGATCATTATTGCTCATGGTTATTGTCCATTTCTCTCCTGGCATATTTCATTACCATTTCTCAGCTATCTTCCTACCCTAGAACATCCCTCTACCCATTTGGGTCCCTTCTCCCATTGATGAGTTCTTCATATGGCCTTCATTTTGGGAATGGGTCCAGGCTAATCATTCTTCACTCCTCTCCCAGTTTTGTTTATGGGTCTCTGGACTTTGTCACTATACCACTACATGGTGCTTCCACCGTCACCGTCACCACCTTTTCAGCTCTTTTTAAATCAGTTGTCTTCCTCCATTAGAATGTAAATTCCTTGAGGAACTGTCTGTTTTTGTATTTGTGTCCCTAGCACTTCACACAGTGTCTGGCATGTAACAAATACTTGTTGACTGACTGAGATACACTGAGACCACTTCCAACTCTGAGATTCTTAGACTTTTTGACTACATGGCATGGAGACCAGAAGGACAATGATACTATTGAAAGAAATAAGGAAATTAGGAGGGGGACTTGCTTGTAGAAGAGTTAGTTAGTTCTATTTTTGAGGTATTTAATTTGGGTGAAAATGCTTGGGGGAAAAGAAGTCTATGGCTAGAATTTGTTTAAGGTAATGGGACTGGAAAACTATATTTAGAAATTATTGGCTGCAGCCTTGAAAGTAGAATGCAGGAGGGAGGGAATATAGGGAAAGAATAGCAGAGGGTCAAGTTTAGTGCCTCCAGAAGGATAATTTCAAAATGTTTCACTGCTATGAAAAATATCATTATTTATAGTTAATATGTATATCTTAAATTTGTATAGCATAATCTTCAAAAGATTTGTACATATGTAATCTCACTTATTTATCACAAAAATCTAAGAGGCAGGTCATATAGGCATGACCAAACCTGTTTTCTTTTTGTTTCAACTTATCTTTTCTCCTGATCTCTCTGATCCATACTCCTCCACTGCTACCTTATACTTAGCTCTATATATATTTAATTTGGTTTTATATGTGTACATGTTATTGCCCCATATAAAATCATGTTACTTGAAGGCGGAGGCTGTTTCTTATTGTCTTTTCCCCCCCAGGTCCTAGTACACATGCCCAGGTACATAGTGAGTGCTTTTGTTGTTGTTTAGTCATTTTTCAGTCATGTTCAACTCTTCATGACCCCATTTGGGGTTTTCTAGACAAAGACACTGGAGTGAAAATTTACCATGTCCTTCTCCAGTTCATTTTACAGGTGAGGAAACTGAGGCAAACCCGGTTATTAAGTGATTTGCCTGGGGTCACACAGTTAGTAAGTGTCAAAGGCCAGATTTGAACTCAGATCCTCCTGACTCCAGGGCCTGTCCTCTATCCACTGTGCCACCTAGCTGCCCTTGCTGAAACTACTTCTTTAAGGAAGCAAGGGATTCTGCTACAGAAGTGAGGAAAGAGTGCATTCCACACATAAGAAATGGCCAGTACAAAGGCATGGAGAAGGGAGAGAGAACGTTGTGATGGAAGAACAGACACAAGTCATCTGACTGCATGGCAGAGCGTGGGAGGGGGAGTGAGGTCCACTGAGGTTTCTCACTCTGAGTACATTATTTGTTCCAATATACCATCTGACCACATGACTAATGGTTTTTGACAGCTGCATATGCACCCACTGGACCAGATTATAGATTAACTTCCTTAAAGCAATTTAGTTTACTTATGTCTGGCCACTGTGGCTTCAGTGAGGAGACATGCCAGATACAATTTATTTTACATAGGTGTTAAGAATAAATCTTGTGATAAGGATGACTAATGTTTGTTGAAAACTAAAAATTATTTCCCTTCCTAAAAAATGTCCTAGATTGCCCTTGAAATAATGATCTAAAGGATTTTTTTTCGTTCCCCAAATGATGGATATTTCTTTGGATTCATTATTACAGTGGAAGGAGAGTTTATTTTGGAGTCAATCTTGAGTTTGAATCCTGGATCTGCCTTTTACTGTCTGTGTGACATTTAGGGATGTCAATTAACCTCTGAAGACTTCCATTTCTTCATCCGTTGGACTAGTTGTTTTTGAAGGTTCTTTCCCATTAATATACATTCCCTAATCCATGAAACTAACTTAAAGTTGGCTACAAAAAAGTCGCTATTTTAAAACCACATTTTCCTATTACAACAGTCTATTTCTGGAAAATACTTTGTCATTCAATAAACATTGCAATGAATTTAGCACCTGGTCTTCAAATTTAAAGCCAAGATGATAAACCAACAAACTAACAAATATTTTATGAAACACTACTGACAAGGCACTGTGCTAAGAACTGAGGATATAAAGAAAGGCAAAAAGAGTCCCTGGCCTCAAGGAGTTTATGGAGTCAAACAAAGATTATATGTCAGAGGTAGGACTCATATCTTTGTGACTCCAAGACTGGCTCTCTCTACTATGCCAGGTTGCCTCTTATGTGACATTTGAACTCCCATTTATATAGCAAAGAATAGGAAACAAAACAGATGGCCATTGATTGGCAAACAACCTAATTTTGGCAATAAATATAATGGAATGTTTTAACTGCCCAAGAAGAAATAAGGAAGAATTGAAAGAAGCATGGAGAGACTTCTATGAATTGATGCAGTGAAGTGAGTAGAACCAAGAAAAAATATATCCAATGGCTATGACAATCAAAATAACAAAATGAAAAATGAACACTCTCTAATGAGAATGGCCAAAAATCTTGATCCTAGAGAATAATTAAGAGAATATATCTCCATTTATTCCTTGCAGAGGTAAAGTTCTTTGGATGTGCAGTAGTGTAGAGACTGTAAAAACTCAGTAGACATACTGATTGGATTTCCTGAACTGCTTTTTCCTTCCTTTCTCAAAAATGTACTTTGTTTCAAGGGAAGTGGTAAATTTTATACACACACAGACACATACACATGTATATATGTATGTATACACACATAGATACTACACATATATGTATATTTGTGTATATGTAAAATTAATTTTATAAATAAAATTTATTAATAACATTTTTAGAAGTTACAAAGCAAAATGTCCCATATACACTAAAAGAATTTATTGTAGAACTTTTTGTGGTGGCAAAGAACTAGAAATAATATAAATGCCCATTGACTGGGGAATGGTTAAACAAGTCATAGTAAATGAATATAATGGAATGTTATATGGGCTTACTTACATAAGCTGATCCAAAATAAAATAAGTAGAACCAGAAAATGAATATACACATTGACTATAACAATATAAATTTGCTTATTTTTTAAAATTAAAACTACTAAGAAGTTATAATTACCAAGTCTGGCCCCTCAAAAAATATTGGAGAAGATACCTCCTTTCCTTCTTTATAGAAGTGGGAAATTATAAATGCTGAACATGAAAGGTTTACTATCCCTCACTACCCAGATAGTGGCAGACATTTTCAATGTATTGGTTAGTTCTGGTGAATTGTTTTGTCACTTTTTTTTGTTCTTTGTTTTAAAGAAAGTTCTCTGGGAGGGAAGGGGTTAGGAACCCATTGGGAAATGTAGGTGATAGGAAAAAAATAAAAAAATAAAAACTATTTTAAATTATTATTTCACAAAATAAGAGATAGCTCTTTGGAAGGGGGGGAGGAACATATTGTGAAAATTCAGGTGATTAAAAAAATTAATAGAATTACTTAAAGCAATTTACCCAAATGTAGCACAAGTATTATTATCCTTTTTAGTTCAAGATAAAATTAAGGCCATAAGAGGAAAAGTGACTTGCCTGATGTCACACAGCTGGGCAAGTGACAAATTCTTGGAGAATAGTGAAATTAAGGGTTTGGGAAGATGATAAGTATCAAGCCACTGGCAATGACAAAGAAAGAAGCTGGAAGAAAACCTGAAAAATGTATCTATGAATGTGAGGAAAGAGAGAAGTTCTAATCAATCAATCAAATCAATAAACATTTATTAAACTCATACTATATGTCAGTTGTTGGGGATAAAAGTAGAAAGAATGAAATAATTCCTACTCTCAAAAATGTTATAATAGAGGAAATGACAAGTATATGTGCATATACACTTACATATGTATACACATATCATAAATACAAATTTAACAAATGCAAGTAAATTGAAGTACCTGAATATAAGGTAGTGTGGGAGATAAATCACTAGTAGTTTGTGGATCAAGAAAGGTTTCATGGAGAAGAAGGTACCTCAAGTACATGGTACATGTTAAAAAAAAGAAAGGGATTCTATGCGATTCAGGTAAAGAAAGAGTGCATTCCAGGCATGTGAAAATCTCATTGCAAAGGACCCCATGAAGAACTCATCTATGGGAAAAGGAGTGTTGTGTGTAGGCAGAATGGGTAGGTAATAGGGAGTGACCAATAATGTCTGAAAAATGATGTCCTTAGAACAATTTCTTAGGAGTAGTGGAAACAGAAGGCTAATTTCAGGAGGCTAAGCAGAGTGAATAATGAGGAAGCAGAGACATCAGATAAAGACAACTATCTCAATAACTTCAACAGAGAAAGAGAGGGAAGAAATAGAACTATAGCTGACTAGTCTAGAAAAATTAAGGAAAGGTATTTTTTAGAATTGAAGAGACCTGAGTATGTTTATAGGAAGATGAAAAGTATTCACTTGCAAGGGAGAGGCTAAACTCATATGGGAGAAGGTAAGAGCAATGAAGCAAATTTTGGAAGAGGATGAAGGGAATGGGATCAAGAATCTAGGTAATGAGTGTCTTTTTTAGAGAAAAAGAAAGTGGGTAGCTATGGTGATACTGAAATGGTATGAACAATGGAGGAAAAGATTTAAGAAATATTAGCAAAGAAACAGGCTATAAGTATAGAGGACTGAGGTATAGCTATGGACCAGAGGAGAGAAGAAAAGGTATGGAATGATCATTTTTGTAGCAGTAGAGACTGTCCTGATGAAGTCATTTATAGTGATTTTTTGTAGATGAAATCATCTTAGTTTAGTTACTTTCTCTAAGGACATTCATAGGATCACATCCTTAAAAGTTACCTAATTGGGGCAGGTAAGTGGCACAATGGATAGAGCACTGGCCCTGGAATCAGGAGGACCTGAGTTCAAATGTGACCTCAGATATTTACTAACTGTGTAATCCTGGGCAAGTCATTAAACCCTGATTGCCTTCAAAAAAGAAGAAGAAAAGTCATCTAGTACTACTCCATTTTACAGGTGAGTAAATCAAAGCATAGGGATATTAAATGATTTGTCCAAGTTAACAAAGAGAGTAAATGAAAGAATCAGAATATTCAAGAGCTAACTAACCCTAGGGTTTATCAAGAGTATATATTTTGCTATTCCAATGACCAGCATCCCTCTAATTCCACAACAAAAAGGTGTTTACATTTTGAAAGGATATTGCATCTTCAGTCTTAACAACTACTTACCCCATTAACATCTTGCCGACTAAGCTAGGAGTGTGTGTGTGTGTGTGTGTGTGTGTGTGTGTGTGTGTGTGTGTGTGTGTGTGTAGAATCAAATTATCCAATATTTTGTTTGTAATTTAAAATTTTTCAGTATGATATAAAGTGAAGGTTTTGTAGTTAGCTTGACACCAGGGTTGAAGCCTCAGCACTGACACTTAGCAGCTTGTGGATTTGGGTGAAATATTTTACCTTGGTAACGTTTAGATTTTTCACTCATAAGTTAAAATACACAGCATGATCCAGATGGGTTTGTGAAGCTCAAATGAAACAATGAGTATAATGTGCTTTGTATACATGAATTATTAATTATTATTACAATTTTGACCAGACCTCTGTTTTCATTCATGTAAAGAACTCCTGGAGTGAAATTGTCTCGAACATGTTTAAATTTTCACCTTAGAAAACTGCCTTAGGGCATGGAGTCAGTTTTCAAATATTTGTGAATTGATTTTCTTAAGTCAAAAAACTTATCCGAATTAAAGAGATGTTAGAGCTGGAATAAACAATGGAGAGTCAAATTTCTATTATGTCGAAGTTCTATTATGACAAAGGGATTGATTGTTATTATTTTTTCGTTGTATAGGATGAAGGTTTAGTTGTTATTAGTGTTTCCAGTCTATACATTTGTTTCATCAGTGATAGAAATTAACTTTTATTTGGTGTTTGAGTCTTATGAATATTTACAGTCAAGAATCTGTTCAGCTAAAAACACATGATGCTAAAGGCATTTAATTGTTCTGAAAGACAGATCTATTCTCTTCAACATGTCACTTCTTGTGCACATCACCTAATTCCCTAAGTATCTCTCCATAGTAATGTGCTTCACTGGAATAAAACTTGTTGAAGTAGTTATATAATAGTTAATGCCCAGCAAATGTATTATTTATCTAATTTTATTGTAAAGGGTCTAACTTCTCCTACTCATTAATTTTCTAACTGAAGAGAGTCCTTTGACTGAGAGCTGGACTGGATCTCAGCAATTACCTAGTCCTTTTTCTTTATTTTACCATTGAGGGAAGTAAGACACATATAAATAAAGTGTCTTGCCAAAAGTCATACTGGGAAGTAGTATAGGTGGGATTTGAACACAAGTCAACTGACTCCAAATCCACTGCTCTTTCAGCTGCATGATGTTTCCATCTCAAAAGGTATAATGAAACAAGACTCTCATAAAAGAGACCAGACAGAAGTTCAGAAGGAAACAGAGAGAGAGATTCAGGAAAGCTTTGATAATAATATGTCAAACTTACTATACACTTTTAAAAAAGCAAATGGTATAAGGATTCACAATTTCATACACAAGCATTTTTGCATTTTTTCTGTGTTTATGGAAATGACTCTTTAGTGTTTAGATTCAGAATTTGAAATAGAAAAATTGAAATATTGCATTGGTAAAAGAACAGTATAAGTGAATGAACACATATTTATCTATTACTTTGTTGTTTTATTTTTTCATTCTTTCATCTATTTGTTCATTTGTTTAGTTATTAGTTTATAATCTTATTGATACATTTTGCTTTTATATGAGTCAATTCTTGATATATTCTGTCCCTTCTCCCTTTATCTCTCAGTGAGTCTTCCCCTGTTAACAAATAAAAACTGCTAAACAAAACCAACCAATTTAGAGATTGAGTCTGTTAGGATATGCAGCATTCTGTAGCCATGGTATGGTTAAAAAAGTACCTTTCCGATAAGTTGTTGGAGTCTTTTGGCTAATATTTTATTTAGAATTTTTGCGTCTAAATTCATGAGGGAGATTGGTCTATAATTTTCTTTCTCTGTTTTATCTCTTCCTGATTTAGGAATCAGTACCATATTTGTATCATAGAAAGAGTTTGGTAGGACTCCTTCTTCACTAATTTTCCCAAATAGTTTGTAGAGTATTGGAATCAATTGTTCTTTAAATGTTTGATAGAATTCACTAGTGAACCCATCTGGCCCTGGAGATTTTTTCCTAGGGAGTTCATTGATGGCTTGTTTGATTTCTTTTCTGAGATGGGGTTATTTAGGTAATTCACTTCCTCTTCAGTTAATCTGGGCAATTTGTGATTTTGTAAATATTCATCCATTTCACTAAGATTGTCATATTTATGTGCATACAATTGGGAAAAATAATTCCTCATTATTTTTTTGATTTCCTCTTCATTGGAGGTAGATTCACCCTTTTTATTTTTGATACTCATAATTTGGTTTTCTTCTTTCTTTTTTTTATCATATTGACTAAGGGTCTATCAATTTTGTTGATTTTTTCATAAAACCAGCTCTTGGTTTTATTTATTAATTCAATGGTTTTCTTAATTTCAATTTTATTAATCTCACCTTTGGTTTTCAGTATTTCTAATTTAGTACTAAATTGGGGATTTTCAATTTGTTCTTTTTCAATTGCATGTCCAATTCACTGACCTCCCTTCTCTCTGCTTTAATTAAGTATGCACTCAGGGATATAAAACTTCCCCTGAGAACTGCCTTTAGTGCATCCCACAAATTTTGGTATGTTGTTTCATTATTATCATTCTCTTGAATGAAATTATTGATTGTTTCTATAATTTCTTCTTTGACCCACCAATTTTTTAGGATTAAATTGTTTAGTTTCCAATTAGTTTTTAGTCTATCTTTCCATGGCCCTTTATTGCATATAATTTTTATTGCATCATGA
Source organism: Gymnobelideus leadbeateri (assembly GCA_011680675.1). Taxonomy (NCBI): domain Eukaryota; kingdom Metazoa; phylum Chordata; class Mammalia; order Diprotodontia; family Petauridae; genus Gymnobelideus; species Gymnobelideus leadbeateri. The sequence goes on along the minus strand of WOXC01001423.1, from coordinate 139,650 downwards.
TCTGAGAATGATGCACTTACTATTTCTGCCTTTCTGCACTGGATTGTGAGGTTTTTATGCCCTAGTACATGGTCTATTTTTGAGTATGTACCATGCACTGCTGAGCAGAAAGTAAATTCCTTTTTATCCCCATTCAGTTTTCTCCAGAGATCCATCATATCTAGTCTCTCTAAGATTCTATTCACCTCCTTAACTTCTTTCTTGTTTATTTTGAGGTTAGATTTATCGAGTTCAGAGAGGGGGAGATTAAGGTCCCCCACTAGTATAGTTTTGCTATCTATTTCTTCCTCTAATTCCTTTAACTTCTCCTCTAGGAATTTGGATGCTATACCACTTGGTGCATATATTTTAAGTAGTGATATTGCTTCATTCTCAATGGTGCCTTTTAGTAGGATATAGTTTCCTTCCTTATCTCTTTTAATTAGATCTATTTTTGCTTTTGCTTTATCTGAGATAAGTATTGCTACCCCTGCTTTTTTTACTTTAGCTGAGGCATAATAAATTTTACTCCAACCTTTTACCCTTACCCTGTGGGTATCCCTTTGTTTCAAATGTATTTCTTGTAGACAGCATATTGTAGGATTATGGTTTTTAATCCATTCTGCTATCCGCCTCTGTTTTATGGGAGAGTTCATCCCATTCACATTCACAGTAACAATAACTATCTGTCTCTTCCCCTCCATCCTATTCCCTCCCCTGTTTGTGTTTTTGTTTCTTCCTTCTCCCTTCCCCTCCTTGAAGTTTTGCCTTTTGACCACCCCCTCCCTCAGTGTTCCCACCCATTGATCCCTCTTCTTAACCTACCCTCTCCCCTTATTACTGTTTCCCTCCCTTCTAATCCCTCCCTTTAGTCTCCTCTTTTTCACCCCCCTTACCCTTCTGCTTTCTATAGGACAAAATAAGTTTTTATACTTATCAGAGTGAATTACTCCCCGTTTGATTCCAAACCAATGAGAGTAAATTTCAAACAGTGCTCCTCTCCCTCCCTCCTTTTCCTCTATTTAATGAATTTATGTGTCTATTCACGTTAGAATCTTAAACTTCACTGATTAATTTGATCCTTCTTTGAACCAGAACCAGTGAGAATAGTGTTTAAATGATGTTCCTCTCCCTCTTACTTTCCCTTCTTCTATAGTGTGTTTTGATGCCTCTTCAGATGGCATATTTTACCTTTTCCTAGCTCATCCTTTCCTTTTTCCCATTACAGTACCATTGATCCTTTTTTTTCCCATTACAGTACCATTGATCCCCTTAATAGTCTTTTTTTTTTTTAGACTCCATGTTAGTGCATTCATACCCACACCCTCTAAGTATAACCCTTTTGCAGGTCATGATAATCATAGAGATTTCAGATATTGACAGTTATCAGCTCCACATATAGGGATGTGAACATTTTGCTCTTGTTGCATCCCAAGTAATGAGCTTGTGTTTGTGGGTGTGGGTATGTGCACTTCTGCATGTGTGAGTCTATGTTACCCTTGTTTACCTTTTTATGTTCTTCTGGAGTCTTGTAATTGGAGATCAAATTTTCCATTGAGCTCTGGCTTTTTCATTAGGAAAGTCTGGAAGTCCCTTACTTCATTAAACGTCCATCTCCTTGCCTGAAAGATTATGCTCAGTTTTGCCGGGTAGTTAATCCTTGGTTGTAGTCCTAGCTCTCTTGCCCTACGAAATATCAAATTCCAGTCCCTCCTCTCTTTTAATGTAGAAGCTGCTAGGTCCTGTGTGATCCTAACTGTAGTTCCTCGATATTTGAATTGTTTCTTTTTGGCTGCTTGTAGAATTTTTTCTTTAATCTTATAATTCTGGAATTTGGCTACTATATTTCTTGGAGTTTTCAGTTTGGGATCTCTTTCAGGAGGAGTCCGGTGAATTCTATCAATAGCTATTTTATCTTCTGATTCCAGGACCTCAGGACAGTTTTCTTTGACAATCTCTTGGAGGATGTTGTCTAGACTGCTTTTCTCATCATGGCTTTCTGGTAGACCAATAATTCTTAGGTTGTCTCTCCTGGATCTGTTCTCTAGGTCAGTTATTTTTCCAGTGAGATATTTTACATTTTCTTGCAATTTTTCGATCATCTTGTTTTTTTCGATTGACTCCTGCTGCATCATAGAGTTCTGAGTTTCAGTTTGGTTGTATCTAATTTTTAGTGAATTATGGTCTTCAGTAAGTTTTTGAAGTTCCTTTTTTAGGGAGGTATTTTCTTTTTCCAAGTTGGTCATTGCCTCCCTGATTTGGTCTTTAAAATTTTTCTTAAGCTCCTCCAGGAATGCTATTTGGGCTTGAGACCAGATCATGTTTCCTTCTGTGGTCTCTGGTGTGGGCAGAGAGTCTATATTGTCCTGTGTGTTTTGTTGTTCTTGCCCTGCATAGTATGCTCGAATAGACTTTCTTGCCTTCCCCTTCTCCTTTTCAGCTTCCTTCCTTCCTCATAGGGTTGTTGTGAGGATCAAATGAGACAATGTACATAAAGCTCTTTGCAAACTTTTCCCAACCTACCTATTTTTGAAGATTCATTGTATATTATTCCCCTTCATGTGCTCTGTGTTCCAGCCAAACTGGTGTACTGGCTGTTTTCCGAGCTCAATGTGCCATCTGCCATATCCTTTCCACAGCTGTCCTTTGTACCTATCGTTCAACACTTATTTCATCTTATTCTCTTCAACTAGTCTTAATATAGCATCATCTCCAAAATCCATTCACTATCCATTGAAGATAAGAATTAAAAGGATATGACTAAACAGTTTTCCAAAGAAGAATTGCAAACTATTTATCATATGGTTCCAAATAACTCATGATAAGAGATAGGAAAATTAAAACAAACGTGAGGTTCCAACTCACACCCAGAAAAATGACATAGCTGAAAAAAAGGATTGAAATAATAAATATTGGAGGAGTTGTGAAAAAATAGGTACATGAATACCCTGTTGGTGGAGCTGTGAATTTATCTAATTTATTCTGGGAAGCAATCTGGAATCATGCTAAGAAAATGACACATATTATACTGGATAGATATACCCAGGAGATCAAAGATGGGGAAAAAAGTACTCATATACAATAAAATATCAGTAGTAGCACTTTGGTAGAAACAAAGTATAAGCTTATTGACTAAGGAATGCTAAATGAATTCTTATACATGAATGTCATGGAATATTACTATGCTCTAAAAAATAATGAATGTGAAGAATATAGGGAAGTGTAGGAAAATTTATATGAACTGATGCAAAGTGAAATAGATGAGAAAAACAAAATACATAATTACTTCAATCATTTAAATCCCCCCAAGAAACAATAGCAACAAGAATCAAAATTGAATAGTTTGTAGTCATAAGGATTAAGCTTGGCCCTAACAAAAAGATATGAGGTCTTTCCCTCCCTTCTTTGTAGAAGTGGAGGACTAATGAGGTGTAAAACAGAATATACAATCAGAGGTGACTGATGTATTGATTAGTTTTTTATCTGGTCTTTTCTCTTTTCTTTAATTGTTCTAATGGATAGTTATCCTGGTGGCAGAAGGGGGAGGGATATATTGTGAATTAAGGACATGTGAAAACAAAAGATATCAGTAAAACCATTTTTTAAAGAAAGTGGCCTGTAGTTCTGTATCCCAAAGAGATCAGAGAAAAAGTTCTAATACACACACACACACATACATATAGCATAGAAAAGGACTAATACACACAATACATATATATATACATATATATACACACATATACATATATACATACATACATATATATATATATATATATATATATATATATATATATATATATACATATTGCTATCCTTTCCCTAGGTAGGGGCAAAGAATTGGAAATTGAGATAATGGCCATCAGTTGGGGAATGGCTGAATAAATTGTGGTATATGATTGTGGTGAAATACTATTGTACTATAAAAAATGATGAGGATGGGATGGTTGCAGAAAAACCTAGGAAGACCTGTTTGAATTGATGCAGATTGAAGTGAGAAGAACCAAGAGAACACTGTCTATAGTAAGAGCAATATTGTAGCAATGATCATCTGTGGAAGACTTAGCTATTCTGATCAATATAATGATCTGAGACAATTCCAAAGGACTCATGATGAAAATGCTATTTAGCTCCAGAGGAAAACTGATGAACTCTGAGTCTCAATTGAAGTATATTTTTTCACTTTGTTTTTCTTGCATTTTTTAAACAACATAGTTAATATGGAAATATATTTTGCATGATTTCATATGAAATCATGGTGAGTAGGGGAGGGCTCAAGGAAGGGGAAGAATTTGGAACTCAAAAATTTTTAAAGGAATTTTTAAATAAAAATTTGAATAAATAGAATAAAATATAGCATGGTCCCCAATACTTTTAACATACTGGTGATCATCTAGTATATCCATTCCAATTTGCCATTGTTGAAGTCCTGTGAAGATGGCAGAATAAGATATTACAAAGGAAACTGCTTCCTCAATATCCCCTTCAAAAGCAACAAGTTAAAGATAAACAAAATTGTTAGAAATATTCAATAAAGATATTGAAAATTTGCAAGTGAAATGAGGAAACCAAAGAAGAACTTGGAAAAAGTTTTTAAAAATATGTATAGAAAGGATAGAGGCAAAAGTACCCAAAAAAATACTGTAATGATTTGAAGATCATTGAGGAAAACATGGAATTTTTTTCTCAAGGCCAAACAAGATGGATAATAAATACACTGAATGAACCAAAAGAGGAAATTAAATTACTCCGTTTCAGGTTTTTATGTGCAAAATGAGGGAATTAGTCTTTGATGAACTTTAAGTTCCCTTCTAGCTTTAAATTAGGATCCTTTCCTCCAAGGTCAAGAAATGAAATAAAAAAAGAACTGAGGAAGCCTAGGGAAGATCAGTCTGTGATAATAATGAACCTAAACATCTTAGAAATTCCATGCAAACTTACACAAAGCAACCAATTTGATAATAATTAGAATTATTTTACTGTGGGACAAGATGGCAAAAGGAATATTAGATATAGATAAAGAAACATGGGAAACTGCTAAAATGGGAAATTACCTGGAAGCAATAAAGAAATGAGTAACCTATCTGGAGAACATAGCAAGGAGGAAAACATTAAAAATTATCAGGCTTCTTGAAAATTACAAAAAAAATAACCTGATCACTGTATCTCAGGAAATCATACAAAAATAAAACAAAAAATAGAACAAAATGGAAATATAAAATAAAATAGAACAAAAATCTATCTTAGAAATATTTTTTAAAAATTTTGAATTAAAAATAACAAGTGTCACAAAATTCCTATAACATAGACAAGGATGAACACAGATTCAACTCACCTGGCTTGTGTTGGCCAAGCCACAGGATCACAGCGATAAGGATGTGATCTTGCAGGAACCAAGAAGAAATACAGCATATATCAAAAACACTCATTTGATTTGAATAATTTTTAAAGAGAAATTATAGAAGAAACTAGCATTTATAGATCAATAGAGTTTTAGAGTTAGGATTTCACAATTCACATAATCCAAACCCCATATATTTGAAATTAAGAAACTGAATCTCAGATAAATTGGTATTTTTCCACAATTGCAAAGCTAAGGTTTTTGTTGTTGTTGTTGTTGATTAGGAGAGTAAGAAATAGAACCTAGGACTACTAGGTCTCATTCTAATGTTCTTTACACTTTATCATGCAACTTACCCTATCATTTCTACCTTTCCTTTCCTGCCATCAGAGGCATATGAGCCACTCAAATTTAGTCCAAGCTTTCTTCCAAAATTTCAGACAAACTTTGCATTCATGCCACAAAGGCTTCTAGATTATCTTTTAGTGTTATCACAATCCCTCTTAGAAAACTGAGCAATTTCTCTTCTTTATAGACTGATACTAACTCCACCACATGTGAACTTATTGGTAATTGCTATAATGTGATACATGTATATATGCATATATATGTGTGTATGTATGCATGTGTGTTTATATATTTATAGGTATGTGTGTATCATGAACACACACACACAATGTATCCAAAGGAAGTCTTATAAAAAATCAATAATGAATAGAAACTATATAACATACAATTTAGGAGTCCACATTCCCACAACAATACTCCCAATTTCACTATACCAGGAAAAATTTCCATTCAAACACAGATTAAGTATATACTCCTTAGGTCTGGGCTAATATGACTGCTCTGTCAAAGCCAACTGTGCTGTCTCCTGCTGACATCTCCACGTAGATGAAGCTGTCTTGGAATATCTGCTGTATAGCCATCTGCTGGGTTCACCCAACTTTATCTCATTCTGCTTGATCTATTCTTCCTGTCTTCATATTACCTGTCTTATCTGCTTCTTCCGTTTTGCTGTCTCGAAGTCTATCTTCTGATATTATGATGGCTTAAGCTACTACTATTGCTTCCAGAACCATTTCCTTGCCTCTTTAGTTATGGAAGAGCTTGAGAATTGTTCCTGAGTAATATAGTGGGGTGGTTGAAAGGATACTGAACTTGGGGTTTCAGGACCTGAATTTTAATCCTGATGTTACTACTTATCACCTGTGTGACCTTACATGCGTTAAGTATCTCCCTCATGGTTCTCTTCCTAACAATCTGATTGTTTTTTCTCAGCCCCCTTTAGGGGATCCTTATCCAGGTCATGCTAACTGTAGCTGTCCCACAGTGTTCGTCCTAGGGCCTCTTCTCTTCTTTTTCTATACAATTTCATTTGGTGATCTCATTGACTCCCGTGGATTTAATTACAATCTCTATGCTAAGGACCCTCAAATCTATCTCTTTTTCTCTAACCTCTCTGCTGATATGTCCAACTATTTTTCAGACATCTCAGATTAGATATCCAGTGACATCTTAAGCTCAACATGTCATTCTTTTCCCCTAAATCTTCCTCAATTCATAATTTCCTTATTACTACCAAGGACAGCATCATTTTCCCAGTCTCTTAGACTTGCAACCTAGGTATCATCATCAACTCCTCACTATCTTTTACCTCTCTGTTGCCAAAGCTATAAATTTCACCTTTGCAAAATCTCTTGAAAATTCCCCTTCTTTCCTCTGACATTGCTATTACCCTGGTGTAAACCCTAAGCACCTCATGCTTGGACTATTGCAATAGACTGCTGATGAGTCTGCTGCTTCAAATCTCTCTCCACATCAACCAAATTTCTAAATCAAGAGATTTCTCTTTGAAGAATAAGTGACATAACCACTTGTTTATAACTCTATTACTTCCAGAAATATTGGCAATGCCCAGAGCCAGACAGCCTAGAAGTGAGCTTTAGTATTTCCACAAAGGAAAAGTTTCCCTCTTGTTCAAAGTTAAATTTTTGTCCATGCATTGCAAAAACATAGAATACTTGTCCAACACTGAACATATAGAAAAGGTAACAAATTTTGTTGCATTCTTGGTGTCTTCCAAACTCCCTATAACTTTGATAATTATAGCTTTGACATCCTTTAGGCAATGGTCTCCATGAGGGCTGAGTCCCAAAGTAATACTGACATGATAGAGAAAGGATGGGTATGGTTAACCCATGAATTGCATAAAAGAATCCCATCATAGTTGAGAAATCATGTGAAACAAGCTATGATCATAGAGGAAGGTGATGAAGTAGATAGGATACCACAATTAAAGTATGAAATATATCCATTCTAGTCTTGTCTCAGGTACTTACTAGCTGTGTGAACTTGGAGAAGTCACTTAACTTTACGTACGTTAGTTTCTTGTTGAGCTCAATGACTTCTGAGGCCCCTTTTATATCTATTCCCCTATGATCCTATTGTGACCTACTACTACTGTTTGTAGGGCTTTTCTGCAAGAACTGGTGCTAATTCCCTATCTTTAAAACTTCTATTTTCTTGCTTCCCACCTTACTCCTTTGGATTTATTTTCCCAGAAATCTCTGGCTTGATTCAGTAGAGTCTCTGATTTACTCTATACATTCATTACTCAGACCTTGCCCCAGGTGAATTTTTTCCTTTGGTCTTATTCATCACCCTTAGTTAACTGTCTCTTCCCCAGTGGGGGTGAGGATTGGAAAACATGCCAATTGTTCATCGTCTGGCAAAGCACCCCTAATGTCTAACAGTTTGCGCACATTCAGCTTTGGACAGGTACAGGCAAATACCAAGTGCTCCCATTAACAAATTCTGATGGCCACTCCTGAGTCAAAGTGAAACTGTACTCTAAGTATTATATGCCAATAGCGGAAGATGTGGAAAAGTAGATTTTAACTAAATAGACATTTCGTTATTCCCCAATGATATTCCCTACCTTGGGAAGTAGTATATTTTCTGTCAATGGAAATCTAGCAGACGGACTAGTCAAGGATGTTGTAAACAATATTTTAGGCTTTGGGTAAGAGCTGGACTGCAGGAGTCAAATCACCTTTCAACTTTTTACTGCAGTTTATACAATCTTGGGGCTTGCCTTTAATTTTTCTTAGTGAGAATTCAGGAGAAGTTGGATTTGGGAAATCTTGAAATTGAGATTACCTAGGAAGTAACCTTCCAGAAGGCTGCAGAATGACTACAAAGCCTGACATACCCTTAACTCACACAGTCTTAGTCTCATAGACTTCTTGATTCCCGGCATCCTTGATGGCTCAGTTTCTCAATATTTCAGAACTCATATGGTTACAACTTCCAGATTAATCACCTTCATCTAAAACAAAAAGACAAACAGAGGTAAAGAACTGGGGCACATGTTGATAGGGCCACCTGTTGACCTTAAAGGCAGAGGGCTAAAGGCCTCTTCACTTAAAGCATTGTCTTTCATCTCTCAGGAACACTGCAAAGCAAGAAATCAGCTGGTGAGCAGAAGTCAAACCCAAGAGCAAAAAGGTCTAGCCCAATTAGATCAACTTATTTGTCTTTTGAAGGTATCCATAGCTTTAATTTGGCAACTCTAGTCAATAAGAGGCTTTTGTTCACCATATGGCTAGCAGACTGGAATCAGTTGCAGAATCTTGACATGCTCTCCAAAATCTTTTCAAGGAGCTTCCATAACATGTCATCAGAAGTAAGCTATGAAGTGTAAGGAATTTCACCAGTAATATTCTGAACATGCTCATGGGGACTGGGCTCATTGGCCAATTCCTCATTACACACAAATGAATGGATGGATGAATGAATGGATGGATGAACATCCTAAGACATGTTAGTCCAGGGGTGGGAAACCTGTGGTCTTGAGGCCACATGTGGCTCTCTTGGTTAGTCTAAACTTTACAGAGTAAATCCCCTCAATAAAAGAATTTATTCTTTGAAGTTTAGATTCAGTTAAAAGGCCACACTTGAGGACCTAGAGGGGCACATGTGGCCTCAAGGCAGGTTTCCCACCCCTGTACGTCCTTGGTGGGAATATAATATAGTTAATTGGCTAGTAAAGGATATTCTTACAGTTGGCACAGTTTTGCAGTACAACAGTAAAAAATCTTTTAAAAGTTTGACATTAGTTATTTTCAAATTATTTCATATACATATGCATATATATATGTATGTGTGTGCATACACATAATTTGTTGTTCAGTCATTTTAGTTCTGTCTGACTCTTCATGACCCCATTTGGTGTTTTCTTGGTAAAGATACTGGAGACGTTTGCCTTCTCCAATTCATTTTACAGATGAGGAAACTAAAGCAAACAGGGTTAAGTGACTTCCCCAGGATTACACACCCAGTAAATATCTGAGACTGAATTTGAACTTTAGTCTTCCTGTTTCCAGGCTGGCACTCTTTTCACTGTACCACCCAGTTGCTATATGTATATATACACGTATACAAATATACACATATAAAATTAGGCATATTGGATGTAAAAAATAAATTTAAAATAAATTGAATATTAATGAATATAATTTCTTTATATTTTTCATTTTATTATGCTTTTGGAAGTACAATTATTCCAGTGTACTTAACTCCTTGTGTAATATCTATGGCCACAAAGTAAAATGGATGCATTTTCTTTAAACAAATGAAAGAAAATACATGCAATTTCTATTTATTTTACTTTGAAGGATGTGCCTTGATTTTACTGTGCATTAAAAAATTTTGTCATCTGTCTATCATTGATACATACTGAATTCTCATTTTTCCTATTTTTTGAACAACTGATATTGTAAAATAATACCATGGAATTATTATGGATATCACTAAAATGTAAAATATTAAGAATGTTTTATTCAGGTTGGTAATTATTCACTATTAAGAATATAACTACCTCAAGCCTCCATTGTAGTTGCAATAGTACTGAGATTTCAAATTCATTATCCTCTTGCTGTAAAATAAGTTGCTCATTATATTGAGATTTTTAACTTATTAAACTCACTTTTTGACTGACGAGGACTTCCATGAAGTCCTAATGCAATGACCTACCTTATTATGAACTTGACCCTAGGTTTGCCAAGGCTATGCTAATGGAACATGCCTTGCCATGTTGGACAAATCTCTAGTAGAAACCTAGAAAACAATGTTTGCTCTTCAAGGACCAGCCTAGTTAAGTACAGAGAGTCTTATCATCTATACAGGAACCAATTAATAGTATCATTTGTTCATGTCAATCAATGGAACAAAGAAAAATTCAAAATGATCCTGAACCTTTGATTTCTGCTATATTAGTGACAGGATGGCAAGAAAGGAACAAAAAGAATAACAAATTTTGGACTATTTATAAAAACCTTTGCAATTCTATATGAGATCCTTGTCTGATGATTAAAAGTGCATGTACCACCTGAAAAACAAAATCACAGAAAACCTTACCATTAGTGTTATGAAAGGAAACCAGAAACTATAGAGAAGTTACAGATAAAAAACAAGATGGTTCATGGACAAAAGAAGTGAAGGAGTTTGCAAGGTCAGTTTTATTGCACAAACAAGAAATACCATTTCATAGAGCAATGGGACACCTCATATTGTGTTACTTATGGCAAGCATTTAGGAAAAGACCATTTTGGAGATAATTGTAGCTTATGTACTAACATATATTGCAGAGAATGGGGAGGTAGAGAAATTCTATAAAATATTTAGTAAGATCTCAATTAAAGCAACGCATTTTAATAGTGAGTGAATTCAAGGCAAATAATTTTCATAATTATGATAGCTAACATTCATATAGTGCTTATGCCAGGCATTTTGATAAGTATTTTGTAAGTATGAGAGAAGATGATAAAATAACAAAGAAAATACGATTTAGGAGTAAAAAATAAAAGATACCAAAGGCTCATGAAAAATAGAGAAGCCCCATACCTATATATCAAAATATTTTTTCAAGAAAACAGTTGGGAGGTTTTGGGCAATATGAGCACTAAATAAGATTTTAAAAGCCAAACATGTTTTAAAACAGAAAAAATTTAAGAAACAGATAATGACACAGGCTATGACAATTTCCAAAGTAAGTTTAATTCATGTAAATTAGTCATTACGATGAAGATTTTTTTTAAAAAATAAAAGCCTAGAAATCAAGTCAATTGGTAAACACCTTCTTTCTTTGCCAAATGAAGGCAAAGAGTAGCCAGCAGCAATTCTGGCCTGAAATATAAACTCATTCATAAAATCTTTTGGGAGAGGCTAGTGAAAGATTATGAACAGAGTCAAATCAAATAGCCATGAAATATAATTAAGGCGATAAGAGTTTACAGAATGGCTGATAAGATACTCAACCAAGCCAAACAATACCAAAAACATTAAAGATAAAATGGAAGGAACACAGCAAACAGACAAAAATATATATACAATAAACTCTCTTCTCCATCAGTGACAGTAGAGCCACCGCATTTAGACTCTAATGTCACCCAAATGCAACATTTGGGAAAGAAGAAATGGCATTAAAAAAATAAACAAGTAAGAAGAGTAGTTGGACTTAATCAAGTGTCCACAGAGGAGCTTTGTGTAGGAGGTGACAAAATTTTTAGGGTGGAGATGGATGAATTTTCAAGAGATGAAAGTAGCAAATGTTGGGGGATATGGGACATTGGAAGGATCTATTGTCTTTCAAAAGAAAAAAGGATAACAAAAAAATAATATCTACTCTCCCATCCCTACAATTTTTTGTAAACTTATCTATACATATATCAAGAGAATCCTTGATGAAGGTATAAAAAACAGCAGTCAGCTTTTTGCAAATAATATTCTATAGCAGATAATTTTTACAGTCATATGATAGACTAAAAGTTCATAGAAGGTATGGTTCCATTGTGCCTGTTATTTGGTGACTATTAAAAAAAGCATTCTGATATAGTAGAGCCAAATTCTACCTTAAATACCCTCCTCCAACATAGTGTCTCTCATGTATTTGTAAGATCACTTGAGGCAACTACTTAACAATAAAGATAACTTTGACAGATCTCTTGATTATGAATATCAAGGAGGGCATAATAAAACAGGGAGATGTATCATTGTTGAAGGTATTCCCTATTGTCACGGAAATATTCAGCACAGATTTTGATTGGATTAGGGATTTTTCCTAGATGATGACGACCTCAAAAATAATATCTGCAATACTGAAAAGACTTTGCCCTAACTATTGACAGGAGAAAGCAAGAGGATAAAGAATGATCCTTGTCTAGACTATAATATGCAGTTAGGTGGATAACCCACAGAGCTGGACCATTAGTTCAGATCATATATCAAGTACACATCCCCTGAATGGATGATAAACTAAGCTTAGAGTTGAAAAGGAAAGGGAATGAGGGTCAGATGGCATCTGGAAATTGCTTGATGCTTGTAATGATCCCAAGCGTCTCTGTGTTAACAGTGACCCACCTTTTATTATTGATGTCATGACAATGACAACAATAACACCTAACATTTGTGTTGAAATTTTAAAGTTTCCAAAGCACTTTATAAATATCATCTCATTTGATCGTCCCCCACACCCTTGAAGGTAGGTACTATTATTATCCTAGATGAGGAAACTGAAATAGCAGTTATGTGATACTATATGACTGGAAGTTAGGTAACAACTGAAAAAGTTGTCTCCAAAGAATCAAAGTGGAAAGGCAAGGGAAAATGGAGAGATGTGTGCTGTGGATAGACTTCATAATATTCACAGCGAAGAATTGCCGAGGAAAAATGGAGTAAATATCTTACCAGAGAGATTTTGACTAGAAAAGCGTATGGCCTGGTTATGTAATATGAGAAAGAAAAAACTAGGGCAGCTAGGTTGCTCAGTGTATAAAGCACCAGGCCTGGAGGCAGAAAGACCTGAGTTCAAATTCAGCCTCAGACACTTAGCAGTTGTGTAATCCTGGGGAAATCACTTAACCCTGTTTGCCTCAGTTTCCTCATCTGTAAAATGAGCTGGAGAAGGAAATGGTAAACCATTCCAGTGTCTTTGCCAAGAAAACCCCAAATGGGGTAACAAAAAACTGGACATCACTGGAACAACTCAAGAATGGGGGTCTACTCATGTGTTCCATTATTTTCTATACAATGTCAGGTCATCTTGAAGGAATGATCCAGAAGTATATTTAGTATCCTTCAGTGTGTGGGGCTCTTGTGGAAAGACATGGAGGACAGTTATACAAAATGAGAAGGCAAAAATGACTTTTGATTTGTGTCACTGGAGGGAGTACTGAAATTGATAAGATCACAGAGTCATCAAGGTGCTAAAGAAACATATACTCCCATGTGTATGTACACAGAAGATAAGGATAGGAATTAGACTTGTGATTTCATTGGCATAGAGAATTTCTAGGCAAAGAAACTCCCTCTACCAGTGTATAGTTTTAGAGAGAGTTGCCTGCTGAGAAGTCAAGTGACTTAACCAAACATAAAGCAAGAGGTAGAACTTTAATTAAGGTGTTCTTCATATCAGGATTGATTCTCTATCCACTCACTACTCCAGACAGCCACCCAAATATATAGAAATTATATTAATGCTAAGTCAAATCAGGAATTTGAAATTTTTGGTTAGCCTTGATCTATCCCTAGAATATTCAGATAGGAATTTCAGTCTTTTAGAGGGAAAATTAAATGGTTTATTTATATAATATCTACACTGGTTAAATAAAGTATGAAGACTTCATATTTGTTACAAAATATGACTAAGTCTTCTGGTGCCCATTGTAGTAAGCATTATTCATTGGTGGATTTGTGATCAAATTAAAAGAGAAATAGAAAGGAATGCTGAGGAATTTACTGTGGGTGGTTATGGAACATTCAAAATGGGTGACCTAACCAACAACAAATGTAGCATACATCTGAGTCCAGCGATCCTTCCAGATAAATTTCCTCAATTTTTTAAACAATGAAAGGTCTTTTCAAAACTTCTGTACATACCTAAAACCAGTCCCTTAGTCCACATCCTTTATAAACTCTACTACAAAACAATTGGCTCTTTCACCCTTCTGGAATAGTATTAATAATAATGACAACATATTATTTAAAAGACATCATTTCATTCAAGTGTCTACATGATCATAAGTCAACTGAAATAATCTAAGTACACCTTTTGAAAATTATTTTAATAACACCCTAGATTTATAGAACCCCTTTCTTATGAGCAAATCAGCAAATTTTGCCAAGGTATTTTCCATAATGACTCCTTTTTTCAGTATAAGAAACACATACATCCACAACAGAAGTATATGCCTGCAGTTATATCAATTAATCAACAAGCATTTAAGTATTAACATGTTCCAGGCACTGTGCACAAAGAAAAAGCAAAACCCGTCCCTTACATTCTAGGGAAGGAGACAATTTGTATACAGGTAGGTATATATGTGTGGTGTATGCGTGTGCATGTATATGCACACAAATACATGTACGTGTATGTATATCTACAGGCATATGTAAAATAAGTTGCATGCAAAGTAGAAACAAGATAATCCCGGAGGAAGGGCAGCTAGGTAGCCCAATGAATAGAGTGCTGGCCTAGAGTCAGGAAGACTCATTTTCCTGAGTTCAAATTCAGCCTCAGACACTTACTAGCTGTGTGACTTAGGTCACTTAACCTTGATTGCCTCAATTTCCTCATCTATAAAAGGAGCTGGAGAAGAAAATGGTAAACCATTCCAGTATCTTTGCCAAGAAAATCCTAAATGGAGTCAGAAAAAGTAAGACACTACTGAAAAAGACTGAACAAGAACAGTGGACAACACTAGAACCTGGGGGCCTTGGAAAGGCTTCCTATGGCACTAGAGCTGAAACCTGATGGAAGACAAGGATTTTGATAAGCAGAGTAAGGAGAGAAAATGTTCTAGACATGAAGACTAGTCAGGAAAAAGGGATGAAATTAGATTTGGAGCTTTGCATGTCGAGAATAACAAGTGAGTATGACTGGACTATTTATAATATATTTTTGTCACAATCTAGCCCCAACCACATGAGTTAAAAACTAATTTTATTGATACATTTTGCTTTTATATCATCTACATTTCTATATATACATCTTCATATCTCTATAGAGGCATATTTTGTAACAAAAAATAAAGAGAAAAAAGTGAACATAATGAATTAACATATCAACCAAGTCTGATAAGATGTGCAATGTTCCATAGCTATGGTTTGCCCAGCTCTGCAAAAATCCTCTTCTGCCACTGTTTTGCCATTTGATCAAGTCAAAAGAAGATTCTCATCTAAGTGTCCATTATACTTGGCATGACTTTGCTTCAAAACCTATTCAACATTATGTTTAGTTTAATTTCTGCTAGTCATAGAAAATAGCAGCTTACAATAGAAATAAGACTGGTCTTAGAGTTACAGTGACCTGTGTTCAAGACTAAAATTGATCATTACCAGCTTTATGACATTGATCAAGTCACCAAACTCTATATCTTAGCTGTAAAATGAAAGGATAGGTGATTCCAGGTAATATTTATGGGCTCTTTCAGCTCTAATAATCAACCAAGTTGATTCAGTGAATCTATAGGACTTTCTTTTCGTTTCTTTAGCTTTTTTGTGTGTCCTGGACCCCTTTAAAAGTCTGGTGAAGACTATGGGTGCTTTCTTAGAATAACATTTTTAAGGCATAAAATAAAATACATAGATGAGAAAGGAAACCAATTATGTTGAAATTCAATTAACACTGAAGTATAGATAACTATATTCTCATTTGTTTCCTCTCTGGGAGCTTCTTCAGGATATAACTGTTTTTTAATCATTTAATGAATATATAGCTCTTATATATAATCAGGGTGACCCCTTCTCATCTTTCTAAAATGTATGCATCCATCTTTAAATAACAAAGTGTATAACACTCTTACTTTTCTTTCTATATTGAAATATTTGTATTTGTTGATGATCACCAAATTGATATTTTAAAAATTTATCTTAAAAAATTAAAATCCATATGAGTATTCTGTATTAATGTTAGTATCACAAGTAAGTCCAGCTTTCATTTTCCTTTTGTTACACTGGCTCTCAATTAGTTTGTTAATCCAAGAAGGATTAAGAAGGCTAATAAGACTCCATAGGTCATTGAGAGACTAAGAATTTATGTTTTAATCCTGACTTTGATGTAGATTTGTGATATGAAAAGGGGCAACTTTCTTTTTTTTTTTAAACAAATGCTTTATTAACTTCTGTTTTACATCATTCATTTCCGCCAGATTTTGAGTTACAATCATTTTCCCCCCATTATTCCTCTACCCAACCTCCCAGAATAGTAGTCCCACAAGATATCGCTTCCTCCAATCTGCTCTCTCCCATACCTTCTCCCATACCCCCATCGACTTTTCCATTAGAGGAAGGTGAGTCTTTGCCTGCACATCTTATCTCCCTATTACAAGCAAAAGAGTATTAATAATAGTATTTATATATATTTGAAACATTTAATGTTACGACCTCAAATTTCAGACCCATTTCCTTCCTCCCTTGTCACCCATTCCCTCTTGGGAGATAAGTAATTCAGTATATGTTGTACATGTCTAGCTATGCAAAACATTATCATAGTAGATATATTGTACAAGGCTGCTTATAATTCCCTCCCACTCATCCCACTCCCCCACCTGGTACATTCCCTACATGATCCTGTCCCTCTTTTATAGTGGGTACTTCCAACCTCCCCTCACCCCAAGGATGCCCTCCCATCCATCATCCCTCCTCCCATCCCCCTTCCCCCTATCCTGCTGCAGGTTGAGATATACCATTTAGTTTGTATGTCATTTTCTCCCTGAACCAAATTCAATGTGAATGTGGTTTTGCCTTTCTAGCCTTCCTTATTCTCCCCCTCCTTTGCAACCACTTCCCCTTGCTTCTTCTACATGGGATAGTTTACCCTATCCTGTCTCTCCCCATCTCCTCTTGCCACTTTCCTCTCTCACCTCATAATTTCATCCCTTGAGTACTCTCCCTTCCCAACAAAATCAACCTATGCCCACTATCCATATATAACTGTAACCATATACACACACATTCACATATGTATTCATATGACCACACCCCTTCTTCCATTATTTTCATAGTGAGAAAGATATCATCAGTCACAGTTATTGCTTTTCCATATAGGAATGTAAATAGTTCAACTTTGATAAGTTCCTTTTGATTTCTTTTCCCTGATTACCTTCTCAGGCATCTCTTCCTTCTTGTGTCTGGATGTCAAATTTTCTATTCAATTCTGGTTTTTGCCTCAAGAATGCTTGAAAGTCCTCTATTCCACTGAATGACCATATTTTCCCTGAAACAAAATACTCAGTTTTGCTGGGTAGGTGACCCTTGGGTTCATTCTCAGTTCTTTTGCCCTCTGGAATATCATATTCCATGCCCTTCGATCCCTCACTGTAGAAGCTGCCAGGTCCTGGGCTATTCTGATTGTGTTTCCACAATATTGAAATTGTTTCTTCCTGGCTGCTTGAAGTATTTTCTCCTTGATCTGGGGATTCTGGAACCTGGCTATAATATTTCTGGGAGTTTTCTTTTTGGGATCTTTTCAGGAGGTGATCGGTGGATTCTTTCAACCTCTATTTTGCCCTCTGGATCTAAAACATCAGGGCAGTTTTCCTTGAGAATTTCTTGAAGGGTGATTTCTAGGTTCTTTCCTTGATCATGGCTTTCAGGTAGTCCAATAATTTTTAAATTGTCTCTCCTGGATCTACTTTCCAGGTCAGTGGTTTTTCCCATGAGATATTTCACATTGCCTTCTAATCTTTCGTTTGTTTGGATCTGCTTAACAGCATCTTGATTTCTCATAAAGTCATTAGCTTTCATTTGCTCCAGTCTAACTCTGAAGGAATGAATCTCCTCAGTGAACTTTTGAGATTCTTTTTCCATCTGGCAAATTCGACTTTTTAAGGCATTCTTCTCCTCATTGCCCTTTTGGGCCTCCTTTGCCATTTGAGTTAGTCTATTTTAAGGTGTTGTTTTCCTCAGTCAGGCTGTTGACCCTCATTTCATACTTTTCCTGCATCCTTCTCATTTCTCTTTCCAATTTTTCCTC
The DNA here is from genome assembly GCA_011680675.1 of Gymnobelideus leadbeateri. Classification (NCBI taxonomy): domain Eukaryota; kingdom Metazoa; phylum Chordata; class Mammalia; order Diprotodontia; family Petauridae; genus Gymnobelideus; species Gymnobelideus leadbeateri. The sequence continues at coordinate 121,294 of WOXC01001423.1, read as the reverse complement.
CACTTCTCTTATTTGATTTTTAAAGTCCTTCTTAAGGTCCTCTATGGCCTGCAACCGGCTCATGTTTTCCCTTGGGGCTTTTGGAGCAGGACTTCTGACCTCACAGTCCTTTTCCTGCTCTATGCCCCCAAAATAGGAGTCTAGGGTTGCATTTTTCTGTTTCCTTTGCCTTGGCATGTTGCCACTTAATTACTTGACTTTTGGGTTTGTTGCCACACTATGGCTTTAAGGCCAGATAGAGGAATTTTTGTCCTGAACATGTGGGGGGCAACTTCCGTTTCTGGCAAGCTGTAAACCCACCCACAACTTCCACCCTAGATCACAATCCAGATCCAGGGAGGTTAAAGCAAGAGCGATTACCCCCCAAGACTGATTGCTGGATCTCCCTACAAATTTGCAGGCTGGGAGCGGGAGCTGCCTCTGAAAACTACAAAATGGTGTTTGTCCTCAGCGGCTTCTAGCCCCCAGGGGAGGGAGCCGACGCATTCCCTAATACCAGTCCCTAAGTCCATAGGACACTAACCTCTTACTTTGTCCTAGGCAAGTCTATGTTGATAATTCTGGAGTCGCCACAGCTCCTGGTGTTCTGGGGTTCCTCCAGCTGGCTGCTGGCCCTGCCGCCCTGGGGCTAAAACCTCGGCTCATGCGGACCTGGGCTCGGCTCTGCTCCTGCGCTCTGCACGCTGCACGCTGCCAGGTCCCAGACCACTGCGCTGGTCCTTCCTGCAGGGCTGCTGGGCTGTCCTCAGCGGGAGTTTAGCTTCTCTGTGTCCTTCTGTGGGTGCTGGGGCTCCAGAAGTTGTTCAGAGTCCCCTTTTACATCGTTTGGGGGGAATCTGGGGGCAGAGTGGCTTGGATGAGCTGTTTCTACTCTGCCATCTTGGCTCCGCCTCCTTTCTTTTATTATAATTTTTTCATCTTTGAAATTCATGTGCATGAACATTATATTATATGTCTGTTACATGCACAATGTAATATATACCATATATTTTGCAATCTATAATGTGCAATATATGTGATTTTTATACACACATACCTAATTCAGAGGAGTAATCAGAGTTCAATGATACAGGAAGTTCTTCCTTGGGTCTTCCCTATAGGGATGAACTCACAGGGCTGATACAAATATATATATTTGTGTGCATTCATATATATGTCTCACCAGAATAATATGTATAGTTATTCCTTCCACACTGCAGGGGTATGGTGCTCCTAGGATCTGGAAAATCCACGTAAAATTTTTTGGCTTTCATTTCAAACTAGAGAAGAAATATGAATTACTATGGTATTAAAGGTAAAATATACTGACATTATATGCTACTTTGCATATGGTTTATGCATTTCTATATTTCTAAATTTTTTCTGTGTCATCTGCTGGCCTTTGTGTGTTATCAGTGGCTTCTGAAAAATTTTCCCCACATTCCCATATAATTTCTTATGCTGACATGTGACATATCCGAATGGAAAAAATTGTGATGTGGAAGGGATAACTGTATACTTAAACACACATACACAATGCAATCATGTATGCATATATGTATATAGACACATTAGCATGTAGATATGCATACACATATATGTGTACACACATGTATATTTATAATGTTTTAAGATTTGTGAAGTGTTTTACATAAATCATCTCGTCCTCACCCCTATAAAGAAGGTGTGTGTGTGTGTGTGTGTGTGTGTGTGTGTGTGTAAATAGGTAGGTAGACATAGATATAGATGGATATAGAAATATGTGTATATATATATATATATGTTTTGTGTGTATACGTATGCACAGAGAAACACATATGAGTGTATATACACCCATATTTTCATATACATGGTGTCCCAAAAATATTGGTGCAGTTTTAAGCTTAAGTTAAAGACATTTTGATCTGAGTAGGGAAGGAAATTCCTACTGCCTTATTAGAGAGAGCTCCCACACTTATATCTTCTATCTTCACACCTGACTCCTAGGATCTCTAATACAGAGTCGTTCTGCCTCCCTCTCTCTCCCAGATGTTAGTATTGCCCAATTAGTTTCCCCCTGGTATAATATAATTTCATTGAGAATATTTCTGGGGAATTGGCTGAAATTCACAGGAGAAGTCATTTGGTCAGTGTCACATAGCTGGCAACTGCCAAAGGTGGGACTTGAACACAGATCTTCCTGTCTCTAAATATAGGACTCTATCTCTTGCACCATGCTGCCTCTTTCAAACAGACCTCAGGGCACACATTCTAACTTTCACGTTTTATGACTTGGGGTCATGGTGATGGATGCCAGTGATTGTAGTAGGTTGAAATACAGTGGTGGTCTTTGAGGATATTAAGGTATGTACAACTCTTTGTTCCTACACTAAATGACGCTAAGCTTTTAAACTTTTCAAGTTCTTTTTTTGAGACATAAAAACTCACAATGATTTTAAATACGTTCCTTATCAGCTTTCATTGCCAGTTGTTATTTCTTACTGTTGAGAGAATGCCTGCCTGTGGTATTTCCTACTGTATCTTCCTCCTGTTCCTTAGCTCTTAGTCTATTTCATTTAATCTTCTAAGCACTTGGAAAACTGATAGCAAGGTTGGAATAGGAATCAGCATGGTGTAAAAAGTGCCCATTGATTGGGGACTGGCTGAACAAGTTGTGGTATATGACTGTGATTGAATACTACTGTGCTATAAGAAATGATGAGCTCTGTGATATTAGAAAAACATGGATAAATTTGCAGGAAAGAATGAAAAGGGAAACAAGCTGAAACAAGAGAGCACTGTATATAGTGACAGCAATATTGTTTTAAGAACAACTTTGAGCAAATAAGTCATTTTAACTATTATAAATACCCAGATTAGCTACAAAGAACATGTGAAGGAAGACATTATCTGCAACCAGAGAAAGAACTGATAAATAGAAGTATCAGAATATTCTACATATACATACATACATACATAAATACATATTTGCATCTAATGGTAGCCATCTCTAAGGTGGTGGGGGGAGAGAAAAAGGAAAGCAAAAAAAAAGTTACTTGATAATTTTATTATATATTTAAAAGGAACAGCAAGTTGTACATAATAGATTTGCAGTTTCATATGCAATCTTTTTTTTTATTCTGCCATGTTATGGACATGCTTATTTTATTTCTTAGGTTCAGAATAAAATAAATTAAATTTTAATTTTAAAAAGTGGAAAGAACACCGAATTTGAAGTCGGAACACTAGAAGTGAGAAACTAGCACTGCAACTTGTGTGATTCCAAACAAGGCACTTAACCTCTCAGGTTCTGCTTCTTGACTAAATGATTTCCTATAAGTTGTTTCTTATGTGTGATCACTCTTTCCACTGATGTGTATATTTATAGGTGAGTACAGCCTAGGTGGATGGGTAAAATATTTGTTGCATCACAGGATGTGGATTTGAATTCCATCTCTGCCATGGGGTTGCTATGTGACTGTGGGTAAATCACTTAATATCCCTGCACCTCAGTTTCCCATCGGTAAGACAAGGGGGTTGGATTCAAGCTCTGAGTCTACACACAGTTTCAAGTGGGTAATCCTATGATTGCCATACTTTCTTTAGCTAAAAATTTCTATGCTCCTCAATAGTATCTGAGGGAGCACCCAGAATGTACCTTATGCCAGGGAAATAATATATGCCTAATGCTGGTTAAGTTTAATCTGCATCATTAACATTTCCTCCATCTCTTTCTTAGGTCTAGACAATCAACAAAATAATAAATCCTGATTTGTAGTTTTCCACTTTCCAAGGTTTAAATGCTAATAATGAAAATTCAACAATTGTTTCTCTTAAACTGGTGTGACCTGGCTCCAAGACACCCCTGACCTGTAATCACTCTTGGATCATAGATCTAGAGCTTGAAGGGCCATCTTTGGTTATCCAGCCCAAAACCTCATTTTATAGGTGAAGAAATGCCTCTCAGGGAGGTTATTGACTGGCTTCAGGTCACACTGGTGATAGGTGTCAGAGGCAAGACATGAATGTGGGTTCCTGGAGTCTAAAGTCTCTCTTCTCCTACAGTAGTAAATTCTATTTTGGTTGACTAGAGGCCAGTTTTTCTCACTCTCTAGTCCTTTGTTGAATTCTAAATAGCTGAGGTTAGTGAGCTCTGGATATAATCTGTTATTAAAGTCTATTATTTTTATAATGCATTATATTATCTTTGCAGAAGCAGTAGATTTAAACTCATAACTGTGTTTACTTAGACTAATGTTGACATTAGTTTTAATTCCCTGACAATTGATGGTAGGGTTTGGTGACCCAGAAGCATATCAGTCAGTAGAGAATAGCAGCCCCAGAATTTAAAAATAGCAATGGAAAATCCACTAAGCGAATGTTACATAAATACATAATTGTGCATTGATTTGCATTAAATACAACTTGTATGATGAGAAAGGTTTTCTCAGAATTTCTTTAATACACCTCTGTTCTCTCATCGTCCAGGAAGGCATCACCAGTTATCCTCTTTGTCATTACCTACATTTGTACCACTATTTTAGTGGTCACAAACACACTATGGGCCTGGAATGAATAAAATCTGCATCCCCAGTTGTCCCTGCAAAGAGGATGGACAGTTTCACCAGTGAAGTGCAATACTTGTAAACTTTATCCCCTTCCACTGAGTCCCAGTCTCCTGACAACATGGCTAAGAAATGTCCTCATAGTGTTAGAGTCTTAACAGCCTCTGTCCCTGATTTGGTATCTCTGTGCCTATTGTCAGTTCTTTCAGAAAACCAAAAAGCCAAAGAGAGACAATGATACAAAGAGAGATGTGACAGTTCTCAGAGTGCTTGAAGTAAGTATAAGGATAGAAACAGAGAAGAGACAAGATTGTGAGTAGGGCAGTGAGAGGCTCACTACATATCTGGTCTATCCTTGACCACATTCTTCTGCTCCATAATGAATGGAGAGGATGTTGAGAGTCCAACTTGTGAGCAGTGAAGTAGGCAGCAGTCAGAGAGAAGAGCAGAGATGTGCTTGGAAATGTTGTGTTCTTGAAAGGTGCTCTTGTTCTGAAGTTCTCCACAATCCAGACTTTGACCCCATTGGATGCAGGAATCAATGATCATTTGGGATATCTATTTCCTATACTCCTTTGCCTGCTTGTAGGAGAAATGTCTGTGCAAGGAGTTAAAATAGCGGATGCACATCTTTTCTTGGAACTCTGGGGTTCATAAAGTGCCTATATACTAGCTGTAGTTGTCTTAGATTGAAGCTGTGGACATGTGTTCGTGTGCTAAATGTTCTATTATCTATTATTTTTAATTCTACTTCTTCGTGCTATGAAAATAGTAAAAACATCAGATATAGTTTTTAAAAAGTCTTCACATGGGGGAAGAGTGGATTTCATTATACTAAAGTTACGTGACTAGGATTCAGAGAAATAGATGAGGGAAGTGAGTTTTCCCACAAGTGGGAACTCATGAGTAATTTTAATTTAATAAATCTGCACTAACTTTAAACTAAGGAATGAATAATTGGAAAAGTATTCATTAGGCACTTAGTATGTACCAGGTGCTGTGCTAAGTACTAAGGATCCAAACAGAAATAGCAGAGTCCCTGATGCGCGCTCATACACACACACACACACACACACACACACACACACACACACCCCACACATTTGGTAATGTTAGCCAAGGAGGTTCATCTTGGTGAGGGAATGCACAGGGATGCTTAGCAGAGTCACAGAACAACTGATTGGTGTATCCTTTCTAGGTAGTATTAATTGGATGATAATTTCCAGAGCCAGAGATGGAACATGGAGTGTGTGCATGTGTGTGTGTGTGTGTGTGTGTGTGTGTGTGTGTGTGTAGGTGTTACCTTTATAGTAGAAGCATGATGTGAAGATTGTAAGAAGAGCAGCAGTATGAAGATTTAAACTGTCTTAGAAGTGATGGAGTCCTACTCATCAGAACAGGAACAGAGTCAGAACCAGAGTCTGGGATTAGAAGTGGAAGCTGGAATTAATAGCATTAATAACGATAGCAAACATTTCTTTAACTCTTTAAGATTTGCAAAAAGCTTTACAAATATGATCTCATTTTATCCTCACAAACGTGGAAGGGAGGTGCTATTATTATCTATATATTATATATGAGGAAACTAAAGCAAACAGTGATTTGTAAGTGTCTGAGGCCAGTTTTGAACTCAGGTCTTTCTGAGTCAATCACTCTATCCACTACACTACCTAGCAGTTCTATGAAGGAGCATGGCATGAGCATAGATAGATAACAGACTAATAAAATTAATATGGCCCTCACTGATTGCTATTGTTGTTGTTCGATTGTGTCTGACTCAAATAGGACACACCCCATTTGAAGTTTTCTTGGCAAAGATACTCAAGTAGTTTGCCATTTCCTTCTCCAGTTCATTTTACAAATGAGGAACTGAGGCAAAGTGTTAAGTGAAGTGCCCAGGGTCACACAGCTTTGATTTGAACTCTGGAAGATGAGTCTTCCTGACTTCAAGCCCAGAGATCTATCCCCTGTGCCACCTGGCTGCCTTTAGGTAGCTGGTGACTTACCGGTTTCTCACAAAAAAAAGGAGGGCAGGGAGAAAGAAGCTGGCTACTCTCATTGTTGAGGCATTTATTAGTGGGTATAAGCAGTGAGTCGAGTATAATTTCCTGTGCAATACAAGAGGATGAATATTTTATCACTAGAAATTGGCAAAAGATTATAATTTTACAGCCAGTTTTTGCTATTCACTTTCCCACCCAATAAAGTATTGTTATTGTTGGCTTTAATGTGCATGGTATTGAAGAGAAGCTATTTCTTGTAGGCAGTAAATCCACATAATTTAAAAAGGATTATGATTACTGGAAGGGATAAAGGAACCATTAAAGCTTTATTAGCCAGTTTAATATTAAATCACACTTTACATCCCTTGCCTTGAAAGAATATTCTGAAAAATTAAAATATAACCCTTCAAAATTGTATTTCTTCAGTCACTGCATTTGGTGAAGTTATCTACCAGTTTCTCATTAATAGTGATTATTCTACCATTATTCATTTATTTATTTATTTAGACTAGACCTCTCATTTTATTGGTGAAGGGAACATATCCATCAGACGTAAGAAGCATAATAATATGCTCTAAACATTTTGGATATTGCAAATTGACATTTTAAATAAAGTTCTATATAATGTCTATATCTGTATAGTGCCCTGAACTAAATGAAATAACCTAGTAAGAGTCAAAAGGTCTGGGTTGAAGTATTGACCCAAACACCTGTTCACCATGGACAGCACAATTTCTGTGGGTTTCAGGTTCCTCATCTGTAAAATGGGGGTGATAAAGCCCACACTATCCTACTTCATGGGATTATCATAAGGTAAGTATTCTCTTACCTTTAAAGTGCCATATGAATGTGCTGTTTACAGAAGTGTGTGGCTTAGTCCTAGCTTGTAATATTTAATCATTGGATTTATGAGGTCCTAGAGATCATCTAAACCAATCTCTTCATTTTATAAAGAAAGTGAGGCCCAAAGAGTTTTGGGTATGGGTAGCATATAGCAGTAGCACTTCTTCTTCAGTCTAACCCTCCCCCAAAGTAGGGAGTGACAAAGATAGTAATAGCAATGAGACTCAACAGCTACAGGAGAGAGATACTCCAGAGTAAGGATACAAAGGTCAGAAAGATGATGTTAGCAGGCTAATGGCAAGTTTCTTTTCCGGAAGCGGCTGTTGAGTCTAATCACCCTGATCTTCTAATATGTCACAGGGGTAATAAAAATATATGTCCCCAGTGATGATGGGACAGTTGAGACCAGGAAAACTGTCAGCATTCTGGAGTTCCAGGTTGTATTGGGTTCCAAGTTCCATACCTCATGGTGGGAGAGGCCCCAGTTCCAGGCTTCCCAAGTCTTCATCTGATGACTGATGCTATCAGATGTGTGATATGAACAGATGTTGTGGGCTATGCTATATTAACTATACTTTCTTGCTCTCTCTATACTATGGGTATAAACAAATAGAATGCCCTATAGTTTACTTCTTTATATTTTTAGAACCCATGAGTTGAAATATCTTCTGCATTTTTGGAAGGAACAGAAGGATCTGAGAGTCGTTATACAGGCAGGCAGCCATGTGGTAAATGTGGTACTACATATGAATTGTTTTATTGTTATTATAGGTATTTTTATTGACTTGTGTTGATTCTGTGATGAGTAAATGATATATGCAGACAAATGTGTATTATCTGTTCATGTAGACAGTGACTACATTAGTATAATATATAGTATGGTTAAGATTTCCTGAAATATAGCAAGCATAGGGGAGGGGCAGAAGTGGGGACTCAAAAATCAACTCTGATTTGGAAAGTACTCTATAATTTGTTGTTGCTATTTAGTCATTTCGGTTGTATTCAGCTCTTCGTGACTATTTTTGGGCATTTTTTGACAAAGATACTGGAGTGGTTTGTCATTTCCTTCTCCAGTCCATTTTACAGATGAGGAAACTGAGGCAAGCAGGGTTAAATGACTTACACAGGGTCACACAGCTAGTAAGTCTCTGAGGCTATAATTGAACTCAGGAAGATGAGTCTTCCTGCCTCCAGACCCAGCACTCTATCCACTGCACCACCTAGCTGTCTCATACGCAATAATACAAAATTTCTAATTGGTGAATAAGCACTGCTCCACAGAAAGACGGTAAGATGGAGAAAGGTCAATGAGTCTCAGAGAACCATAGAGAGCTCCCAGTAAGATGGAGAAGAAACCATCAAGGCAAACATGGGACACACTCAACACACTCTCTCCTGTTGAACAAGATGATAAATTTAGCAACTAATTTTGCTTAACGCTTTAGGATTTGAACTCCGTGTGATTACCATAAAATCTAGTACTCTTTCCATTAAAACTGATCAGATAATCCTGGTGTTTGTGGTATCTGATATGCTGCCTAGCACTATGCTGGGTACTTGGGGCAGGCGGGGGGGGCGGGAGAACAAAAGCTGTCTTTACATTCAATTCCTTAAATATTTCTTAAGTATTTCCTACATGCAAAGCTTCAACCACGTGCACACCATCTAGTCAGGGAGACAAAATTAATCATGACATGATATTAGAAAACTTCCTAAACTACTGTCAATGAGTGTAAGAACAATTGGAGTTTAAAAAACGGAAAGATGGGTGTGGAGAAGTCAGAGTTCTCTTTATGTAAGAAGTAGAATTTAAAACAGAACAGTCTCTTAAAATGGAATAGATTGTCTCATGTGGGTAGAGGGGGTTGGGTTAGGTCAAAAAACTGCTTAGAATAAATGGATTAAATGACACTTCAAGGTCCCTGGAATCTTTAGCATTCTAGGGTACATCTTTCTTGCCTTTGGCTAGCGTGTTTGGTTTTGTTGATCTCACATCATTCCTTACTTTTCCAGATGCTGTGAGTCTAAATAAACTCTTCAAAAAAGTTTTCAATTAGAATAATGCAGTATGAATGCCTAGGGCTTTAGTAGCTAATCCTATCAGGATCCACAAAAGCAGACAGCCTAGAGAAAGCCTTAAAAACCAGGATGGAGCTCAAAAGGGACTAATATAAAGTAGTACAGTGAGTGAGAGAAACCAGACTTCATGGATATAGAGTTCAGAATGCCTTGAAGACTAGTGAGACTCAAAATTCAACAGAAAACACCTGTGAGTCTTACTGAAGCAGACAATAATGGAAATGTTTAGAGAGCTAAAATTATATGCCATGTATGTAACATCCAAAGCTGAGACAACAGTGGAAAGAAGGGAAATCCAAAATCCTCTGATGGAAAGATGGGATGTTCAAAATCTTCCACTAGGAAAATGAGAAGTCCAGAATCTTCTGATTGGGAGAAGGGAAGCCCAAAATCCTCTATACATAGTCCAAAATCATCTGGGACCCCCCAAAGCTCACAGTAAGCTATTCTGGCCAAAGGATGAGGAAGAGGGGAGATCTGGCCAAAGCCATTAGGGGAGGGCTTTCCTTCTCCTCCCTCCCACTGCTCCCCCAAAGAATTCCCTTCTTAGGGGCTTCACATAGAACCCTACACTCATTCCAATGTCTGGAATCTCAATTCCTTCTTGATAATTTATAAGCAGCATAACCAAGTGTCCTCACTCTATTGGAACACATTTCTTTTGCAACTTAATTACAGTTCAAAGGCCTCTTAGCCATTAGGTCTACGAGAAATTTGTGGCTCAAGACATGCTATCACGTAGATGTATTGGAATAGTGTTATTTAAAAGATCTGGAAGGCAAGCACAATGTATGGAGGGACAGAGCTGGAAGGGATATCAGGGATCATCAGCTGCCAACTCTATGTTTTACAGATAAGGGCAAGGAAAGACTGGATGAACAGTCAGAGGTCACCAAGTCAGTAAATGGGAAAGCCTGGATTGGCTTCTAAGACTTTCTCCTGGCTTCCAATCTAGTACTCTTCCCACTATACCACACTACCATTCTTCTCATATTTGGTCTTAGCCAGCTCCTTCCTATGGCACTGTAATCCAAGGGATAAAACTTTTAAGCTGAGACCACTTTGTAAAGGATTTATTGAAATGCTCTCACATGCTGGCATTAATCATGCTTTTAACTCAAAATTTTGAACTTGAAAACTCTTATGTGGGTCTAGGATCTCATTAATAATATGGGTATTAGTCTGTAGGTTCAGAGCATTAACCCTTCATGACTTTTTTTTCCTTTTTGGAGGGGGGGAGGCTGGGTAACTGGAGCTAAGCGACTTGCCCAAGGTCACACAGCCAGAAAGTGTTAAGTTTCTGAGGCCAGATCTGAACTCAGGTCTTCCTGACTCCAGGGCTGCTGCTCTGTTCACTGAGCCACCCAGAGGCCCCCACGAATTCTCATTATCTGGGATTTTGCCCATGTCTCCCTGGAAATCTATAATAGTAGATCTAAATCTAACCAACAGAGTGGGCTCATAATACTGTAAAAAAAAATGATTCAAATATAGAAAATAAGACTAGGGGCGGTGCCAAGATGACAGAGTAGAAACAGCTCATCCAAGCCACTCTGCCCCCAGATTTCCCCCAAACTATGTAAAAGGGGACTCTGAACAACTTCTGGAGCCCCAGCACCCACAGAACGACACAGAGAAGCTACCCTCCCGCTTAGGACAGCCCAGCAGCCCTGCAGGAAGGACCAGCACAGCACTCTGGGAGCCGGCAGCCCGCAGAGCGCAGGTTGCCGAACCGAGCGGAGCCCAGGTCCCCGTGAGCCGAGGTTTTAGCCCCAGGGCGGCAGGGCCAGCAGCCGGCTGGAGAGACCCCAGAACAACAGCAGCTGTGGTGACTCCAGAATTATCAACATAGACATGCCTAGGACAAAGTAAGAGGTTAGTGCACTATGGACTTTGGGACCAGCATTTGGGGAATGCGTCGGCTTCCTCCCCTGGGGGCTAGAAGCCCCTGAGGAGACAGGCCATTTTGTAGTTTTCAGAGGTAGCTCCAGCTCATGGCCTGCGAACTTTAGGGAGATCCAGTGATCAGTCTTGGCGGTGGGGGGGTAATCACTCTTGCTTTAACCTCCCTGGATCTGGATTGTGATCTGGGGTGGAAGTCGTGGGTGGGTTTACAGCTTGCCAGAAATGGAAGTTGCCCTCCCACACATTCAGGACTAAAATTCCCCTATCTGTCGGCAAAGCCATAGTGTGGGAAGCACAAAAGTCAAGTAATTAAGTGGCAACATGCCAAGGCAAAGGAAACAGAAAAATGCAACCCTAGACGCCTATTTTGGGGGCATAGAGCGGGAAAAGGACTGTGAGGTCAGAAGTCCTCCTCCAAAAGCCCCAGGGGAAAACATGAGCTGGTTGTAGGCCATAGAGAACTTTAAGAAGGACTTTAAAAATCAAATAAGAGAAGTGGAGGAAAAATTGGAAAGAGAAATGAGAAGGATGCAGGAAAAGTATGAAATGAGGGTCAACAGCCTGACTGAGGAAAACAACACCTTAAAAAATAGAGTAACTCAAATGGCAAAGGAGGCCCAAAAGGGCAATGAGGAGAAGAATGCCTTAAAAAGTCGAATTTGCCAGATGGAAAAAGAATCTTAAAAGTTCTCTGAGGAGATTCATTCCTTCAGAGTTAGACTGTAGCAAATGGAAGCTAATGATTTTATGAGAAATCAAGATGCTGTTAAGCAGATCCAAACAAACGAAAGATTAGAAGGCAATGTGAAATATCTCATGGGAAAAACCACTGACCTGGAAAATAGAACCAGGAGAGACAATTTAAAAATTATTGGGCTACCTGAAATCCATGATCAAAGAAAGAACCTAGAAATCACCCTTCAAGAAATTCTCAAGGAAAATTGCCCCGATGTTTTAGATCCAGAGGGCAAAATAGAGGTTGAAAGAATCCACCCATCACCTCCTGAAAAAGATCCCCAAAAGAAAACTCCCAGGAATATTATAGCCAGGTTCCAGAATCCCGAGATCAAGGAGAAAATACTACAAGCAGCCAGGAAGAAACAATTTCAATATTGTGGAAACACAATCCGAATAGCCCAGGACCTGGCAGCTTCTACACTGAGGGATCGAAGGGCATGGAATATGATATTCCAGAGGGCAAAAGAACTGGGAATGAACCCAAGGGTCACCTACCCAGCAAAACTGAGTATTTTGTTTCAGGGGAAAATATGGTTATTCAGTGGAATAGAGGACTTTCAAGCATTCTTGAGGAAAAAAACAGAATTGAATAGAAAATTTGACATCCAGACACAAGAAGGAAGAGATGCCTGAGAAGGTAATCAGGGAAAAGAAATCAAAAGGAACTTATCAAAGTTGAACTATTTACATTCCTATATGGAAAAGCAATAACTGTGGCTGATGATATCTTTCTCACTATGAAAATAATGGAAGAAGGGTTTGTGGTCATATGAATACATATGTGAACATGTGTGTATATGGTTACAGTTATATATGGATAGAGGGCATAGGCTGAATTTGTTGGGAAGGGAGAATACTCAAGGGATGAAATTATGAGGTGAGAGAGGAAAGTGGCAAGAGGAGATGGGGAGAGACAGGGTAGGGTAAACTATCTCATGTAGAAGAAGCAAGGGGAAGTGGTTGCAAGGGAGGGGGAGAATAGGAAGGCAAAAAAGGCAAAACCACATTCTCATTGAATTTGGTTCAGGGAGAGAATGACATACATACTAAATGGGATATCTCAACCTGCAGCAGAATAGGGGGAAGGGGGATGAGAGGAGGGATGATGGATGGGAGGGCATCCTTGGGGGGAGGGGAGGTTGGAAGTACCCACTATAGAAGAGGGACAGGATCATGTAGGGAATGGACCAGGTGGGGGGTGGGATGAGTGGGAGGGAATTATAAGCAGCCTTGTACAATATATCTACTATGATAATGTTTTGCATAGCTAGACATGTACAACATATACTGAATTACTTATCTCCCAAGAGGGAATGGGTGACAAGGGAGGAAGGAAATGGATCTGAAATTCGAGGTCTTAACATTAAATATTTCAAATATATATAAATACTATTATTAATACTCTTTTGCTTGTAGTTGGGAGATAAGATGTGCAGGCATTGGGACACAAAGATTCATCTTCCTCTAATGGAAAAGTCGATGGGGGTATGGGAGAAGGTATGGGAGAGAGCAGATTGGAGGAAGCGATATCTTGTGGTACTGCTATTCTGGGAGGTTGGGTAGGGGAATAATGGGGGGAAAATGATTGTAACTCAAAATTTGGCGGAAATGAATGATATAAAACAGAAGTTAATAAAGCATTTGTTTAAAAAAAAAGAAAATAAGACTAAAGAAAAATGATTAGCTTAAATTTTTGCTAAACTTTAAAGGCTCTTTCCTACCAATTTCTCAATTTCAAATGGACGGGGAAACCATTAGAAATATCAACTAAACAACCAGCTTATTTAGAGTATAATTAAGTAACTCTGTTCTCTTTATCCATTACAAAACTAGGAGCTGTCTTTAAAATGTACTACAGTACTATATATGTGTGTATATATGTATGTCTCCTATTCTTCCTCATTCTTCTTTCTAACACAAATATTTTCTTGACCCTCTAACTTACTACTTCAACCTATTATCTTACAATCTTTCCCTTTTACTGATAAAGTTCTAGAAAGAATCATTACACTATCTTCATTGCCTACCACCTGTTCACTCATTCCTGAAACACCTATGATAAGGCTTGTTTACAAATCCTAGCCGGAATTGCTCGAAGATCACTGAAATCCTTTTAATGTCCATATCCATTTTTTCTCAGCACTTGTCCTCCTTGATCTCTCTGCAGTATTTAACACTATCAGTCACTGCCCTCCCCCTTCTTGACACTATCTCCCACTTGGTTTTTAATAATGCTTTCTTGTTTCTTTTTCTACCTGTTTAACTGTTCCTTCTCAATCTCTTTCTCTGGTCCTCACTACACTTTCCCCCTTGTCTATTTTATTCACTGTTATGTTTTCACAACTATCACTTCTATGCACGTAGCACAATCGATCCATGACTTATATGTGCAATATATTGTTGTTGTTTTGTTGTGTCCAACTTTTCATGACTATATTTTAGGTTTTCTTGCTGTTTCCTTCTCTAGCTCATCTTACAAATGAGGAAACTGAGGCAAACAGGCTTATATTACTTGCCCAGGATCATACAGCTATTAAGAGTCTGAGGCAAGATTTGAAACTTCTGAAGATTAATTTTCCTAACTCTAAGCCTGGCACTTTATCCAGTGTGCCACCTAGCTACCTTGTGTAATACATCACACACATATATGTATGTATGTGTATATGTTTGTATGTATACACAGAGAGAGGGAATCAGACAAATAGAAATAGAGATCTTTGAGGTTTATAAACACACACACACACATACATATATATGCTTATACATAGGCATACATGCAAATAAATGTGTATATATATATGTGTGTGTCTTTATATATGCATATATGTGTGGATGTATGTATGTCTGTGTATGTGTGTGTGTGTGTGTGTGTGTGTGTGTGTGTGTATGTTCTTGGATAGAGAAGAGCTAGTCTCACCACTTGGAATATGTTCTTTTTAGCCTCTGATATATAACTGGCTGTGAAATCCTGGTCCAGTCAGTCACATAATGGAGAGAGATAGAGATAAGGAGACATAGGGACTGATAAGGCATCTCATTCCACTCTACATGTGTTGCCCTCCCTGGTTTCAACTCCACCAAGATGCCTCTTCTAGGTTAGGCTCACCAGCTCTAATCTCACCACTTGAGTTAGTTTAGCTAACTCAGGTCTTTACTGACATCACCTCCCTCAGCTTCCTCTCCCTTCTGTTTGGAAAACTGGAGGGTGGAGTACCAACCTTCTCCTAATACTTTCCTTTGTAGAAGGCAGAAACCTAACTTTGTGGCTCATTCCACTCTGCATCTGCTTTTCTGCTTGGTTTAACTTCATGGAACAAGATGCCTCAACCAGCTATTTCCTGGTTTTCCCCACCTACCCTTCCCTGCCTCCTTTTGTGTGTTACCCGCTTTCCATTAGCACCACCCTCCCCTTTTTGAGACAGTCAGGGTTAAGTGACTTGCCCAGAGTTATACAACTACTAGGTGTCTGAGGATGACTGTGAACTAAGGTCCTCCTGATTCCAGGGCTGGTGCTCTATCCACTGTGCCGCCTAGCTGCCCCTCCCATTAGCTTTTTTTTTTTTTGGAGGGCAAGTGGGGTTAAGTGACTTGCCCAAGGTCACACAGCTAGTTTTTTTGTGTTAAGTGTCTGAGGCCGAATTTGAACTCAAGGCCTCCTGACTCTATTCACTGCGCCACCTAGTGGACTGTCCCATTAGCTTTTAAATTCCTTAAGAGCAGGTACTATCTTTTTGTTAATTGTTTCACAAGTACTTCTTTTAGGCTCATTGTAGACACAGAATAAATGTTTGTTGGATTGGACTAGAATTCAAGGGTGAGGTACTTGGGGCCTTAAGGTCATATATGGCCCTCCAGGTCCTCAAGTGCAGCCTTTTAATTGAATCCAAACTTCAGAGAACAAATTCCCTTAATAAAAGGATTTGTTCTATAAAACTCCATCAAAAGGCTGAACCCAAGGACCTAGAAGGTCATATGTGGCCTGTCAGGTAGGTGCTAGGGACATTATTGTCCTGTTAATTGAGGCTCCATGTGGTAAAAAGTGACTTGTCCATATTGACAAAGATATTAAGTCTCAGCAGCTTGATTCAAACCCCTATCTTCCTATATCCAGGTTTAGCACTATGTCATGACATAGTGCAGAAAAACCATAGCACACCCTTGGGGTATGCTAATATCCTCATTTGTACTCTCTCCCTTGCCCCTCCAGGTGGGGATTGCCCTTCTTCTGCCCAATTACTGGCACCAGTCAGCCCTGCTCCAGGTAAGATACAACAGTTTAATTCCCATCTGTTCCCTCCTCTCCACTCAGACTACCATCACTAGTTCAGATCCTCATTAGCTCTCTCTCATTCTATTATACTTACCTCTTATCAATTCTTGCCTCCTATGTCAACCTTCTCCAATCCATCTTTCCCACAGCCTTGTAACTGATCTTCCTAATGCACAGATCTGACCATGCTACTCTCCTACTCAAAAGCCTTCAGAGCATCCTTATTATCTGTAAAATAAAATACAGATTTCTCGAGCCTGGCAATTAAGGCCCTTCTTGTTTTGTCTCTAACCTGCTTTCACAGCTTTTCATTTTATTATTGTTTAATCACATCTGACTCTCAGTGATCCCATTTTGGGGTTTTCTTGGCTAAGAGTGATTTGCCATTCCTTCTCCAGTTCATTTTAAAGCTGAGGAAACTAAGGCAAAAAGTGTTAAGTGACTTACCCAGGGTCACACTGAGGCCAGATTTGAGTTCAGGTTCTCCTGACTCCAGGGTGGGCACTATTATCCACTGCACCACCTACCTGCCTTTCACATATTTATTCCATTCAATTCCCCATTACTGTGCATTCTAGTCAAACCAACTGCCTGACATTTTCATTCTGCACTTCCTACTTCCTTACATTTATTTAGGCCATCCCCATCCTATGCAGGACCACACTTCTTCACTATCTCCATCTATTGAAATTCTTTTTTTTTTCCTTCAAGATCTAACACAGGGGCTCTTCCTTCAAGAAGTCTTCAGTGATCCTGCCACTGAAAGAGATATCCCCTCCTCGAGTTTCTCATAAATCTTTGTCTGAACCCTTCTTCTACCTTATAATTTCTACCAGGAATGTATGTTCTGTGTGATATATTGCTGTAATCTCCTTTGCTAGTTTTTAATTTTGCATCAATATTCATTGGGGTAATTGATCTATAGTTTTCTTTCCCTGTTTTGACTCTCCTGGGTTTAGGTATTAGCACCATATTTGTGTCATAAAAGGAATTTGGTAGGACTCTTTCTGTGCCTATTTTTTTCCAGATAATTTATATAGTATTGGGATTAGTTATTCTTTAAATGTTTGGTAGAATTCACTTGTAAATTCATCTGGTCATGGGGATTTTTCTTAGGGAGTTCATTGGTGGCTTGTTAAATTTCTTTTTCTAAGATGGTATTATTTAAATATTCTGCTTCCCCTTTTGTTAATGTGGGCAATATATATATATATATATATATTTTTTTTTAAATTTTGCTTTTTGGAGGGCAATTGGGGTTAAGTGACTTGCCCAAGGTCACACAGCTAGTTTTTTTGTGTTGTGTCTGAGGTTGGATTTGAACTCAGGTCCTCCTGACTCCAGGGCCAGTGCTCTATTCACTGTGCCACCTAGCCACCCCAAATTTATATTTTTGTAAATATTCATCCATTTCACTTTGACTATCAGACTTATTGGTGTATAATTGAATTTTAGAATGGGCCAAGGAATGCTGGACATGGTATTTGCTGCCCAGAAACTCCAGGAGAAATGATAGGAGTAGAACAGAGGTCTGTACACAATGTTCATTGACCTGACCAAGGCCTTTGTTGCTGTCAGTCATGAGGGTTTGTGGAAGGTCATTGTGAAATTTTGTTGCCTGGAGAAGTTAATCAGTATTGTACATCAGGTTCATAACGATATGCTTGAACAGATTCTGGATAATGAACAATGTTCCCATGTTTTCCCAGTCATCAGTGGAGTAAAGCAAGGTGGGGTACTTGTTCTTATGCATGATGTTATCCATGATGTTGTCAGACACCTTCAACTAGGATGATAATGGCATCAAAGTCAACTACCGAACTGATGGCAAACTATTTAACTTGAAAAGGTTTACAAACCAACATTGATGTGGAAGAGGAGTTAGTACATGACTTTTTTGTTCACAGATGATTGATCACTCAATGCAACCTCTGAGGTTGGGATTCAACAGAATATGGATTGATTCTCTGCTGCTTGTGCTAATTTTGGCCTAACAATCAGCATCAAGAAAACATCCATATGTGGAACTATTGATTAAAGCAAATGGAGAAATTTTAAATGCTGTGGGTGAGTTCACTTACCTTGATGGTATACTTTCCAGGGCTATCCAGATAGATGATGACACTGATGCACACATTGCCAGAGCTATTTTAGCATTTAGAAGGCTCTGAAAGAAAGTATGGGAGAAAGAGATATTAGACTGCCTATCAAACTGAAGATTTCCAGAGCCATTGTGCTGACTTCATTGTTGTACACCTATGAAACCTGGACAGTCTACCAGAGCCATTCAGGAAAGCTAGAAAATTGAACTGCTTGCATTTGAATTGTCTTGAAGATTTTGAAGACCACCTGGCAAGATAAAGTACACGACACTAGGGCTGAACTGTCAAGTATTAAAACTCTACTGCAGAGAGCACAATTCCAATAAGTTGGCCGCTGTAATGGAAATGCAAATTTAAAGATCTTCCCTGCCCCTAGCTTAAGTGCACCTGGAGCCTGTGGTGGGAGGCTTGTTTTTCAGGAAAGCCCACACCTTGATACTTTATGATTGGGCAGTGGGTCAAGGAGGTTGTTACATTCTCTGAGCCAAGAGAAGGCTATATAAGCCCTGAGGAGAGGCTTTGCTTTGGGGCTCACTTTGAGAAGTGTTGTGTGATTTGACTAGATGAAACTCTGGGAAGCCGTTGTTGAGAGCCCCCCGGCTTTGAAAACCCAGATGTTGATGCTTCCCTCTCTGGTAACTGTGATTTGGTATTGATATAATCGTTGGACAGTTTGGAAGCCTGTCTGTTTGATCTGTAAGTTCTGTAACTGAAGTTTGGGGTGCTGACCTCCCCCTGAACTAGGTAATGTGTGTTTGTTTGATTAAAGTAAGCTTGTTAACCCATTTTGAGTTGCTTTCCTTTTGAAAAGCAGATCTAAGAACCTATATTGGCAGTCACCCTAGAGATATTGGGGTGCTTGCTGCTACAAAATGGCGACGAGGATGGGATCTGCTGAGTAAAAGGAAAGTATGGGGGCTGGGATAATTGTTTGTTTCCCAGTTGTGGTAGCTGTGATTCTGTGGAGCCATGGAGCAGGAGAGAAAGACCTGCATGCTGACTTCACTGAGCTGAGAGAAGGAATGGTGAGCTGCCTGCATGGAGACCTGTGGAGAAGCCTGGAGCTGCTGCCTTCTGCTGGAGGAGAAGGAACCCAGGAGTTTGGAGTTCAGCCACAGGACAAGATAAGGACTGTGTGGCAAAGCAGGGGCACTGAATGTGTTTCCTTGTTGCATCCCACAGTTTGGGACCCAGGGGGAGGATGGACTTGTGACTGGTGGGTGGGGTGAAGTGCCATGGACCCCAAGGACCCCACTTTGGTTTTGTTGCCCAGCTCCCTCTCTGGACTTGGAAGCAGGGGCTGGAGCAGTGTTGTGGGAAGGACACCCCCCTCCTCCCAAGAGAACTTTATGTGATAATGCTTTGTATTTTGTGAATTGATGTGAAAATGCAATGTACTTTGTTTAAGACCCAGTGGCCACTTTGGTAACTTTAAATGTATCTTGAAAATATGACTTAAGAGATGGTTAGTGCTAATTGAAATGTAAATTGTCTATGCTATGGGCATACTTAGTAAGACTTTACTGAATAAGGTATTGGTTGTACTTTGAGATATTGTTACAGATAAGAGACTAATTGAGTTAATCAAGACTTTGCCCCGGGAGTGGAAGAATTGTACTTTGATAACTTATGTAACTGATTGAGTTAACTTAAGAGTGACTATTTTTTGATTTTACTGATAAGTGACTGAGTTAACATTTGCCCCATGAGTGGAAGACTTGGACTATTGTATTTTGAGATTATATTGTGATTTTCCTATGTACCTGGAAAATGTGACCTAAGAGATGTTTAGTGCTAATTCAAATGTAAATTGTGTATGCTATGGGCATGAAAGATCTTGGGGCCGAATGTAATGGAAATGCAAATTTAAAGATCTTCCCTGCCCCTAGCTTAAGTGCACCTGGAGCCTGTGGTGGGAGGCTTGTTTTTCAGGAAAGCCCACACCTTGATACTTTGTGATTGGGCAGTGGGTCAAGAGGTTGTTACAGTCTCTGAGCCAAGAGAAGGCTATATAAGCCCTGAGGAGAGGCTTTGCTTTGGGGCTCACTTTGAGAAGTGTTGTGTGATTTGACCAGATGAGACTCTGGGAAGCCATTGTTGAGAGCCCCCCGGCTTTGAAAACCCAGATGTTGATGCTTCCCTCTCTGGTAACTGTGATTTGGTATTGATATAATGGTAGGACAGTTTGGAAGCCTGTCTGTTTGATTTGTAAGTTCTGTAACTGAAGTTTGGGGTGCTGACCTCCCCCTGAACTAGGTAATGTGTGTTTGTTTGATTAAAGTAAGCTTGTTAACCCATTTTGAGTTGCTTTCCTTTTGAAAAGCAGATCTAAGAACCTATATTGGCAGTCACCCTAGGGATATTGGGGTGCTTGCTGCTACAGCCACTTAGCCTGAATGCCAAGCACAAGGAAGTGCCTACATGGTGGTCAGAAGCAAGGTCTCTCTGAAGAACTTTAGTTTCATCTGTGAGACATGGGAGACACTGGCATAGGACCATCCAGCATGTTATGACCACATCAAAGAAGATGCTGTACTCCATGGGCAAAGTAGAATCACAAAGACACCGAGGAAAGATGAGCTGCAGAAATCCAGAGCCTCCTCCATTCCAAATGTTCTAATGAATTACTTGTGCTCAATCTGTGCTAGAGCCTTCTAAACTCGTATTGGACCAATCAGCCATAGCCAAACACACTGACTCCGGCATCCATTATATCATTTCTAAAATGACAAAATAAAATAAATAAATAAATTTTAAATAAAAAAATAAAAATTTGTTCAGATAGATAGAATAAACAACAACCAGGAATCACACTTTTTTGTTAACATGTTTTTTCACCCTTGATCTGACTGACTTCCTTGAGGGGAGGAATTATGTTGTTTGTCCTTTTTTAATAATCCTAGTACATAGCCTGTACAGAACAGACACTTGATTAATATTTGTTGAATGAATGAATAAACCAAAAGCATTTGTCAGGCACTTAATGTATGCTGAGCACTGTGCCAAGTGCTGGTGTTACAAATTGTGACCTGCACAAGTCATTTAAACTTCAGTTTCCTCATCTGAAAAATGGGGATAATAACAGTACCTACTTCTCGGTGTTCCAATGAGGATAAAGTGAGATAATTTATGAAAAACTCTTTGCCTGTATACAGCAATGGTATTTTTTTTAAAAAACAACTTTGAGCAAATAAGTCATTTTGAATATTATAAATGCCCAAATTAACTACAAAGGACATAGGAAGACACTATCTACATTCAGTGAAAGAACTGATAAATAGAAGTATTTATAGAATGATTTTGTGTGTGTGTGTGTGTGTGTGTGTGTGTGTGTGTGTGTGTGTGTGTGTGCATGTGTGCCTATGTGTTTTTGTGTCTAATGGTAGCCAACTCTAGGGTAGGAGGGGGAGAGAAAAAAATGCATGATAACATTATATATTTTAAAGGAAGAGCAAATTATACATACTAGATTTTCAGTTTCATACACAATATTTTTTCTTATTATACTATGTTACGGATATGCTTTTTTCTGTCATAAATATAAAATTAAATAAAAAAGAGAAGAATAGCTCTTTGCAAACCTTAAAGTACTATGGAAATGCTAGCTATTGTTATTATTGTCTAGATAAGTAAACTGTCACTGGTAGAGCAGAAAATCATATTATTAAGCTGTTTAAATGATTTTAATGTAAGGGATTAAAAATCTCTACCATCAAAAAAGCTTATATTTTAATATAAGGAGATATGTATATGTATATGTGTGTGTATATATGTATATATGTGTATATATATATATATATATATATATATTATATTTTTAAATTAATTAATTAATATAGTGGCTACAGAAGGCTACTTTGATTAAAGTCCCTGCCTGGAATGGTGAACAGAGCTTGAAGAACATCAGCTAACATGTTCTTTCTAATGGCAGTGTTGGTATTAATGCGATTACATTTCCCAGCAGAAAAGGGGAAGGAGGTGGTAGAGAGAAGGTATGTGAGGGAGCAGGGCAGATGGCAAGAAAATGACTAGGGTGGAATATAAATCATGACTGTGGCTAGTTAGAGATAGGCATTTAGCCATGGGAGAGTGTGTCCAGTTTGTTAAGTGTTGAAACCTAAGTGTAAATGGGAAAAAGTACAGGAGAATTTCTTAAAATGCAATCATTTTGCTATTCATATTTGGAATTAGGAAAATGAAAAATAGTACCCACCCTTAAGGAATTTACGTATTACTGGAATGTTATGAACATCTCTTACTTTATGCATGCCTTATAATTAGATTATAAGATTGTTCTTTTGTTTTTAAAAATGTCATGACATGCCCTTCTCTGGATTACCTACAGAACTTGTAACTTAATGCTTGATCCATTCAAGGATTTTTCATTTTTGTCATGGTGGGCAATCCATCTAACAGTGCAGATTGAAATCCACTTATGCCTTAGTCATTTGTCCTTATGAATCAGCAGTCAGTATGGTTGGGCAATTAATTGATTATCCTTATAAGCTGGCTTAGCTGGACACATAATTATCATCCCAGAAACCAACCTAGTGATCATCCCCTAAGAACCTAAAACATTTGACAATAGACACACAATTCATCTCTGAATCCATGGACACATTCTCAACAAGTATCGAGTGAATAAAATAATGATCAGATTACTCAGCAAAATGGTGTTATTTAGAGACACAAAATGTGTTCAGATTTTATTAATCGTACCAATGTTTGAAAACAAGCTGTGTTCAATGGAGGTACTTAAATGTACTTGTAGATTGGTTGCTTGAACTTAGAGTCAGTAGCATAAGGTTTGAATTCGGGCCTCTTTAACTGACTAGCTGTGTAATGATGGGCCAGTGACAACCCCTGAAAATATCAGTTTCTTTGCCTATAAAATGAAGATAATATTTGAATTACCTTTGCTATGGAATTGTTGTAAAGAAAATAATTTTAAACTTTAAAATTACTCTACAAGTATATTTATTACATACATAGAAATGGTTGGTTTGAGAAATATTTTAAAATATAAAGCAAGTATTATGCTGTTAATCTATGTGCTTTAGAAAAAAATAAGCCATAACCTAAGCATTTTTAACAGTCTACTTAGATGTTTTAATTTAATTCAGAAAAGTACATTATAATAGGATAGGGATCTTAAACTCATTTTTCCAATTATGGCTTCCCTAATCCTTTCTAACATTTGATTGAAGTTTTGTAGACCTGTACAAATTTGCCTGGCAAGCGTGATTTGTATTTTTTTAAGTGCTCCAGATTTACTGGATTGTGTTAAAGATTAATTAAAACTGAAAGAAGATTTATAAAATTACATATATCTACATACACTTGTATAGTATGAATACATATGTGGATATTAAATCTAATTAAATAAAATACACATTCCACATGAATTTTGTTTGAATCTATTTATCAATGATTTCCCTCATTGCACATTTCCAATTATTTCTTTTTTAAATGTAAGTTATCACAAGAAGATTACAAGAGTATTGCCTTAAAAGGCAATGAGAAGCAGCAAGGGAGGAGGGGAGAAAGTATATAGAAAACTTGTCAAGGGACACAATTAAGCAACATTTTCCGAAAGGTATTGAAGTATACAACTAGGCTAAAGTGATCAAAGAGAAGAAAAATCAAAAAGATCAACAATTTTCACCAACAACAAGAGTGGAAACACCATATTTGGACTCTTACTAATGTTTCAGTATACCATGTTATATATTAGGAAGTAGGAATAACACTTAAGAAATAAAAATGGGAAAAGCAACTGGACTAGACCAAGTCTAGAATTGAGTAGTTCTCTTTTGGAGGTGACATAATTTTGAAAACATGGGGATTAATACACAACAATGGTGGGGTTCAGGCTCTGGAAAACCCCTTGAACTCTCTAATTGAATCTTCCCACTTGATGAGGTATTTGCCTAAGGCTATTGTAATAGTAAAGAAATTTAAAGATCCCCCTGTTTTGGCTTGGTTTTTGGGTTGAGTGTTGAAACCCAGAGCTTGTGAATCCCACTTGTGGGATGAACTTGTTGACATGAAAAGAGAGGGCTGAACTGGAAGGAGCTCGTGCTGTGGATTTAGAGAAGGCCCAAGCATAGAGAGGCAGAAGAACTTTTGAAAGCAGCATCTTGGAGGCATAGAGAGAGAGAAAAGATTGCTGAGGGCCAGTTGGAGCTGCCCAGGACTTTTGAGAGCTGCCACCTGGAGCTGCTAAGGACTGAGGAGACATGGATGTGATACCAGTATTTTGTCTGTCTGTTTTGATGTTGTTTTGCCAGATTTGTCTGCTGATGAAGGACAGTGCTATTATTGCAGAGGTCTTGGAATCTTGCTGTTCCTTCAGAAGCACTGAAGAAGGATTTTCTTGTATGTTTGCAGAAATCCTGGAATGGGTTATGAGACTGTTCTGCAGGCAGAGAGTGAATTGATGAGGACACTGGCAATGTGTATTGTGGCTTTGTTAAGCTTTGTCTCCCCAGAAACAGAGATTGCTGAAAACTTGCCTAGGGTCAAGACGAAGGAAAGACCTCTCTTTGGGTATTAAATGCTGTGATGATATCTTAACTTTGCTGTAGCTCAGGGGTAGATGGTCTTTGTGCTCTTCACTGCCCCTTTTGAGAAGGTGCTTGGCATTAACTGATGATAAATGTAATTCAGTTGTGTTCCAGGGGTGGGAAACTTGACTTTTTTGTGTTCTGTGATTGACCAAATGAATATATTTTGCTTATGATTGGAAACTAATCTTAATCTCCATTTGAGAAGAGAGACTTTGTGGTTGATTAAATGAATATACTGCCTAGGGATGGAGTAGTACTTGGAAATTATTGAATCACACTTGGTAAATGCTGTATTTTGATTTTCTCTGCTCTGTGAATGTTTTGCCTTAATTTGTCACTGAATAAAATGGAGAGTTACTATACTGGTATTCTGAACCTTGGAAGTTGCCTTTCTTTGCTTGGCATTACAGTCATAAGCCTTTCATTATCACTAAACTCTTACTAGCCTAGCCCTCCATTGTCCAGCTACTTCCCACCCTTGATCCTATTAAAATATCTATATCCAAATCTGTTACCCTTAAACTAGCCTAGCCCTCCATTGTCATCTCCAGGTAGCCCACAACTATTTTCCACCCTTAATCTCACTTCTGGAGTCTGACCTCACAAATGACCTCAAGACCCTCTCCAAACTCCTCCTCTAGGCCACCCCTAGATTCTTCCCACAATCTTTCTGTATAGGACACGCATCTTGCCTCCATGAAGGGGCTAAGAATTATCTAGTACAGACACACTCTGTGTCAGATTATTCTGGCCTGCTTGGCAATACAAGCTTCACATATACTTGGGCTCCTTAAGGGTCTTCCCATCAAGGTGAATCTTTAATAAACTTTGCTTTACTTTGGCTGAGAGAAGACTTGAGTTGAATTCATTCAATAAGACCTGGCATGTTGATATTTCAGGTTCTTGAGCAGCTCTAAAACCTAAACCTCAACAAATAATGTTGTTATAAATTGCCATATAAAAATAATGTTCCACAAATCTGGCCTCAGATATTTAACACTTACTAGCCATGTGACCTTGGGCAAGTCACTTAACCCCAATTGCCCCTACAAAAAGCAAAAACAAAACAAAACAAAAAACAAACAAAAACTAATGTTCCAGATCACTAACAATAAAAGAAATACAAATTGAAACAACTTTTGGATTCCATCTCACATCCTTTAGGTTGACAATGCTGACCAAAAGGAAAATGATGGACTAGAGGTGCAGAATGAGACAAGCATCTTCAGATACAGCCAATGTGTAGATTTGTTTTGCTCCATTAGGTTTATTTGTTACAAGGGAGGTCTCATTATTTTTTAGAGGAGCAAAGAGTTATTGGGTTAGAATGGGGGTGGGGAGAATGATACTAATAAAAAGAAGAAAAATTGTTAATGAATAACTTTGAAAATACATGGAAAAAAGCAAAAGGGAGATCAAAAGATGACATTGAAAATATGTACATAGTGGAGATTCAATGTATATAATTCAATCTTTTCTTGAATGAAGAAATGTACCTGTTTCTTGGTGTTTGTTAGGTTCATAATAATAAAAAGGAAGTAGTTTTACATATAAAACACATGGAAGTTCATAAGGAGACACAGAAAGCAGAACAATTTTATTTCTATTTTGTTAAATTTAATGACACTTAAAAAACAACTATATGTAATAGAAGTATAATTTTAATGTACAGTCCCCTTTCTTATCTCTTTTATACATTGAAATATTCATATTGGTGTTTGTCAAGTTCATCTTTTTTTTTTAAAGCAATTGGGGTTAAGTAACTTGCTCAAGGTTACATGGCTAGTCATTATTTATGCGTGGGTGCTCATTTTCTGAGGCCAGATTTGATCTCAGGTCATCCCAACTCCGAGGCCAGCGCTCTTACTCACTGCACCACCTAGCCGCCCCTTTAGGGCAATTGGGGTTAAGTAACTTGCCCAAGGTTACATGGCTAGGTTCTTGTTTGTGTGGATTAAGTGTCTGAGGCCGGCTCCGAACTCAGGTCCTTCTGACTCCAGGGCCGGTGCTTTATTCACTGCGCCACCTAGCCGCCCCCATTTTTTTTTAAAGCAATTGGGGTTAAGTAAATTGCTAAAGGTTACACGGCTAGGCATTATTTATGTGTGGGTGCTCATTTTCTGAGGCCGAATTCGATCCCGGGTCATCCCAACTCCGAGGCCGCGCTCTTACTCACTGAGCCACCTAGCCGCCCCAAGTTCATCTTTTTTAAAAGGAGAAATCATTTTGAAATACATCAAGGGGGCATAAAATAAGGTGCAAGCCAACCCAAAGTGTTTGGTCATGGAGGTGTTCAATACAGAATCCAAATAGAAGAGCCATTCCCTTGGAATGGAGAGGTCTTACAGTTGTTTCTGTTCCTGGATGACATTGTGCTAATTATATCAGACCCAGAACACTACAGAGTCTTCCTAAGGGAAGATCTCTAAATGGTTTAGGAAAATTGGCTTAACTGGGGGGAGAGGGAGTGGGGGTAGAGAGTTGATAAAGAATGGCTATTTTCTAAGCTATGATTTGCAGTTGAATGGACAATGCCAGGGTTGTTCCAAAGGTTCCAAATGTCTAGTTAAGAATAGATATCCTCTAAGAAATTGATCAATGTATTTAGGGCATAATAGACCACAAGACTTAGGAATAGAAAGAATTGGGATTAGATTCTACCTAGGATGTTTATTAGCTTTGTGACCTAGGAAAGTCCTTTAAATTATCTGGGGCTCAGGGCTATTATCTAACAGAATGAGGGGTTAGACTTGATGACCATGAAAGTCACTTTAAGCCTGTGACCTTCTCTTAGAAATGAAGGCCCACATACTCTTCCGTTGATAATATGTGGCTACAAGCCATAGAATAATAGACTCTGAAAAATTAACCTTGAAGGATTCTCGAAGGGCCATGGAAAGATTTGTGATTATGGTGAATAGACTGTAACACATTTCCAGCCAAGAACTACACCAAAAAGGAGTGGGGTAAAGGATGTCAATTGAAATTTGTATGATTGAAAAAGGTAAGACTATTATGTAGAGAAACCAAGGAATTACAATAAATAGATGGTGTGTTCTACTAGTGTCTACATATTGCTAAAAGGATTAAAGTAAGTCCCAATCCATTAAGTGAACTTGTGGAGGTCTTGGACAAGAGTCCCACAGAACATCAAGGTATGGGTGGGTTGTGATGTGAACCCCTATACATGAGATCACCAATACAATGAAGGATAGGTGTTGGTACTATATAAAGGGATCTTAGGGAGAAAAGATGTAGATCAGCCCCATTGAGAGTTAGGTTTCATTTTGTAGTCATTGGTTGGAGCAGATTTTCTTTGGGAAGAGCTATTTAAATTACAGAGATTTGTTGTTCTGTTGAGTTCTCTAAGGACAGTTGAATCTGTCCATTAATTTTTTAACATTAAATCAAAAGTATTTTTAAAATCTAAAATATATAGAACAACAGAGATAACTGATAGAATATTCAGTCTTAACTGTCATGTAAGACTGAAGGAGTTCACACAGAAGCAGTGTGAGTACATAATTTATTTGGGTGGTGAAAGAGTGTGGGAGTAACTAGGGTGCCAAGATGATGCTATGCAAATCTGCTTTATGAGCTTGGCCCAGGGCCACTTGGTGGAGAAGTTAATTACTGCATCCTCTTTAGAAGTACT
The DNA here is from genome assembly GCA_011680675.1 of Gymnobelideus leadbeateri. Lineage (NCBI taxonomy): Eukaryota > Metazoa > Chordata > Mammalia > Diprotodontia > Petauridae > Gymnobelideus > Gymnobelideus leadbeateri. The sequence continues at coordinate 92,607 of WOXC01001423.1, read as the reverse complement.
GACCCTAGCAACACAGAGCAATAACCTTCTTTGTCATTTGTACCATACTTAATTCTTCCTCTGGTTTAACCTGCATAACATTCACTGAACAATTCTTATGCTAAGCTCCTGATTTCCGAGGAGTATATAAACTTTTCCTTAGTACTCTACACCCAGGAGCTAGTCTTACCTCTCTAGCAATATGTTACTTTACTCTCCTCATGGAACCCACATTCCTGCTAACTGCATGCACTCTATAGTCATGCTAAATAAGATAATTTTAGGTTCCCTTAACACATAAAGGCTCTTGGGCTTTAGTATCTTGGCAAATGTTCTTTCCTATGCCTTCACTCTCCAGCTATGCCCGTTGGCTTCCTACCTATTCTTTATAAGTTTCATTGAGCTGAGTTTTTAAAAATTCATTTTATTTTTAATTTATGGAATAAAACAAGCATTTCAATAACATAGTATAATTTTAAAAGATGATTGCACATGAAACTATAAACCTATTATGTACAATTTGCTATTCCTTTTAAATATATAATAAAGTAATTATGTAAATTTCTTTTTTTTTCTTCTCACCCTTGAGATGACTACCATTAGATATACACACACTACATGTATATGTATCTATGTATATATGTCTATGTGTATATATATATATGTAAAATCATTCTATGCATACTTCTATCTATACTTTAAAATCTAGTTCAATTGCTATCTCTTTCAAGAAGACTTCCCTGATGTGCCTGCTTGATAACTACTTTGCCCCATCAGACATCACATAAAATTTTGTTTTATAATTGGCTCACACATTTATCATGAAGTATTGCAGCTTCCCTCATCTCTCCTCCCCTCTCCTCTCCTCTCCTTTTCTTCAGGTATTCCTGACTCCAATCCCATTATTCTATGCATCTTTGCACCATCTAGCTACCCTCACTTGTCTCTATATTAATAATAATGATCATTTCTTTCATCATAGTAAAAGTTTATTACATTTATGTACCACAATTTTTTAACTATCCCCCAATCAATCGACACCAACTTTGTTTCTAATTTTTGGCTATCACCAAAACAAAACAACAACAACAACAACAACAAAAACAAACATTGCCATAAATATTTTCATGTACTTGGAGATTTTGTTCCTATCAATGGCCTCCTAGGGGGAGAAGCTTAGAAGCAGAATCTTTGGATCACAAGGTATAGCCAGAATAGTCACTTTATTTCCATAATTCCAGCTTTATTTCCAAAATGATCATTAGATTCATAGCTTTACCAACAATGTATGAGGGAGTTTAACTTCTACAAATTCCTCTAACGTTGACTGTTCCCACTTTCTGTCATATTTGCCAATTTATAATATTTGAAGTAAAACCTCCAGGTCATTTTGACTTTGAATTTCTCTTATTTTTTTAAGCATTCTTTCATATAGTTGTTAATAGTTTCCAGTTCTTCCTTTGAGAACCATTTACTCCTAGCCTTTGACTTTCCTCATTTTCTAAATTAAAAAAAAAGTTGAGACCTGAAGAGTCAAAGTGGTTTGCCCATGGTCATGGATGTACTATGTAGAAGAGCCAAAATTCAAACCCAGTTGCTCTGACTCTAAATCTCAACTAACAAATCTCTTTCTGTAAGAAAAGACTCCTACAAAAGGCAGTACCTAGAAACAATTGTGATATTTTTGTTTGGAATGAAGACATATAAAGGCAATTTGAGCTTTTGTCTATAGTCCACTGTTAAGAAGAATGGAATCAAAGAGAGAACACTTTCTCCTTTTGAAATTTTGAGAGAGGTAGAGAGAATGATAAACATAGACAAGGGCAACAGTTAAGGAGAGCAAAGCTTACACAACACAGGAAATAAAAAGTCAAAGAATCCAGATGCTATTTAATATAATTATGTTCCTCAGACAGACTGGCATTCAAATAGCCTCTTGGTTTTCATTTCATGCCAAATGCTTGTGAGAACAACATACCACTGTACAGACAAGCCCAAGAGCTAAGTTGGCTGACTCCTGGTAGAGAAAGATACATCATCGCCCTGCTGCTCTCACACTATGGTCCATAACTTTCCCAGAGACTATAAAAATGGGATTTGAATTACACAGTTAATAATCATTACACCCAAGTTTCTGGGTCCCAGTTTCCTCATCTGTTAAAGGAAGGACTTGAAGTGGTTTGGAAAGAATCCTGGTTCTATGGTCTGAGGATCCAGGTACAGATCTGATGATTAGTACCATTGTGACCTTAGGCAGGTCTTATAACTCCCTCTGAGTCAGTTTCCTCATCAGTAAAATGAGGAAAGTTGGATCTGAGGGAGTCTGAATTATACATTTATGATACTGTAATCTCAAAGATTTTCTCTAACTCAAAAATTCTATCAATTTATGTGATCTTAGAACACTGCCTTAACATTTTATACTAAATATAAGTTTTAATGTACTGAACCAAATCTTGTAAAAAGCTGTTTTACTGAATTGTGGTGAAGCAACATGATGTAGTAGCTAGAAGGCTGAACCTGCAGTCAGAGATATCTAAGTTCAGATATCACCTATTGCTTATAAGCTGTGTGCCAATAATCACATCTCATAAATTTTCTTGACACAGCACACTCATCCATAAAATCAAAATAGTTATACTTGTAAAATTTCTCCTCCTTCCTTCCACCAGCTGGGGTTGTTGTGAGATTCAAATGAGATACAGATAGTGCTTTGAAACTTTTAAAATACTATACAAATGTTTGTTATTTTACCCTGCAGGAAAAAATGTTACCCTAAAATTTAAAGAATGGAAGATAGCACTTTAGAAAAATTCCAAGAAAGGACCTTTGCAATATGGATTATGAAAATTGCAGACCTAGAAACAGATTTTCTTCTAATTTAATTCGTTATTCATATGTTGGGAGTGGAATAACAGACCTGTGGAGATTTTGTGACAGCAGGTGAATTTTCAAGACTTTGAGAACTAGCTCAGAAAGTGTCAGATGATCAGTGTAAGAGTCAATAACAGTATTGCTATTTCATTATCAAGATATCAGTATGACTAAATTTGGGCAAATAAATGATTTTAGGAAAATAAAAATACCCCATCTACATAATCTACATCTCTCTCTCTCTCTCTCTCTCTCTCTCTCTCTCTCTCTCTCTCTCTCTACCTACCTACCTACCTACCTATCTGGTCTCTCAGGATCAGATGGACATGAAGAGTATAGTTAATATAAAAGAATCCATTCTGAAATCATGGCCCTAGCATAGACTGAGAGATCCTTCACAAAATCTGAGTTGCTCCCCACTAAGGGAATCCTAGAAACTTCAGTATCTGACTTTTTTTGGTGCCCACCCAGAAGGCATCTGGCACTTCTTCAAAAGGGGTACCTGCCCTCAGCTCCCCTGAAGAAACTCAAGTTGGTGAGATATCAGCTATAGAATGGATTTTATTTCAAACACACACAAAATAGAAAGGACTATGAAATCTGTAGACAGTCAGGAAACTATCCTGTCATTCTCATGGGGATCTCTAATGTCCTTCTATGCTACTCTGAAAGCTCTTCAATAGGGACTCAAGATCCCTATATAGGCAAGGAACCATCCTTTCTGTAACCCTTCCCCAGGGAATTCTACTGTCCTCCAAACCTATAGTGCTACTCAGCAGTGAGGATTGCCTTTATAGAAAAAGAAACTTTTATATAGAAAAAGAACTTTGCATCCTCTGGTTTTACACATTCCATTACAGCAAAAGTAATCAAACACAAATCTCATTGTTAGCAGGAAACCCACAACACTATCAAGTATGGTAGGAACCAATCAATCAATCAACATTTATTAAACACTTGCTATATGACAGGCATTGTGCTCAGTGATGGGGATACAAAAAGAGGCACAAGATAGTCTTTGACTTCAAGGAACTTACAAGCTAATGGGTGAGACAACAAGCAAAGAAATGTTACAAATCAAACTGCATACAAGATAAATAGGAGAAAACAGAGGAATGCCACCGGAATTAAGAGGGATTGGAAAAGTCTTCCTGTGGAAGGTGAGATTTTAGTTGGGACTGAAAGGAATCCAGGGAGGTCAATGGTTGGAGCAAAGGAGGGAGAGCATTCTGGGTACCAGGGTCAGCCAGAAGAGTGCCCATAGCTGAGAGATAGACCCTCGAGAGATGGAGCGTCTTGTTTATGGAATACTGAGGAGGCTAATGTCATTGGGTTAAAATATAATTGAGAAATACTTGATAAAATAAATAAGAATGTAATAAATAATGTTAATATGTGGTTTTCTAAGTCAATATACTCTAGCAGGGATCCTTATGTATAGTATAGTGGCCCCATTTCTATTTGAGTTTGATATCATTGACTTACCAAACCAGTAAAATGAAAGGTCCAGATTTTCTCTTCCACACTGAGGCTCTCTCTGTGCCATGTTGGATGTTAGATTTATAGCTTCTCCCAGGTCAACTCTTCTACAAGGGCTTCATCCTCTGTTTCTACTGTCGTCCACATGACTCCTTGTCACTTGTCACCATTGCCCTGCTGTCTGTTCTTTTTGTCAGGAAAGTGTTACAGGTCTTAGAAGAGCTGTAAATAAATTTAAAAAAAGAATGAGATTGGCAAATCCAACATGCCCTGAATATTATAGGGAACACCACTAAATTTCAGATCAAAAAATTATTACAGCTCTTTCAGAATGAGACTGAAAATTCAACATGCCCTATGTGGTGTGTGAATTTGGGATCAAAGGAACTTTTGACTGAAATCTTGAATCTGATACTTGCTTCATATACAACCTTGTCAACTAAGTGGTAAACTGGGCAGTGATATACTGGGAGTCAGTAAGATCTGAGTGTCAGATAACTTACTATCTATCTCACCCAGAATTATCATTTAAAGTCTTTCTGCTTCAATTTCTTTATCTATAAATTGAGGTGAGTAGGAATAAACAACTGCCAAAGTCTCATCTAGTCCTGATGTAAGATTCTGTGGCTTAACTTCTTGAAGAGCTTTGAATTCTTTTTTTTTTTTTAACATTTTTATTTAAAGTTTTGAATTCCAAATTCTGGCTCTCCCTCCATCTCTTCCTCCCCTCCCCACTCCCTGAGATAGTGAACAATCAGATATATATTATACAATGCAATTATGTAAAACATCTCCATATTAGTCGTTAAGAAGACTATTAATTTTTTAGATGAAAGAAAGTGAAAACAGCATACTTCAGTCTGTATTTAAACAATATCAGTTCTTTCTCTTTTTTGTCTTTTTTTTTTTGGAGGGGTAAAGGCAGGGCAGTTGGAGTTAAGTCACTTATCCAAGGTCACACAGCTAGTAAGTATTAAGTGTCTGAGGTTAGATTTGAACTCAGGTCTTCCTGACTCCAGGGTTGGTGCTTTATTCACTGCACCACCTACCTGCCCAATTATCAGTTCTTTCTCTGGAGGCAGATAGTATGCTTCATCATGAGTCCCTTGGGATTGTCTTGGATCATTGTATTCTTGACAATAAGTAAATCATAGTTCTTTATCAAATAACATTGCTGTTCCTGTGTACGACATCCTCCTGGTTCTGTTCACTTCACTATGCATCAGTTCTTGTAAATCTTTCCATGCTTTTCTAAAATCATCCTGCTTGTCATTTCTTATAGCAGAAAAATATTCTATCACAATCCTATACCACAACTTGTTTAGCTATTCCCCAATTGGTAAGTATACTGTTGATTTCTAATTCTCAGCCACAACAAAAAGAGCTGCCAAAAACATTTTTGTACAAATAGATCCTTTTCCCTTTTTTGGATGTCTTTGGGATATAGACCTAGAAGTAGTATTTCTGTATCAAAGGATATGCACAGTTTTATAGCGCTGTGAGAATAGTTCCAAATTGTGCTCCAGAATGGTTGGATCAGTTCACAGCTCTTCCAACAGTGCATTAGTGTCCCAATTGTCCAAAATCCAATATTTTTCTCTTGTCATATCAGCCATTTTATAGGTGTGAGGTGGTAACTCAGAGTTGTTTTAATTTTTATTTCTCTAATAAATAGTAATTTAGATCCTTTTTTCATATGGCTATAGATAGCTTTTATTTCTTTGTCTGAAAGCTGCCCATTCATGTACTTTGACCATTTACCAATTGGGGAATGACTTGTATTTTTATGAATTAGTCTCAGTTCCCTATATATTTGAGAATGAAGCCTTTATGAGAGATACTTGTTGGAAAAATTTTATCCCAATTTTATGGGTTCCTTCTAGTTTTGTTTGCATTGGTTTTGTTTGTGCAAAAACTTCTTAATTTTATATGACCAAAATTATCTATTTTACGTCTTGTAATGCTCTCTTTCTATTTTGGGCCTAAATTCTTCCCTTATCCATAAAACTGACAGATAAACAATTCCATGTTCTCTTAATTTGCTTATGGTATCACCCTCTATGTGTAAACCATGTACATATTATTATTAGTCTCATTTTTTAATTGTTGCTCTGTTGTTCTTCAGTTTTGTCTGACTCTTTGTGACCCCATTTGGGGTTTTCCTGGTAAATATACTAAAGTGGCTTACCACTTCATTCTCCAACTAATTTTACAGATGAGCAAATGGAGGCAAACAGGGTAAGTGACTTGCCTAGCGTCACACAGCTAGTAAGTATCTCAGGCTGGATTTGAATCCAGGAGATGAGTATGATTGACTCTATGCCCAGAGTCCTATCCAATGTACCACTTTGATGCTCCAAGTCCCATTTTACAGATGAGGAAACTTTGACTCCAAATCCAGTGCTCATTCCACTGAACTATGCTGCCTCTCTAGTCACTGATCATAAATTTGATATCTATATTTACTGTATAACAGGTCACTATTAAGGTATTACTCTGATGTGCTAAATATGGAACTTAAAGGGTGAATAGTGTTTACTTCAGTACCCAATTCAAAAACTTGGAGTGACTTAGACCACTAAAAATCTGTTTCATTATTCTGTTACTGAGAAGGAAATGTTAAATGCAAATGCCTGAAAAATATTGCCATTGGCGCACAATCCGAAATTAATAAGCTTGCTTAAAAGGTTAACTTGTACAGGCATTCTTATAAAATTTTAAAAGCAAATGTTAATAAATGATTGAAAAGTACCTAAATATCATTGTTTGGTTTTTAGTGGATAAAAACAATAATCTCTCACTATAGTCTTATGCTAAAATCTAATTTTGTTTTGGAAGTGAACCTGAATACTTGATTCCAGGACATTGATTCCTGTTAGGTTCTACCAAGCTGTAACAGACTGTGAGTCAATTGCCTGAAGTCCCCAGCCTGCCTAAATTTGTAGAGACTCATTATCAGGAAGTGGCTGCCATGTTATAGTGGATACATTGTAGTACCTGTAGTTGAAAAGAACTGAGTTCAAATACTGCCTTAGATACTTACAAGCTTTGTGACCACGGACACAGATCATTTTCCTCATAGCCTTTACACAGATCATTTTCCTCATTTGTGAAATGGGTATAATAACACCTACCCTCACAGGGTGGTTGTGATCTTCAGATGGAATAGCATAGGTAGAGTGTGTTACAAACCTTAAAGCATTATATAAATGCTAGTTACTATTATTATTAAAGCAGGAAAAGAATTGTAACCCAGTGAAGGTAGTATACATGCCCCTCAAATTATGAATCTTTTGAAGTATACTGAAAAACAATGATGTTAACTTACAATTTTACACTTTGGAGTAATAAACACCTTCTCGTGCTCTAGCTCATTTTATCCTTGGAACAATCTTGTGAGGCAGAGACTGCCAATGTGATTGCTGTGGATAGAGAGCTGGATCTAGAGTCAGGAAAACCTGAGTACACATATAGGCTCAAATCCTTCTTAGCTGGGTGACACTGGGCAAGTCACAACTTCTGTTCACTTCAGTTTCCTCATCTGTAAAATGGGGATAATAATATCACCTATCTCCCAGGGATGATGTGAGGATCAAATGAGATGATAATTGTAAAGTATTTAGCACAGTGACTGGCTCATAGTAAGTGCTATATAAATATTAATATATATTAATAATAAGAAAATTATTAATAAAATAAAATAATTATGCATATTTTAGAGACATTTTTTATCTAAACATAATAAAATGATGGAGAAAATGTTAGTAACACATATTAAACCTGTGTTTCTATATATATATGTATATATGTGTGTATATGTATATACACATATATGCATGTACATATATATATACATATGTGTGTGTGTGTGTGTGTGTGTATATATATATATTGGCAAGTTGGTTGTTAAACATTTACCAGGCTACCTCTGGCCATAGAATCTCTGGAAATTCACATATTAAGACATGCCCAGAAATGGCTAGCAGGTGGGACCAGAATGGATATACACAGACTGACTTTACTCCCATAAAGGAAAACAAAATGTACATTTTGTTTCTTCTAAAAAATTCCAGAAGATATTCTTCTTAAGCTTTTTCTAAGCCTAGGACTCTGATATATCTATCATAGCATCAAACATTATTTTCCCCTTCTTTTAACTTCTGTTTTACATCATTCATTTCCGCCAGATTTTGAGTTACAATCATTCCCCCCCGCCCTGTTTTCCCCCTACCCACCCTCGGAGAATAGCAGTCCTGCAAGATATCGCTTCCTCCAATCTGCTCTCTCCCATATCATCTCCCATACCCCCTTCGACTTTTCCATTAGAGGAAGGTGACTCTTTGTGTCCCAATGCCTGCACATCTTATCTCTCAATTACAAGCAAAAGAGTATTAATAATAGTATTTATATATATTTGAAACATTTAATCTTAAGACCTTGGATTTCAGATCCATTTCATTCCTCCCTTGTCACCCATTCCCTCTGGGGAGATAAGTAATTCAGTATATGTTGTGCATGTCTAGCTATGAAAAACATTATCATAGTAGATATATTGTACAAGGCTGCTTATAATTCTCTCCCATTCATCCCACCCCCACCTGGTCCATTCCCTACTTGATCCTGTCCCTCTTCTATAGTGGGTACTTCCAACTTCCCCTCCCCCCCAGGATGCCCTCCCATCCATCATCCCTCCTCTCATCCCCCTTCCCCCTATTCTGCGGCAGGTTGAGATATCCCATTTAGTATGTATGTCATTCTCTCCCTGAACCAAATTCAATGAGAATGTGGTTCTGCCTTTTTGCCTTCTTATTCTTCCCCTCCCTTGCAACCACTACCCCTTGCTTCTTCTACATGACATAGTTTACCCTACCCTGTCTCTCCCCATGTCCTCTTGCCACTTCCCTCGCTCATCTCATAATTTCACCCCTTGAATATTCTCCCTTCCCAATAAATTCAACATATGCCCTCTATCCATATATAACTGTAACCATATACACACACATTCACATATGTATTCATATGACCATACACCCTTCTTCCATTATTTTCATAATGAGAAATATTTAATCAGTCACAGTTACTGTTTTTCCATGTAGGAATGTAAATAGGTCAACTTTGATAAGTTCCTTTTGATTTCTTTTCCCTGATTACCTTCTCAGCCATCTCTTGCTTCTTGTGTCTGGATGTCAAATTTTCTATTCAATCCTGTTTTTTTTCCTCAAGAATGCTTGAAAGTCCTCTATTCCACTGAATGACCATATTTTCCCCTGAAACAAAATACTCAGTTTTGCTGGGTAGGTGACCCTTGGGTTCATTCCCAGCTCTTTTGCCCTCTGGAATATCATATTGCATGCCCTTCAATACCTCAGTGTAGAAGCTGCCAGGTCCTGGGCTATTCTGATTGTGTTTCCACAATATTGGAATTGTTTCTTCCTGGCTGCTTGTAGTATTTTCTCCTTGATCTGGGGATTCTGGAACCTGGCTATAATATTCCTGGGAGTTTTCTTTTGGGGATCTTTTTTAGGAGGTGATCTGTGGATTCTTTCAACCTCTATTTTGCCCTCTGGATCTAAAACATCAGGGCAATTTTCCTTGAGAATTTCTTGAAGGGTGATTTCTAGGTTCTTTCTTTGATCATGGCTTTCAGGTAGCCCAATAATTTTTAAATTGTCTCTCCTGGATCTATTTTCCAGGTCAGTGGTTTTTCCCATGAGATATTTCACATTGCCTTCTACTCTTTCATTTGTTTGGATCTGCTTAACAGCATCTTGATTTCTCATAAAGTCATTAGCTTCCATTTCCTCCAGTCTAACTCTGAAGGAATGAATCTCCTCAGTGAACTTTTGAGATTCTTTTTCCATCGGGCAAATTCGGGTTTTTTAGGCATTCTTCTCCTCATTGCCCTTTTGGGCTTCCTTTGCCATTTGAGTTAGTCTATTTTTTAAGGTATTGCTTTCCTCAGTCAGGCTGTTGACCCTCATTTCATACTTTTCCTGCATCCTACTCATTTCTCTTTCCAATTTTTCCTCCACTTCTCTTATTTGATTTTTAAAGTCCTTCTTAAGGTCCTCTATGGCCTGCAACCCGCTCATGTTTTCCCCTGGGGCTTTTGGAGGAGGACTTCTGACCTCACAGTCCTCTTCCCCTATGCTTCGACCCTCTTTGCCCCCAAAGTAGGAGTCTAGGGTTGCATTTTTCTGTTTAATTTGTTTCCTTTTCCTTGGCATGTTGCCACTTAATTACTTGACTTTTGGTCTTGTTGCCACACTATGGCTTTAAGGCCAGATAGAGGAATTTTCGTCTCGAACCTGTGGGGGGCAACTTCAGTTTCTGGCAAGATGGAAACCCTCCCACGACCTCCACCCGAGATCACAATCCAGATCCAGGGAGATTAAAGCAAGAGCGATTACCTCCCAAGATTGATTGCTGGATCTCCCTACAGTTCGCAGGCCAGGAGCTGGAGCTGCCTCTGAAAACTACAAAATGGCCTGTCTCCTCAGTGGCTTCTAGCCCCCCGGGGAGGAAGCCGACGCATTCCCCAAATACTAGTCCCAAAGTCCACAGGGCACTACCCTCTCACTTTGTCCTAGGCATGTCTATATTGATAATTCTGGAGTCGCCACAGCTGCTGGTGTTCTAGGGTCTCTCCAGCCGGCTGCTGGCCCTGCCGCCCTGGGGCTAAAACCTCAGGTTATGTGGACCTGGGCTTGGCTCGGCTCGGCTCGGCTTGGCTCGGCTCCCAGTGCTCTGCGAGCTGCCGGCTCCCAGAGTGCTGTGCTAGTCCTTCCTGCAGGGCTGCTGGGTTGTCCTCAGTGGGAGGTTAGCTTCTCTGTGTCATTCTTTGCGTGCTGGGGCTCCAGAAGTTGTTCAGAGTCCCTTTTTACATAGTTTGGAGGTAATCTGGGGGCAGAGTGGCTTGGATGAGCTGTTTCTACTCCGCCATCTTTGCTCCGCCCCGGTTTTTCTGTTTTAAATACAGGGATGACACTGTTCAAAAGTCATCCTAGATTTCCATAAACTCTACATTTAAAAAATGTCTAGGAAAAATCCTTTGGTTATAAGCTCTTGTTAGACTTAATATTTTTTCTTTTAAAAAAATTCTGAACTATAGCTGATAAATTGTTCATTTTCATACTGTAAATCCTTATTGTGTATAGCTTGCTTTTCTTTTAGCAGATTTGATATCTTTTTGCCCCATTAAAATCCTACTCAATCCTTCATCTTGGTGGAGGACTGACCCTGTGTTCTTGATGGCCATGCTAGTGGAGTTTAAGTTCTGGCAAATTTGTCCAAGCTGGAAAGGCTTCAAGTGATGAGCTCCATGTTTCACATTTCTTACCCTCTTCTGTTTTTCTCTTAGCTTCTAACTCTCACTTGTCCATTTACTTTAGGAAAGGTAGGAGAAGGAAGTTCATAAAGCATAATTATATCAGAATAAATGATAGAATTAGTTAAATGAGCCATTTGTATTGTCCAAGGATCAATTCAACTATATTTGGAGATTGGTCCATCACCAGGCTGACCACAAAGTGATGATTTTGTGGACTGGAACAAATATCAAAGACAATCCAAAATTTTCAAAGGATTGCAGTTGAAGTCAGTGAATGGAGTACCCACACCAAAAAAATTACAGAACATTGATTACAAGGTTCAACTCAACCTACTGACTGCCTTGATTTTCTTTAAGTTCCAACTAAAATCCCATCTTTTTCAGGAAGTCTTCCCCAACTGCTTTTAATTTTAGTGCCTTCCCTCTGCTAATTATTCTGTATTTATCTTGTAATTGTTTCATATATATATATATATATATATATATATATATATGTGGTATATATATATATATATATATATGTATATATATATATATATATCTGCTTGCATATTGTCTTTCCCATTAGATTGTAAGCTCTTTGAAGGTAGGGATTATTTTTTGCCTCTCTTTGTATTTCCAATGTTTAGCACAGTGCCTGGTGCCTAGTAGACACTTAATAAATGTTTATTGATTAAAAAATGTAATATATTTCCAAGAGGTTGGGAGGATAGATAATAGGATACTTGTTCTAAGTTATTTTTTAGTTATCTGATGTTTTAAGACCTGAGTTTATTGGATAGTTTTATCATTTATCCTTAAAATCATCTATAGCAATATTGAATAGGATTTCCAAATACACATTAATAACATCATGATCATGATCACGATTATCATTATGTTTACCTGGACCTATGATTTTGTCACTCACATTCAGTGAGAAAGTATCTCTATGATGCAGATTAACACCTTCATAGAGAGCTGCCCAGAGCATTAAGAAGGGAAGTTCAGGGTCTTCAGGTCTTGTTCAGGGTCATTCAGTCAGAGGTGGGACCTGAACTCAGGTCTTTCTTATCCTGAGGCCTATGCACTATTTCATACTCATCATTAATATTATATGTTCTTCATATTTAGAATATATATATAGATATATATATAGAATATATATATAGATATATATATAGAATATATATATAGAATAGAATATAGAATATATATAGAATATATATAGAATATATATGTAGAATATATGTAGAATATATATATGTAGAATATATATATATATAATATATATATATATAACTTCCTCCCTTCCTTCTTGCTTCCCTCCCTTTCTCCTTCTTCTCTCCCTTTCTTCTCCCTTCCTTCCCCCATCCTTCTTTTCTACCTCTTTTCTTCTTTTCCTTCTTTTCTTTCTTCCCTCCTCCCCTCCCTCCCTCCTTTCCTTCATTTTCTTCCTTTTCCCTTTCTCCTTTCTTTCCTCCCTCCCTCATATCCTTTTTATCTCCCTCTGTCTTCCTCCCCTCCATTTTTCTTCCCTCAATTCTTTTCTTCCCTCCCTTCTTTCCTGTCTCTCTTCCTTTGAAACAGATCATGGCATCATAGTTCTAGAGTTGGAAGGGTTCTTGGGCTCATCTAATCTAACATACTCATTTTATATATAAAGAAATGGAGGTCCAGAAATAGGTTGTCACTTGTCCAAGATCATACAATAATTAAGTGAAAGAGGTAGGATTTGAATCCAAGTCCTTTGATTCCAAATCCAGCATTCTTTCCACTGTACCAAAATGCTTATTGTTAAAGAAAAAACCCTGTGAAGTGATAAATAGAAGAAACCCCAGGCCCAAAAATGGGAACTGGAATGAACCACAGTCTAATCACAGTTTATACAGATTACAAATGCATTTTATTGCCTGAGAATAACCTTGCAAGCTAGAACAATGTCTGTGTTAGTCCATGTTCAATGCTGCAGTTGGAAAGGGTGAGCTATTTATAATTTTCAAACAAAGGAAAATAGGGAATTTGGGGAGAAAAGTGGGGGAAAACCCCATTTCCAATGAAGGGGAAATCCAGGAGGAGGAGTAAGTAATTCTAGGTGTCAGATATGTGTTCCTTTGATACACAAATCAACCTGACAGTTCAAGGCTTGAGCAAAAATAATAAGGTAAGGGGATGTAAAACAGAAAGTCTCTGCAGATAAGAATGTCCCTTGAAGGTCTATAAGCCACCAATAGCTAAGGGTCTGCTTCATAGCTGGCATGAGCTTAATTGACTTCAGAGTTGCTGATTTTCTGCATGTCCAACTGGGTTTACTCTCAGTCACTACAAAGGATTGTTAGTATGTTAAGCCAGTACAACCAGTGCATATATATATTTTTTTCTGATTACCTAGATAATTACCTAGATTACCTCGGGGGAAAGGAGACTCAAGCAAATCAAGGTATCCATTAGAGAATTTAGGTTATAAATACTCCATTCTATTACCTCTTTATCTAAACTCTGTACCTGAAATAAACATTGTTAACAACAAACTAACTCATACCTTGATACAAGTAAGATATTAAAATACAAATCAAATATTTCAAAATACCACAGAAAGCAGAACTCTTAAATCCTTCCAAATTATATATACATATATACATATATATGTATATATATATTCATTTGATCTTCTTTTTCTCAAAATTTTTATTCAATTGTATTTTAACTGTTAATTATTTTAGAACTGTAGATCTAAATACCACTTAATTTAAATTAATCCCAATTTAATTCAATTAATCAATGCCCTCCTCAGGAGGAGCAGAAACAGACAAGGATCTGATCCTCATGTAATAACAGTTTGCAGAACACTTTTCATAAGAAGATGACCTATGATATACACAAACAAATTTACATAAAATTATCAAGTTAACTTCAACTGTAGCAAAGGACTTAGTATGATACATGTAATAAATTTCAAAATAGTGCATGTCAAATAAGTTGTTTATAATAAGACATGTTTGTACCACAGGACATGTTCTACAAACAAGGGTTATTTCAATATTACATAATAAAGTCAAAGAAAATAGACTTTTTCATTGATGTAACACAAAACATTTCATGTTATTTTCCTCTAAGAAAACTTATTGCATTAAAATTCTTCAAAACAAAAATTAAGATGCCTCAGATTTAGTTTTAATAATTAATAAATTAACAGTTTGGTCCCATAAACTATTGCATCAATACCCAATTATTCTTACATAACTTTTAAAACATTTAAGGATCTTATTTTATACATATACATATATAGGTTTGTATATGTGTGTGTATGTATGAAGAAAACTAGTAATAGACAGATAACAAGGCCAGATACTTGTTCACTTTCATTGTTTAGAATATAGAAAGGACTAAAAATTCTAGGCTAAATATCTCAAATCTTATACCTGTATCTCATTATAGTAACTCAGATGTAGTTCAGCATCTGATCTACTAGTGTGTTCATTCTGATTACATGAAATGATAATAGAAATTTGACTTAAAAGAAGAGGAACAAAACTACACAGTAAGGGAATAATGCTTCCCTAACTTTATGTCAATTCCAGGCAAAAATTATATAGATAGCCAGTTGCATTGAACTAGGCTTAAAGTTATCCATTCAAGAAGTGTCCTATTCAGGGAATTGAGTCAGGAAAATTTTACCTCAGCTCATGCCAAAAATTGTTCTCTCAGCCTTTCCCATGAAAATTCCACCTACAGTTCACAGATGTAAAACCCTATAGGGTTGCTGGCATCATCAATAATGACTGAAGAACACTCCTTGACAATCATAACTGGAATTAGATTCAGAATAATATCAGTTAACATTTTTCATCTCATGGTATTGCAATAGGCAATACAAATTTACCAGGTATCACATATACATAAGAGATTTCACTTAACATTCTTCACATGTTTTTCTTTAGTTCTCAAATTCTCAAGTTTAAGCTCATCCTAATGTAAAGATCAATCAGTAGAAATCACTTCTATATTATACACAAACTTATAAATTCTCATTAAGCCAATTTCATTGCTTAGGAACTCCATAACCCAAACAAGTTCTTTTCCTAGGGCAGATGATGATCTTGCCCACACAGATGGTTTTTAATTACCTGACAATTATACAAAATAAGGGAATCAACAGGGCTAAGCTAGCTATCCCTGCCTAGTGTGTCCCATCCACCCTCAGAACTGCTGTGGGCTGTGCTTTTTGACACCCCACCTCAAACAAAATGTAATAAACTGGTCCTGCTACATCCCCTCTTACCCCAAGGCAGACTGTTCTAAATGAACAGAACCAGTTTGGATAAGGCTTTTACCTCGTTATTCCCTCCTTTTAATATAACAACACATGGTCAGCAGGGTTGATAAAATAACCTAGCAGTTTTCAGACTTATTTTCCTCTTTAATTTCCTCAAAGAACTGCATCAATTCTTTGTCCCCAGCCTTGTTTACTATCTCTGAGGCTTTCAAAATAAGGATCAACCTTAAATATTGAGCTTTCAAGTCCCATCCCCCCCACCTGAAATTCCAAGCTGTATATCACAAAGAACTATATAAGATTTTCCATATCCTTAACTGAATGAAATCAAAACTCTTCCTCACTTCTTTTTAATTCAAATCTGACTTCTACAGTTTCAGAAGGAACCCACTGCTTATCAATTTACTCATAGATCTCTATTATTCTTTCCTATATACTTCCAAATAAAACAGCAACTTTTTATTACTATAGTTCCCAATAAGATAAACACATGAAGTGTTATACAACTTTCCCTCTAAAACAAAGCCAAAACATTCACAAACCTGTTCAACATGCTTAAATCTTCTGTTCATTTTTACATACCTCTCCTATAGTTCAAAAAGCCAAACCTTTTTATAGCTTTCATTTTCCTCTCAAACCTTTGTTATTTCTCTTTCCAAGACTTCCAAACCAATTACTCAGACTATACAACTTTCTTTTTCTTGTTCAACTGCATTTCACACTATATTTATTCCATTGAATATTTGTTTCATAATATTAGCACATATTGTTGTTAAACCTAATAAAAAAAATTTAAAACCTTACATTGCTAGCTGTATAGTTAATTTAAATTCATATGACCTTTTTTTCCATCACTAATTTACTTATTATACTATATATTTTAATGATTTCTTACAATTTAGGTATTCCTTAAAAGATAGAAACATCAAAAATCCACTAAAAGATCATTAGTAATTATAAGACTTTAACAGATGAGTCTATACTAATAACAATTAAGTACTGGTATATTATTCACAGAAGTAATATAAAGCATTTTCAAGTTGCTTTCTAAAATAAGCTTCTCTTGAATGAGTAAGGAGTAAGACAACACTTAAGATTCAAACATACATTATCTATTATAACATTTAATAGGAATTTTATATAAATTATAGCAAAACTTCCAATTTCAAAATATACACACTAGTGTATGAAAAGTTATTTATATTGATCAATTCTTAACATTTGTTTGTATGATTCCCTAAATATCTAACTAGATATTCCAATCAAACTCAGTTACCTTTTTGGTTGTTTCCTGATACACACAAAACTTTTCCCTTGTCCATGAGGGAGAAAGGTTAAGTGCCAATCAAGTTTCAAAACGCAAGCCTTGAAACATTCACTAACACAGCCCTCAAACCAGCCTTCCTATAATCAGTGAAATTACTTTCTTTTCTAGCTATAAAACAATAAATGTCATTTCAAGGTGGGGATGGGTGGAGTGAGGGGGAGTGGAAAGAAGAAAGGAAAACAATGCTCCTAATTCCCTTAAAACAAATTCTAAAGAGTATTAACCAAATTACTAGCTAGTATTCATTTCCAACATTTACAAAAGCATTCAAATCGATAATATAGGAATTCACAGTAGAAATTTTACATTTTAAAGCCAAATTCACTTTCCAAGTAGTTTACAATGTAAAAACATTATACAGTCAGAGCAAAAAATTTCCTTTCCTTCTTATCTGCCCTTACCCCCCACATTTCCTGGACCTTTAGTTAATAAGACAGGGAGATAACTTTACCAACATAATTTTTCCTCCTAAATAACTAGAACACAGTTATAGCCTCTGAAGATACATAAACACACATAAGAACACAAATAAACCAATAACTTTGAGATAGTGACCCAGATACTAAATGTTACTCCCAAATAATATTTACTCCTTTAAGTTTTTCCATCTCTGCCTCTTTTCTGAGACTAGAGACCAGGATCTCAGAACTGAGATGAATGTACCCAGATTGGCCAACAGTAAACCAGGATCTCAAGGCTGAGATCATAAACCAGGTTCTAGAGAGAGACTAAACCAGAGGGATCTCTTTACCTAGGGGACACCTCATAAAGAGGGTCTCCAAAGGGGTCCAATGCAGTCTCAGGCAACAAAGGCAGATAAGAACTTCACCAAAGGTTGGAGTCTAGGGATCAGGGCAGGGACAATTTTATTCACCAACCAAAAGTTGGAGGCATCTTTGGCCAGTCACCCAAAGTGGGTACCAGATAACCTTGTCAGAATGTTGATTTGTGGGAAAAGGTCCTCAGCCTATCCCACTTCTGACACCAGAACTGTTAAAAGAAAAACCCCTGTGAACTGTTAAACAGAAGAAACCCCAGGCCTAAAAAGGGAAACCTGGAATGAACCAGAGTCTGATCACAGTTTACACAGTTTATAAACACATTTTATTGCTTGAGAATAACCTTGCAAGCTGGAACAATGTCTATGTTATGCCATGTCCAAGGTCCCAGTTGGAAAAGGTGAGCTATTTATGATTTTCAAACAAAGGAAGGTAGGGAATTTGGGGAGAAAAGTGGGAAATAGTTCCCATTTCCAAGGAAGTGGATATCTAGGAGGGGGGAGTAAGGAATTCCAGGTGTCAAATATGTGTCCCTTTGATACACAAAACAGTCTGACAATTCAAGGCTTGAGTACAAACAATAAGATAAGGGGATGTAAAACAGGAAGCTTCTGCAGATAAGGATCTTGAAGGTCTCTCAAAGGTCCAAATGGCTCAAGGTCTGCTTCATAGCTGATATGAGCTTAATTGACTTCAGAGTTGCTGATCTCCTGCATGTCTAGCTGTGTTTACTCCCAGTCACCACAAAAGATCATTAGTATGTAAAGTCAATATAACCAGTCCTCATATTGTTCTTCTGGTTACCTGGATAATTGGGGGATGGGGCTCAGGCAAATCAAGGTATCCATTTTCACATTATCTATCATGGGCACTATATTCTAAAGAATGAATATTCCCTTTTCTTGGGAAAAGCTTAATTTGAGAAAAGGAGATCTTTTTATAATGGACCATATTCTTATATTGCTGCATTCTTGGGATATTACCATTAGTCAGTTGAAGTATCTCAAGGCCTTAAATAATTTTTGTACTTCTCATTTCACTGAACAGAATACCTTCCATGCTTGCAGATATATTTTCCCACAGACTGCCAACTAAGACAGCCTGTGTTACTGTTTGCCAGCATGAAGCTGGTTTCACAAATTTTTCAGCAGCTGGCATGTTAATGAGCCAGTTTTTATGGAAATTAGCTCTATTTCTAATCTTTTCCCCCTTGATATAGAAAAAAAAGGAGACATAGATTTTTTAAATCTGTTGAAATAAACTTCCTAATGCACATGTCAGAACATATCACTGCACTACTCAAAAAACTTCAGTAGCTCCCTATTTTCCACAGTAGAAGATAAAAACTGTGTCAGGAGGTATGTATGGGGTGTTATGGAGTTTTCCTGCAATCTGATAAGGGGGTCAGTCAAAGAAGAGCCAGTCCTAAATAGCTGAATCCTTACCTCAGAGCCATCTCTATTCCTAACCACCAGACTTCAACTGTTAAGCATAACTCCACCCTCCCCTTCCCCTAATTGATCTGTAAGCAGACAACTCCACTCTTCCCCCCTCTAACTGATAAGTGAGCAGGAATTTCAGGCTAGGGTAAATTTTCCATCATCCCTAGTCCCTTGCTCCCCCTCCTAATCACCTGATCTAGATGTCTCCACCTGTCACCTGATGTCTCCATTCCTCATCCCCTGGCCCCTCCTAATCACCCCATCCTAGGCTTCCTGTCCCTCAGTCTAGGGAGTGAACTTCGAGATGGCAGAATTCAAATGTATGCTGACCAATCACTGATTATAGTTTCAACTTATGTAACCTGGCTGTTGAATCCCTTTAAAAACCTGCACAGTCTGTGCCAACCCATTGTCTGATTTGGGAATGTAACCCCGACAGACCCTCAGTAATAAAATCCACTTCAAATTTAATCTCAGGGATCTTCTGTCTAGCTCCTTTAAGCTCAACACACAGGCTAGGTTTCTTCCTCTTAAAATCTCAGTTTCTTGTGGGAGTGCCAAAGAAAGGCACTGGTCTATGTCTTTTGAAATTTCTAACTCTAACTTGCAAAACGACATTCAAAAGTTTAAAGAGTTTACTCTGTACAAATGAGTCTTTCAAAAGTCCTTATAAATTACAAAATGAGTCAGTTAATCTGAAAAGGGTATTGGCCCAAACCCTTTCATCAGTGTAGAGGAGTTATTGACCTAGTGTCCATGAATTTTTTTTTATAAAAGGATAAATATATTTCAATCTAATTGATTTCCATTGCCATCTTATATTTTTTGTTTTATGCATATAGAAACATTATTTCTAGAAAGGGTCAATAGATTTTCACCAGAATGCTCAAGGGGTCCAAGACACAAAAAAAGATTACCCTCAGTTTTAGAAAAACCATCAAAGAGTTTATAGCTATAGCTATATTATCGTATATAAATATAGCTTACATATTATATTATATATGTATGTATATTAAGAGAAATGACTGCTTTTCTATTATTTTAATGACCATTTTTTAATATATGGATCCAGAATTTTTTCTCTTTGTACTTCCTCATTTAAAGTCCAGTCCCTTTGGGTCAGTCTCTTAAGAATACTTCTGATAGGGGTGGCTAGGTAGTGCAGTGAATAGAGCACTGGCCCTGGAGTCAGGAGGACCTGAGTTCAAATCTAGCCTCAGACATTTGACACACTTATAAGCTGTGTGACTTTGGGTAAGTCACTTAACCCCAACTGCCCTCCAAAAAGCAAAAAAAAAAAAAAATAGAATACTTCTAATAGTTAAGATGCTCCCCCTCCCCTCTTCCCCACCCCCCCAATCTAATGTAGGTGAATTCAAGCCTAAAACATTAGACCATTATTCAACTTGAGTGGTCTGGGTGGAGAAGGATTTTTTTTTGTCCAGAGTGCTGGAAGCAGCTGAGTCTCTCAGAGGTAGGGGCTGAGGGCTTTTAGCCCACCCCCTCTCTAGAAAAAGTCCACCCACTCATTGATTGTTAACCAATCAGATTTTATTTTCACCTGTTAAGCACAACTCTTTTCCAAAGTCATTTAAACATTCAGTGAACTCTGTGGTTTTGTCTTTGGTTATTGAGAGACCTCTGACCATCAATTTATTGATTATTTGCTAGTCTAATTAATCAATTGATTATTGATTACCCAGAAATTCTGTCTCTTGGACTTTTCATTTATCTCATTATGCATGTATATATGTATGTACATATATGTGTGTATATATATGTACAAATAAATGTGTGTATATGGATATCTCTCTCTCTCTCTCGTTAGTGACTCTATTTTGCTTTTATCCACCATTTTGTGAAACTAAGTTTCAGCTGCTTGTAAGTCACCAGACTTTGGAGAAGTCACAAGATTACTCCCCCCTCCCAAAGGTCACTTGACATAAGGAATGTCACAAAATGAGCCTCTCTCCCTCTCACCTGAGTGTCTTTCCCCTTCCCCCTCCCCCACCGCCATGCTCCACTATATTCCTGTTTTACTCCTTCAAAATTGTATATTAAACTGTGAGAAACCAAGCTTCTGGATCCTTGGCTACCAAGAGCCTTGGTCCAGGTTTGTTTTGCAAATGTATACATTGCTAAATGAGTCTTTGGTCTGGATGAAACTCAGTTTCTTTTTTTCTACTTTAACAGACCCAATAGAATCACACTAATGCACTAGAGATGGCTCTAAGGCAGAGGTGTCAAACTCATGTCAAACTAATCCCAAATGAACCAGATTAAAAGAAACTGTTTAACAAAAGAAATGTTTAACAAAAGAAATAAAAATATAATACAGCATAGATGATGTTAATTTGTCATTTTTTAAATCAATACTCTGCCAACAATGATCCCTTTCTATTTAAGTTTGAACCCTACTGGTCTAACGCAGGAGTTAAGTTTATTGTGTCATGAGTCCCTCATCAGTCTGCTGAAACCAAAGGAGTCCTAAAAATGTGTTTAAATGCATAAAATAAAGTATGTAGCATTACAAAGGAAACCAATTATTTTGAAATATAGTTCTCAAAAAATTCTTTTGAGCTTAAAAACCCCAGGTTAAGAACCCCTGATATAAGGAAAGAGGATAAACTGTTGAATTTTTTAAACTCTATTCTCTTAGGTTGTAGGATCCCTAGTTATTAGTACTTTTAGATCTAAACCTTGGAGTAAGAAAGTCCTGCGTTAAAATCCTCTGAGGTTCTATTTGAATTTAATGTAGACCCTCAGAGAGAGAAAGGAATATTCAAGTCATAAAGATTACAAAAATCCCTGGAAGAAATGAAGAACTATAAAATGAAATGTTAAATGAAAAGACAAGTAGGAAAGAATGGAAAAGAGAACTGATCCTTTAGAAAAGGTAGTGATGAAACTTACCCAAGAATTCAACTTGTTGAAAATTAGAATGGGAAAAACAAAAAGCAATGCCTCAGTGAGACAAAAAGAAATAGAAAAAAATTGGGAAAAAATAAGAAAATGTAAGGGAGGTGTTAATAAAAACAACTGACCTGTAAACTAGAAGCCTTCACAACAGGATGCATATTATCACCACTCTTATTCAATATTGTACTAGAAATACAGAAATAAGACAAGAAAAAGAATTGGAAGGAATTAGAATACATAAAGAGGAAAGAAAATTATTACTCTTTGCAGACAATATGATGGAATACATAGAGAATCAAGTTTAAAAAAATTAGTTAAAATATTAAAAACTTCAGCAAAGTCACAGGATATAAAATCAATCCACATCATCAGCATTTCTAAATATTACCAACAAAGTTCAAAAGAAGAGATAGAAAGAGAAATTCCATTTAAAATAATTATAGACACTATAAAATACTTTGGGAGTCTACCTCACAAGATGAATTCAGGAACTGTATGAATAAAATTATAAAACACTTTTTATACAAATAAAGGCAAATCTAAACAACTGGAGAAATATTAATTGCTTTTGGTAGGTTGAACCAATATAATAAAAATGGCAATTCTACTAAATTAATTCACTTATTTAGTGTCATAGCAATCAAACTACCAAAAATTACTTTGTAGAGCTAGAAAAAATAATAAAATTCATCTGGAAGAATAAAAGGGCAAGACTGAAGGAAATCAATGTGGAAAAATGTGAAGGATGGTGGAATAGCAGCAACAGCTCTCAAGCTGCATTATAAAGCAGTAATCATTGAAACAATCAGGTCCCAGCTAAGAAATAGAGCGGTTGGTCAGTGGAATAGATTAGAAACACACAAATGAAATGAGCAGAACCAGGAGAACATTGTACACTGTAACAGCAATATTGTATGATGACCAAATGTAAATTACTTAGCTATTCTCAGCAATACAATGATCCAAGACAATTTTGAAGGACATATGATGAAAAATTCTGTCCACCTCCAAAGAAAGAACTGATGGGGGGGTGGGTGGAGCCAAGATGGCAGAGTAGAAACAGCATGGCCAAGGTGCTCTTCCCCCAGATCACCTCCAAACCATGTAAAAGGGGACTCTGAACAACTTCTGGAGCCCCAGCACCCACAGAACGACAAAGAGAAGCTAACCTCCTGCTGAGGACAGCCCAGCAGCCCTGCAGGAAGGGCCAGCACAGCAATCTGGGAGCTGGCAGCCCAACATGCTGAAGAGCTGAGCCCAGGTCCCAGTGAGCCGAGGTTTTAGCTCCAGGGCGACCAGGCTAGCAGCTGCATCAGCTTCCTCCCCTAGGGGCTGGAAGCCTCTGAGGAGACACTACATTTTGCAGTTTCAGTGGCAGATTCAGCTCCTGGCCTGAGAACTGTAGGGAGATCCAGCAATCAGTCTTCGGGGGTAATCTCTCTTGCTTTAACCTCCCTGGATCTGAATTGTGGTCTGGGATGGACGTTGTGGGGTGGGTATCCAGCTTGCCAGAACCGGAAATTGTGAAGACCCCAGCTTTGGGACAGAAGCTCCCCTATCTGGTGGCAGAGTCCTACTGTGGCAAAAACCCCAAAAGCAAGTAATTAAGTGGCAACATGTCAAGGCAAAGGAAACAAAATAAACAGAAAAATGCAACATTAGACTCCTATTTTGGGGACAAGGAGTATCAAAGAATAGAACAGGAAGAAGACTGCGAAGACAGAAATCCTGCTTCAAAAGCCCCAAAGGAAAATATGAGTGGGTTACAGGCCACAGAGGACCTTAAGAAGGACTTTAAAAATCAAATAAGAGAAGTGGAGGAAAAATTGGGAAGAGAAATGAGAAGGATGCAGGAAAAGTATGAAATGAGGGTCAACAGCCTGACTGAGGAAAATAACACCTTAAAAAATAGACTAACTCAAATGGCCAAGGAGGCCCAAAAGGGCAATGAGGAGAAGAATGCCTAAAAAACCCAAATTTGCCAGATGGAAAAAGAATCTCAAAAGCTCACTGAGGAGATTCATTCCTTCAGAGTTAGACTAGAGCAAATGGAAGCTAATGACTTTATGAGAAATCAAGATGCTGTTAAATAGATCCAAACAAATGAAAGAATAGAAGGCAATGTGAAATATCTCATGGGAAAAACCACTGACTTGGAAAATAGATCTAGGAGAGATAATTTAAAAATTATTGGAGTACCCAAAAGCCATGATCAAAGAAAGAACCTAGAAATCACCCTTCAAGAAATTCTCAAGGGAAATTGCCCTGATGTTTTAGACCCAGAGGGCAAAATAGTGGTTGAAAGAATCCACCAATCACCTCCTGAAAAAGATCCCCAAAAGAAAACTCCCAGGAATCATAGCCAGCTTCCAGAATTCCCAGATCAAGGAGAAAATACTACAAGCAGCCAGGAAAAAACAATTTCAATATTGTGGAAACACAATCACAATAGCCCAGGACCTGGCAGCTTCTACACTGAGGTATCGAAGGGCATGGAATATGATATTCCAGAGGACAAAAGAGCTGGGAATGAACCCAAGGGTCACCTACCCAGCAAAACTGAGTACTTTGTTTCAGGGGAAAATATGGTCATTCAGTGGAATAGAGGACTTTCAAGCATTCTTGAGGAAAAAACCAGAGTTGAATAGAAAATTTGACATCCAGACACAAGAAACAAGAGATTCCTGAGAAGGCAATCAGGGAAAATAAATAAAAAGGAACTTATCAAAGTTGACCTATTTACATTCCTACATGGAAAAACAATAACTGTGACTGATAGAACTTTACTCAGTATGAAAATAATGGAAGAAGGGTATATGGGTATATGAATACATATGTGAATGTGTGTATATATGTTTACAGCTATATATGGATAGAGGGCATAGGTCGAATTTGTTGGGAAGGGATGATACCTAAGGGGTGAATTATGATGTGAGAGAGGAAAGTGGCAAGAAGAGATGAGGAGAGACAGGGTAGGGTAAACTATCTCAGTAGAAGAAACAAGGGGAAGTGGTTGCAGGGGTGAGGAAGAACAGTAAGGCAAAAAGGCAAAACCATATTCTCATTGAATTTGGCTCAGGGAGAGAATGACATACATACTAAATGGGATATCTCACCATGCAGCAGAGTAGGGGGGAAGGGGATGAGAGGGGGGATGATGGAGGGGAGGGCATTCTGGAGGGAGTGGAGTTTGGAAGTACCCACTTTCGAAGAGAGACAGGATTAAAGTAGGGAATGGACTAGTTTGGGGGTGGGATGGGTGGGAGGGAATTATAAGCAGCCTTTTACAATATATCTACTATGGTAATGTTTTGCATAGCTATACATGTACAACACATATTGAATTACTTATCTTCCCAGAGGGAATGGGTGACAAGGGAGGAAGGGAATGGATCTGAAATTCTAGGTTTTGTTTTTTTTTAAAGCAATTGGGATTAAGTAACTTGCTCAAGGTTACACGGCTAGTCATTTGATTTATGCGTGGGTGCTCATTTTCTGAGGCCGGATCTGATCTCGGGTCATCCAAACTCCGAGGCTGGCGCTCTTACTCACTGCGCCACCTAGCCGCCCCAGAAATTCTAGGTTTTAAAATTAAATGTTTCAAATATATATAAATACTATTATTAATACTATTTTGCATGTAATTAGGAGATAAGATGTGCAGGCATTGGGGCACAGAGATTCTCCTTCTCTAATGGAAAAGTTGAAGGGGGTATGGAAGAAGATATGGGAGAGAGCAGATTGGATGAGGGGTTATCTTGTGGGACTGCTATTCTGGCATGGTGGGTAGGGGAAAAATGTGGAAAAAATTGTAACTCAAAATCTGGCAGAAATTAATGATGTAAAGCAGAAGTTAATAAAGCATTTGTTAAAAAAAAAAAAAGAAAGAAAGAAAGAACTGATGGAATCTGAATGTAGATCC
Source organism: Gymnobelideus leadbeateri (assembly GCA_011680675.1). Taxonomy (NCBI): domain Eukaryota; kingdom Metazoa; phylum Chordata; class Mammalia; order Diprotodontia; family Petauridae; genus Gymnobelideus; species Gymnobelideus leadbeateri. Next base: position 66,301 of record WOXC01001423.1, on the reverse strand, counting down.
AAGCATACTTTTTTTTAAACTTTATTTTTTTCTTGTTTATTTGTTGGTTTTGGTCTGTTTTCTTTTGCAACCCAGCCAATATGAAAATATGTTTTGCATGATTGCACATGTATAATTTATATCAAATTGCTTGCCTTCTCAAGGAGGGAGGAAAAGAGAGAGAGAATTTAGAACTTAAAATTTTAGATATGAATGTTAAAAATTGTTATTACATGTACTTGGAAAAAGAAAATATAAAAATATAAAAGAAATTATTATTTGTATTATTAACATAAAGTCTTTCCCCTTTATTTGTATGTGTATATTATTATTATGTATTATTATTATTATTACAATACAAATGTGTGTGTGTGTGTGTTTGTGTGTGCATTTTCAGAATTTCATTATTGGGAGTCTGCTACCTCCTGGACTGAATTTCCCTGTAGAATTATAGTTTGTGAAATCCTATTTATCTTTCTTCTGAGCCCACTGAAATCAGCCCTTTTTAAAAATCTAAAGTATGTGCCAATCAAACAGAAATTAGTGTCTGTCCCACAGGGATTGGGGTACTGAGCCTATTCCCTTCCCTTTCTGCTCTCAACCTAGGCATGTTGTTCAATCATGTTTGGTCCTGGGGGAGCACAGTTTCTAAAGAGAGGGGAGATAGACCCTTTTTTTTCCTCCTCGAATTCTTCAGCAGGTTAAGTCCCCATCCTTATACTCTGAGGACAAATTATTTAAAGTTTAGGAATGCTAAAGTTAAACAAGCACTTATTTGACAAAAAAATAAACTTAAAACAGGATTTGATAACTTATAACTACTTTTATCTATTAGGAGGCTGATAATTAAACTTCATCAGCTGATTAGGCATTTTAGATTTTATCTTATCTCTGCCTTATCCAAAAACCCTTTGGTTTTATTGGTAAAACAGTAGGGCTTATGCTAGATTATCTTGTGAGAGGCTGTCTTCTCTGATGTGGAAGCTTCCCCTGCTGCCAGCTCTATTGGACAAAGGACTTTTGGGCATCTTGAACTGAGGATAGTCACCTCAAGCCTGGGGCTATTTACATCAAGGTGAATGTTCAACAGCCTTAGAAAGGGAAACACAAAGCAGAAAAGACAGGGCCAGGGACCCAGGCACAAGCTCTCCTAGTTAGCCTGCTGTGCAACCCATCTCCCCTCCCCTACCTCACAGGGAATCTAGAAACAAAGTGCACTGCTTTCCATATGGGAGAATCAAAGCAAGACTTGTCTGGAAGTTATTTCTCATTTTATTTATTTATTTATTTTTTTTTTTAAACAAATACTTTATTAACTTCTGTTTTGCATCATTCATTTCCGCCAGATTTTGAGTTACAATCATTTTCCCCCCATTATTCCCCTACCCAACCTCCCAGAATAGCAGTCCCACAAGATATCGCTTCCTGCAATCTGCTCTCTCCCATACCTTCTCCCATACCCCCATTGACTTTTCCATTAGAGGAAGATGAATCTTTGTGTCCCAATGCCTGCACATCTTATCTCCCAATTATAGGCAAAAGAGTATTAATAATGGTATTTATATATATATTTGAAACATTTAATGTTACGACCTTGAATTTCAGATCCATTTCCTTCCTCCCTTGCCACCCATTCCTTCTTGGGATATAAGTAATTCAGTATATGTTGTACATGTCTAGCTATACAAAACATTATCATAGTAGATATATTGTGCAAGGCTGCTTATAATTCCCTCCCACTCATCCCACCCCCCACCTGGTCCATTCCCTACATGATCCTGTCCCTCTTCTATAGTGGGTACTTCCAACCTCCCCTCGCCCCAAGCATGCCCTGCCATCCATCATCCCTCCTCTCATCCCCCTTCCCCCTATCCTGCTGCAGGTTGAGATATCCCATTTAGTATGTATGTCATTTTCTCCCTGAACCAAATTCAATGTGAATGTGGTTTTGCCTTTTTAGCCTTCCTTATTCTCCCCCTCCTTTGCACCCACTTCCCCTACATGAGATAGTTTACCCTACCATGTCTCTCCCCATCTCCTCTTGCCTCTTTCCTCTCTCACCTCATAATTTCATCCCTTGAGTACTCTCCCTTCCCAACAAAATCAACCTATGCCCTCTATCCATATATAACTGTAGCCATATACACACACATTCACATATGTATTCGTATGACCACACCCCTTCTTCCATTATTTTCATAGTGAGAAAGATATCATCAGTCACAGATATTGCTTTTCCATATAGGAATGTAAATAGTTCAACTTTGATAAGTTCCTTTTGATTTCTTTTCCCTGATTACTTTCTCAGGCATCTCTTGCTTCTTGTGTCTGGATGTCAAATTTTCTATTCAACTCTGGTTTTTTCCTCAAGAATGCTTGAAAGTCCTCTGTTCCACTGAATGACCATATTTTCCCTGAAACAAAATACTCAGTTTTGCTGGGTAGGTGACCCTTGGGTTCAGTCCCAGCTCTTTTGCCCTCTGGGATATCATATTCCATGCCCTTCAATCCCTCAGTGTAGAAGCTGCCAGGTCCTGCGCTATTCTGATTGTGTTTCCACAATATTGAAATTGTTTCTTCCTGGCTGCTTGGAGTATTTTCTCCTTGATCTGGAGATTCTGGAACCTGGCTATAATATTCCTGGGAGTTTTCTTTTGGGGATCTTTTTCTGGAGGTGATCAGTGGATTCTTTCAACCTCTATTTTGCCCTCTGGATCTAAAACATCAGGGCAGTTTTCCTTGAGAATTTCTTGAAGGGTAATTTCTAGGTTCTTTCTTTGATCATGGCTTTCAGGTAGTCCAATAATTTTAAATTGTCTCTCCTGGATCTATTTTCCAGGTCAGTGGTTTTTCCCATGATATATTTCACATTGCCTTCTAATCTTTCGTTTGTTTGGATCTGCTTAACAGCATCTTGATTTCTCATAAAGTCACTAGCTTCCATTTGCTCCAGTCTAACTCTGAAGGAATGAATCTCCTCAGTGAACTTTTGAGATTCTTTTTCCACCTGGCAAATTCGACTTTTTAAGGCATTCTTCTCCTCATTGCCCTTTTGGGCCTCCTTTGCCATTTGAGTTAGTCTATTTTTTAGGTGTTGTTTTCCTCAGTCAGGCTGTTGACCCTCATTTCATACTTTTCCTGCATCCTTCTCATTTCTCTTCCCAATTTTTCCTCCACTTCTCTTATTTGATTTTAAAGTCCTTCTTAAGGTCCTCTATGGCCTGCAACCCTCTCATGTTTTCCCCTGGGGCTTTTGGAGCAGGACTTCTGACCTCACAGTCCTTTTCCGCTCTATGCCCCCAAAATAGGAGTCTAGGGTTGCATTTTTCTGTTTCCTTTGCCTTGGCATGTTGCCACTTAATTGCTTGACTTTTGGGCTTGTTGCCACACTATGGCTTTAAGGCCAGCTAGAGGAATTTTCGTCCCGAACGTGTGGGGGGCAACTTCCGTTTCTGGCAAACTATAAACCCACCCACAACTTCCACCCTAGATCACAATCCAGATCCAGGGAGGTTAAAGCAAGAGCGATTACCCCCCAAGACTGATCGCTGGATCTCCCCACGATTTGTAGGCTGGGAGCCAGACCTGCCTCTGAAAACTACAAAATGGCGTGTCTCCTCAGCAGCTTCTAGCCCCCAGGGGAGGGAGCTGACGCATTCCCCAAATACAGGTCCCAAAGTCCATAGGACACTAACCTCTTACTTTGTCCTAGGCAAGTCTATGTTGATAGTTCTGGCGTCTCCACAGTTCCTGGTGTTCTGGGGTTCCTCCAGCCGGCTGCTGGCCCTGCCGCCCTGGGGCTTAAACCTCGGCTCACGTGGACCTGGGCTCGGCTCGGCTCCTGCGCTCTGCGCGCTGCCGGCTCCCAGACCACTGCACTGGTCCTTCCTGCAGGGTGCTGGGCTGTCTTCAGCGGGAGGTTAGCTTCTCTGTGTCGTTCTGTGGGTGCTGGGGCTCCAGAAGATTTTCAGAGTCCTTTTTTACATAGTTTGTGGAGAATCTGGGGGCAGAGAGGCTTGGAGGAGCTGTTTCTACTCCGCCATCTTGGCTCCGCCCCTATTTCTTATTTTAAAAGGCAATTTTTTCATTACTTTAAAGCACCAGTATCCTTCTCTGCTGAGCCATAACAGGGCTAGAAGTACCTTCTTCTCCTTTTCTTTCTCCTCCTCCTCCTCCTCCTTCCTTCCTCTCTTTTATTAATAATAATTTATTGTGTATTGTTTTTATTTATTACATGATTATACAAAATAGTAATGATAGCATTTGTATAGTACTTTAAAGTTTCCAAAATGTTTTACATATGTTATCTCATTTGATCCTTACACTAACTCTATGATTTCGGTGCTAGTATTACAGATGAGTTGAAGTGGCTTGTCCAGAGTCACACAGCTAAGTAAGGCCTGAGGAAGAATTTGATCTCCAATCTTCTGACTACAAGTCAGTTCACCCAAATGTTGAAGCCCCATGTCCTTGGAGCCCACGAGGCTTCCAGGTGATCTCTTAGATACTTGCTCACTGAGGTGGCCCGTATAGGTCAATCCAGCCTCTGCTAGAGTGCATCAGGCTACTTAGGAATTCCCTTTCTTTTTTCTATCACAGACTCTAAAATAGAATGCCCATTTTCTCCTCCAGCAAACAATAACTTTTGTCTTGTGAGAAACCAACCCAGCTCTCCCGTAGCTCAGTATCATACAGTAATATGATTGAATCCAAACAGTGTTTCTGCCATTTTGATTTAAACAGCACATGTAATGATGATGATTGTCAATGGCAATACATGCAAGATTGCACTTTTACCCGGAAAGAGCTGTTCCAGGACATTTTGTCTTACATTGGTTGTTCTGAGAAAAGCACAGAAGAAGAAATTACATTTGCAACAGAAAAATACATTGAAAAACTTTTTGGTATAAACAAAGATCGAATGTCAATGGACCAGATGGCTGTTCTTTTAGTAATATCAATGAAAGTAAAGGTTATACACCTCCATTTACACCTTATAAGGAGAAAAGGAAATGGAGGCCAAAATTTTGGAGAAAACCTATTTCGGATAAAAGTAGTAACAGTAGCAGTGATGAAGAACAATCCACAGGACCTAGTAAATATGCTTCCCCACCTGAGCACCAGACCAGTTTTCCAGTTTTGGATCCTGTTGTCACTCCTGATGATGCCAGATAGTGTCAATCTTTTGAAAGAAATCATTAATGCAAGACATGATAGACACTCTACTTTTGGCAGAGAGAGACAGAGATTGAGACACAGAGAGACAGACAGAAAGACAGACAGAGAGAGAGCTTATGGGATGCCTAGATAATTTTGGTCCCTTCTCTGGGTGTTTATGGTCTGTATCCTGAACTTTGCTCCTATTTCCTTGTTTTGTCTCTGGGGTCTGTATTATATTATACTACAATGACAATAATACTCCTCTTTCTTTTTCCATTGATCTTCACCCAAATGTTCTCCACAATATTTTTGCCTTCTGATCCTTGGATTTCCTCATACAAATATATCTTCTAGTGTATAATGCTACTCTTTCCCATTTTTATAGATACTGTTTCTTTTGAATTAAGTATATCCTTTCTCATATATATATTATATATATAATATAATATATCCTATATATATAATATATCCATGTGATATGTGATATATATAAGTGTGTATGTGTATATACATATCTATATATACATATATTAACATAGGCTATATAACATGTACAAACATAATATAAATATATCTATATAAAATGTGTGCACATACATATTCTATTACCAAGTTTATACATGCACATACATATTTAGATGCACAACACATTCATACATGCTTATACGTTTATATATACATATATATATATATATATATATATACTGTGCATATACGCATACATACATACATATATACACACACATACATACAATACTTTGGCATATATATAGTCCAAATTTGCCTTCTTGTGTTAGAACCTTCAGCCCATCTTACTTTTTCCTATAGTTTGATCATTTGCATATGGCATTTAAGACCATGGGTTTTTTACATCTGCTGACTTTCTTGTATGTTTTTTCTTGTGAATTTTTTGGATTACACTAATACTATTCTTCTTAATAACTTGCAGCTATTCTATATGGTTTTTAGCTTGGTGGATATATGATCAGGTTTCTTCTGAACCTTTCCATTTCAGTTAAAAACCTTTTTAATTAGATTTGTAAGATGCAAGGCAAATACATTCTTTTTATTTCGAGTCAAATGCATTTTATCCCTGGTGAGGAGTAATAGATGGAAATCCAAATCCCATTATAAGATTATATGTTCTTTATTTTTTTATATTGTCCATTTATATCAGCTTAACTTCTGAATATAACACTTTTCCTCCTCTCTCCTATAGCCCATCTTTTAAAAGAAACAATTAAAAAGTATAACTTTGAATATCTCTTTGACATAGAGAAATGCAGCTGAGATGAATTTCAACCAGCTGAAAAATATTTTGACTTGCCATGACCCATAGATAAAAAAGGGGTTTTGCTTTAAAGTGAAACTATTCCTGAGAGGCTATCTTGTTAGGAGATGTGTGCAAGGGGGCATAGGATTGAAAGAAGACTTTGAGGAGAGATTCAGTTGGACTTTGGGTGATAAAGAGCAAGGAGGCTGAATGGAGGCATCAGGTGACTATAATGGATGGTGTTTAAGAGTGACTGGACTCTTCTGTTGTCTCTGCCACCTTTGCCAACAATGGCCAAACAGATCAGCTTGAGGTGGGAACAAAAGGCCTGTCCAAAAAGCATCGAACTCTCTCCTTTGAGAGATACAGATGGTGAAAAATGCCTGAATCCATTCCCTTCCCTCTGGCCTCAAAGGCAGAGGTTGCTTTCAAAGTCAAAGCTTGGAATTCCAAATTCAGTTTCATTCACTTTACATTTTAGATTTCTGTTTAGTTAGTTTTGAACTTTCTAGCTATATAATAACATAATTGCTCTGGTTTGAGTGTTCCTATTTTGGTGCAGAGGCAGTGGCAAAAGGAAGAAATAATGACTGGTATGTTTTATTGATGAAAGTGAAAGGGATAGATAGGAAGAACCATTTCTAACTAAATTGGCTAGAGGAGGAAGAATTGGGAGTGAGTGGTTCTTGCTGGTACAAAACTGGCACCTGCTAAGAAGAAGTAGCTAGGGTTTTTTTTTTCTCTTTTTCAATTCAATAAACATTTATTATGCACCTACTATAGCACAATGCTATCTCAAACTCAGGAAGGGAAGAGAAAAAAAAAGTCAGGTCAGAAAAACAAACCACATTCTTACACCACATCTTTACTTCATAAATAAAGTTTTCTCTTCTGCTCTCCTTGTCTTCAATGAGCTGATAGGGTCACTGAGAAGAGAGACAAAGGAAGAGGAGAAAAGAAAGAATCTTGTGCAACATTCATACTTAGGAGGCATGAGATGGTTGATGAGGCATCAAAGGAGACTAACTGAGAATAAGCAAGTTGATAGGAGGAGATCCTGGACAAAATAAAGTCACAAAAACTCAGAAAAAAGAGAGTATCCAGGAGGAAATTTTGGTGAGCAGGAACAAATGCAGTGGAATTATCAAGAAAGATGAAGACTAAGAAAAGATTGCAGATGTGACAATTAGGAGATCACTTGTAAGTTTGGAGACAGCAGTTTCAGTTGTGTGATGAGGTGAAAAGTTAAACTGCAAAGACTAGGGAGGGATACTTGGTGAGAGAGTAGAAACAACAAGCATGAAAAATTCATCACTAGCCATTTATTAAGCACTTACTATATGCCAGGCATTGTATCAAGCTCTGGGCAAGTGAGCAACTTTGTATATGAGAGAAATGATTATTTCTTTCATATATGAATAACTAATTTTTGAATTAGGAACAAGGTTTTTCCCCCTTTTCTACTTCCTCATCCAGAAAACAACTAGTGTGGACAATCTTAGGCAGAGACTTACCAGCCCATATGATTAAGATATAATCAAAGACAAGAAAGAAATTCTAAGTTTAGGTAAATAGATGAATTCCTGCTCATTGTGTTAACTTAATCAGATTTGGGAAAATGTGGATTTTCCAGGTGATATAGACATTGATAAGTATCTTTGGCCAAGATTTGGGTGCCTAGTGACATGTGCCTAAAGACCCTCATAGGAATAATCCCACCTTTCCTCAGAATATTCATTCTCTCTTTAATTGCTTACCAATCAGTTCACTGCCACCCTTAGTAATGCCCACTCTTCCAAAGCATATCAACTGTGATCCTATGGCCATATTGGTCATGGCATTCAAGAATATCACTGATGGTGGAGCCAAGAAGGCAGAGTTAAAGCAGGAACGTGCTTGAACTCCTACACCAATCACCTCCAATACCTGTAAAAAATGACTCTAAATACATTTTAGAGCTACAGAACCCACAATGTCACAGAGAGAAACAAAGCACCACGTGAGTTGCACTGGCCCAGACTCACAGCCCAGACAAGCCAGAGAAGATTTCAGGAGAGTGAATCATTGACAGTTGTGATGGTTTCCAGACTTCTCAACCCATAAAGGCCAAAGAGAAAGTAAAAGGTCAATAAGGAACTCTGTTGGATCTGGGTGAAAGAAGAGCACAGTCCAGCCCCTGACCCCAGGGCAAAAGGTGGCTGTGGTGTGGTGGCTGCAGCTCCTGCCACATGGCTGCCTCAAAAGCTCCTGGCTTGAAGATCTTAGGGGTACCAAGTGACCATTCAGAGGGTAATCGCTCTTGCTTTGACCTGTTTGGATCTTGAGTGGTAGTCCTGAGGTGAGAAACACCAGTGTGCCAGAACTTGTGGTGGCTATGGAGAAGACAACCCTACTCATAGCTCTGACAACAGGTCTGAAAATAACAGTGAAAACTCCAGCAATTTGGGACAAGGCTCTCTCCACTTTGGAAGTAGAGTTCTACCATGGCAAAGAGCTCAAAAGTCAAGTAACTGGCTACCAAGATGAGCAAACAGAGGAAGCAAAATTAGACCATAGAATATTTTGGGGGGCACCAAAAGGATCAAAACATGGAACCAGAAAAAGACAACAAAATGAAAACACCTGCATCAAAAGCTTCTAAGAAAAATATGAATTGGTCACAGGCCATGGAGGAGCTCAAGAAAGATTCTGAAAATCAAGTAAGAGAAGTGAAGGAAAAATTGTGAAGAAAAATAAAAATAATGCAAGAAAGTCATGAAGAGCAAGTCAACAGCCTGCTAAAGGAGACCTCCAAAAATACTGAAGAAAATAAGACCTTAAAAATAGACTAACTCAAATGGCAAAAGAGACCCAAAAAGCCAATGAGGAGAAGAATGCCTTAAAAAGCTGAATTGACCAGATGGAAAAGGAATTTCAAAAACTCACTGAAGAGAATAATTCCTTCAAAATTATACTGGAGCAAATGTAAGCTAATGACTTTATGAGAAATCAAGATACTATTAAACAGATCCAAACAAATGAAAAAATAGAAGGCAATGGGAAATCTCATTGGAAAAACCACAGAACTGGAAAAATAGAGCCAGGAGAGAGAATTTAAAAACTATTAAACTACCTGAAAGCTATGATCAAAAAAATAACCTAGAAATCATCCTTCAAGAAATTCTCAAAGAAAATTGCCCTGATATTCTAGAACCAGATGGAAAAATAGAAGTTGAAAGAATTCACCAATAGCCCCTTGAAAAAGGTCCATAAAAGAAAACTCCTAGGAATATTATAGCCAAATTTCAGAGTTCCCAGGTCAAGGAGAAAATATTACAAGCAGCCAGGAAGAAACAATTTGAGTATTGTGGAAACACAATCAGGGTAACACAGAATCTAGTAGCTTCTACATTAAGGGGTCAAAGGGCTTGGAATATGATATTCTGTAGGTCAAAGGAACTAGGATTAAAACCAAGAATCACCTACCCAGCAAAACTGAGCATAATACCTCAGGGTAAAATATAGTCATTCAATGAAATAGAGGACTTTCAAGCAATCTTGATGAAAAAACCAGAACTGAACAGAAAATTTGACTTTCCAAAACAAGGAGAAAGAGAAGGTAAACAGGAAAGAAATCATAAGGAACTTATTAAAGTTGAACTATTTACATTCCTGCATGGAAAAATAATAGTTGTAACTCATGAGGCTTTGTCCAATATAAGGGCAGTTGAAGGGAATATATATGTATATATGTATTTATAGGAGGCTGTATGTGTGTATAAATATATATGTGAGTGTGTGTATATGTGTGTACATGTATACATAGTCAGAGGGCACAGGATCAGTTGAAAAGGAAAGGATGATATCTAAAAAATAAAATTAAGAGGTGAGAGGGGAATATATTGCAAGAAAGAGAAAGGAAGAGATAGAATAGGGTAAATCATCTCATATAAAAGAGGCAAGAGAAAACTGTTACAATGGAAAGGAAGACCAGGAAGGTGAAAGGGAATAATAGGTCAACCTTACTCTCTTTGAATTTGGCTTAAGGAGGAAATAACATGCACATTTACTTGGGGATCTTACCCTACAGAAAAGTAGGGGGAAGGGGACAAGAGGGAGATGATAGAAGGGAGGGCAGATTGGTGGAGAGGGTAGTTAGAAGCAAACACTTGAAAAGGAACAGGGTCAAAGTAGAAAAGAGAATAAATGGGTGGTGGGATATGATGGAGGAAAATATAGTTAGTCTTTCACAATATAACTACTATGGAAACATTTTGTGTAGCTACATATGTAAAGCCTATATTGAATTATTTGTCTTCCTAGCAGTGGTAGATGAGGAGGGAAGAAGGGATATAATCTGGTAATCAAAGTTTTAAAAACAAATATTTAAAAAATTTTTGTTTTTCACATGGTACTGGGAAATAAGATATACAGACACCAGGGTATAGAAACCATCTTCCCGTATTATAAAGTCAACGGGACATGGTGGAAGATATGAGAGAACAGATTGGGAGAAGGGGTATTCAGTAGGTTTGCTATCTTGGGCTGGGAGATAAGGGAAAGACTGGGAGAAAATTTGTGACTAAATCTTGTGGCAATGAATGTTGAAAACTAAAAACAAATAAATAAATTGAAAAAATGTCTAGCAAAAAAAGAATATTACTGACCTTTTTATTAATAAAATTGCTAACATTATTAGCAAAATAATCAATTACCCAGAAAGTATGTCTCTTGAATTTTTAAATGTCACATCTAGGAATTTGAATGAGAGAGGGAGGTGAAATATATGATAATAGCTTATAAGGATGGCAGAGTCAAATGAATGTTTTTTTGTTTGTTTTCTTTTTTTTAAGGATGGGGGAGATTGGGCATATCTGAAGGAAGTAGAGAAAGGAACAAGAGAATAGGGAGAGATTGACAGGTAGAGAAAGATAATTGAAAGGGCAATCTGTTGGGAAAGATAGGAAAGTATAGTTTTAAGGGGCATTGTATGGAGGGGTTAACCTTTGCAAAAGAATACCACACAAGAGACTGGAGTAAATCAAGACAGAATGAGAAAATGATCTTGAGATGAAGAAAAGAAAAGCGGGAACTCAATAGAGTGAATGACTCAGTTTTCTCAGTTAAGTTAGAATCATGTTCCTCAGTTGAGACAATAGGAAGGCGTGGGGGTGGGGGGGTGGGTGGAGTTTTGGAGACCTGAAGAGAAAAGAGGAAGTTTAATGTCAAGGTGATAAACCACTCAAAAATTTCCAGTAATCAAGGTGGTAGAAGAATTTTGTTTGTGGGAGCAGGAAAACAGTAGCTACTTTTAATAAACTTAATGAAGGCATCAGCCTTACTTTTACAATGAGACTATCCTTAGGTAGCATATAAAAGTAGGGAACTCTAGATGGAAAAAAAAGCCTTTGAGCTATTGTTTCTGAAATGGCTATTATATTATGGCTCACCATAGTTATAGAATTGGAAAAGAACTCAAAGGACACCTCATTTAACATATCTGAATAATTTGGATTCTTATTACATAAAAATAGAGCTTTTGCACGAATATAAGCAAATCAAATTGGAACAAGAAAATATGTAGAACAAGAAAGATCATTCTCACCATATTTCAGTCAAAATCTTTCTGAAAACAGTCAGTCTATAAACATTTATTAAATGTTTACCATGTCCCAAGCACTATGCTCAGTGGTAGGGTTACAAAGAAGGTTTAAAAACACAGTCCTCCTTAAAGAGCTCACATTCTAATATGAGCAAGAATATTAAAAATTTAAGATATTTACAGTGTAAGTGGAAGGCATGTCATAAAGGAAAGGCACTAGCAATGGGGAGAACTAGGAAAGGTCTCTTGAAGAAAGTGGGATTTGATTTGTATCTTTATGGAATCCAGGAGTTACAAGTTAAAGAAAGAGAGTGTTACAAGTGTAAACAGATCTACATGTCAGCTTCTTCTTAGAATCTTTCTCTCCCTTCAGGGAACTCTATAGAGAAATTCAAATCTTTTCTCTTAAAGTTGGAAGGCTGAAGACAAATATCTCTCCTCTCTCAAGCTTTTGCCAATTTCACTCTTCATACAGGCCCATGTGGAACACCAAGTCATGAATTTTCACCAATGAGAAAACTTTGCAACTGGACTTAAGTCCCTAGTTAAACAGGCATGCGGGATAGTCAATATAAAAGCCTGAAATTAGGAGAAACAATATCTTGTAGGAGGATTAGCCAAGAGGCTAGAGTCATTGCATCATAGACTATGTGGAGGGGTGTAAGTAAGAAGACTGAAGAGGCAGAAAGTGATCAGAGACAAAAAGAGGATATTATATTATATTTGAATAAAGACATGATGTAGAGCCACTGGAATTTATTGAATTTGTATTTTGTGTGTGTGTGTGTGTGTGTATGTGTGTGTGAAAAAGAGAAAGAGAGAGACAGAGAGAGACAGAGACAGAGAGAGACAGAGACAGAGGGACAGAAACAGAGAGAGAGAGAGAGAGAGAGAGAGAGAGAGAGAGAGAGAGAGAGAGAGAGAGAGAATCCTATGCTTTAGGAAAATCAGTTTGACACCTGAGTGGAGAATAGACTGGAATGAAGAGAAACTTGAGGCAGGGAAGTCAACCAGAATGCTATTGCGATATTCTAGGGATGAGTATAGCCATCAGCATGGTGGCAGTATGAATGGAGAAAAAGGGATGTATAGGAGAGATGTTATAGAGGCAGAGATGACAAGGCTTAGCAAGATATGTGAGGTAAGCATGAGTGAGAAATCAATAACACTGTGGTTACTACCTTGAGTAGGGAAGTTGGGAAGATGGTGGTAGACTCAACAGTAATATAGTTCAGAAGAGGGGAAGGTTTGGAATGAAAATAAGTTTTTGTTGTAGACACGTTGAATTTAACATATCTGTTGGATATTCAGTTGGATGTATCCAAGAGGCATTAGAAGATATTCACATCTGTAATTTGATCTCAGGAAAGAGATTAAGCACTGGATATTTGGATCTAGGAATCATCTACACAGAAATAATAATTGAACAAATGAGAGTTAATAAGATCACCAAATAGAGGTGGTATAAAGAAAAACTAATGTGCAAAATCTATTGAAAATTGACGAAAACTTAAAAATAAAGCCCTGTAAATAAGTGGTGAAAATTACAAGAAAAAATTTTAAATTACAAATAATTATCAATTATCCAGTCACTTAATCAATAATTATCTTAAAATTGCTAGGTATCAAACTATAAGACAAAGATTAGTAAAATTATCTAGTACAGAATAAAAACTAGAATATCTTATTAGTGGGAAAGATTAGATAAACAAGATTCAGAAGGAAATTAATAAAGTAATCTAGAATTGGAGTAGACGTTAAGTCAAATATACTCTACTTTTAAAAAAAATATATAGCCAGACCACAGGACCCCATTCATTTCTGTCTTTATCATCAGAGAGAACTGAGGAATCATTTGTCCTGACATCCTCACTTTCTCACCTCACCCCTGCATTGTCTCAGAAAATTTTCATTAAATCAGTATTATCATTGCTACTGTCAAGGACATGGTAATTGTTTTTTTCCTTATGGCTCATTTCAGAATCACTAAAAGTCCTAGGCTTCCTAGGCTGAAACTCTTTTCCCCGGTCTCCTCCCTAAGACCCATCTATACAAGCCCCTCCCATCTTCCTCCATTCTACATGCCCATTATACCATTTGGAACCACCATTCTCTTACTAACAAACCATCTTTCAAATTAATATGTTTCCTACCTCCTTGCAACCATGGAAACCTTGCTCCCCACAGAAGACAACATGTCCTTAACCATTCTCTCCAGCAGTGTACGTACCTTCACTAATGTCCTTATTCCAATGAACCAGGGGAAGGAGCACGCATGATTCTTGATCCTAATTGCCACATCTCCACCCTTCCTCTATCATCATCACTGAATGATCTCTTCCATTTTTAGGTTCACTTCATCCTAACAAATCATCCAATACAGATGCTTGTGGCTCTTCTCTACTAAATCTCCAGTCATTCTGCCTTCTTTCTCAAGTTTTTAGTCTTCCTCTAGACCTTACAGTCTTTTTTTTGGAGACCAACCTCCTTATGCTTGGAGACTTCAGTTTGTGTTGATATCCCTTGTTTCATCTACCTCTTTAATTGAATAATACCACCACCTACATAGACCACCTGAAAGGGAGAACACAAACCCCCTGAGCAGTTGGATGGGTTGGTGGTGCTCTCAACAAACTCAACAAATGGTTACTCAGAGTCCCATCTAGGAAATCAAGGGGTCCTTCTCATGAGCAAGCCCCCAAAGTAAAATTCCAGCCTCCCAGTATATATATGTATATATATACACACACACACATATATACATATACACACATATATGTATATATGTTTATACATATACATATATGTATATATACATACATATATATGCACATACATATATATGTATATGACCTACAATCTACAAATACCTCTGTTTCATCTACCTCCTCAACTCCCATGATTTGTAGCTTTGATCCATCTCAGTCACTTAATTGATCAGTCAATCAATTGATCAACACGAATTTGTTAGATCCCTACTATGTACTAGGGAAGCTAGGTGGTGAAGTGGATAGAATACTCAGACTGGAGTCAGGAAGACTCATTTTCGTGAGTTCAAATCTGGCTTCAGATACTTCCTATTTATATGACCATGGGCAAGTCACTGTTTGCTTTAGTTCCCTCATCTGTAAAATGACCCAGAGGAGGAAATAGTTAACCACTCCAGTGTCTTTGCCAAGAAAAACCCAGCTGAGGTCACATAGAGTTGAACATGACTGAAATAACTGAATAGCAATAACAAACTGTGCTAAGCATTTGGGATATAAATATAAAGAAAGATATTCCCTGCTCTCAAGGAACATTATTGACTAACTGACTGGAGCCTTCCCCTCTACAGTTATCTTCAATCTACTCTTTATCCTTGTTGAATTGAATTGGGTTGTGGCATTATAGAAGTTCAAGCTAGAAAGATCATAAGGAACATTGATGTAGGGAACTCCAGGGGAAGAAACTCCCTCTAGTAATGCAGGTTACCACCCTCTCTGTAACTTAAAATTTTAGAGAGTTGCCTAGCCATAGCTCACTGAGAGACTAAGTGACTTGCCTGGAGTCATGCAGTCAGTATTTGTCATCAGAGAGTATTGAATCCAGGATTTCCTGGTTCAGAGGCTAAGATCTCTCCTACACCATGCAGCCTGGAAGTAGGTACCTAATAATGCTTATTGATGCAAGGATTTATTGTCCCAGTAACAGCCCTATTGTATTTCTATATTATTAAGTAATCTAATTGTTCTGATTGTCTTGATCTGATTTCTGTTGGCTCTGCTCTTCTGTGGCCCTTCTCACTACTACCACTTTCCTCTGTTAGTGTCCAGTGAATTTCATGGGTTGACTCCCAAAGACTGAAAATCTACATTCTTTTCCATCCATTCTATATCCTCTTGTATCCTTGAGATAATGGTTCCTAATTTTATTACTTTCTCCCTTCACTTCTTATTTATTTTGTATATATCTTTTACTAACTTATCTGTGATTAAGTTTATACACCTCATAGACTATATATTCCTTGATAGTAGGAACTATCTTCTTTTTGTTTTTACATCCCCCCGCCCCCCCGCAACATGTGCTAGAGCTTCTGGCACATAATATGTGTTCAGTACATGCTGTTGATTGATCAAAGCTTGATAGTCCAGGCCTCCTCCACCAGCTGTAAGAGCAAGCACCCTAGTACACCCAGTATGGCCTGCTAGCACAGGTTCTTTGATCTGCTTTGCTAAAAGAAAGACAGCTTTAAAGGAGCTAATGATTTTACTTTAATTAAGAGATAAGTAGGAAGAAGTGAGTATCCAAAAAAGAATCCAATAGACAGGACTCCACCTGTCTATTGACTAATAAAACCACCTACATAGACCACCTGACAGGGAAAGCACAAACCTCTGAGCAATTGAGTAGATGGTTAGGCTCTCAACAAACGTTACTCAGAGTCCCATCTAGGAAATCAAAGGGTCTTTCTCATGATCAAGCCCCCAAAGTAAAATACTAGCCTCCCAGTATATATAGTTTTCAACTAATAGCCTCAGAGCCAGAAGCCATCACAACCCTCCTGACTCAGTGCCTAATCAGCTTAGTACCAAAAGATGTGAAAGCCTCCCTACAAGCAAGCCTCCCCTAAACAAATTTCCCTTTAGGCAAGTTCCTCCCCCAGTGGGCTCTATGTGATTTAGGATATATCATAGCTGGGCCAGAGTTCAAAGCAGTAAAACATTCATGATGGAACACATATGGTCACATAGGCCTATTAATGGATGGGGAGTTGTGCCACTTTAACCATACCTAGTAAGATCTTTATTGGAATGTTCAGTTATGGAAACCAAATTTTAAGTGGACCATAAATAAACTGGTATATATCCTAAGGAGAAGGACTGAATGGTTCAAATTCTCAAAATAATATCATTTGGTTGGAAGGCAGTAAAAGATAGAGAATCAGCATCAGTGTCAGAAAGACTGGGAATCAAGCCTACCTCTGACATATGTTAGTTGTGTGATCATGAATAAGTCCCTTAATTTTTCAGTGTCCTAAACAGCTCTAAAACTACAAATTGCAGAAAAGCTAATGAGCTGCATTAAAAGGAGGGAGGTATAAAAATGGAACTTCCACATGCTAATGAAATCACAAGTCCAGATCACTCTTTCTCTCTCAAGCTATTAAAAAAATGGTTGAAGAGGGGGGCGGAGCCAAGATGGCAGAGTAGAAACAGCTCATCCAAGGCACTCTGCCCCCAGATTCCACCCAAACTATGTAAAAGGGGACTCTGAACAACTTCTGGAGCCCCAGCACCCACAGAACGACATAGAGAAGCTAAGCTCCCACTGAGGACAGCCCAGCAGCCCTGCAGGAAGGACCAGCGCAGCACTCTGGGAGTCGGCAATGAACAGTGCGCAGAGCGTGGGGAGCCGAGCCGAGTGGAGCCCAGGTCCCTGTGAGCCGAGGATTTAGCCCCAGGGTGGCAGGGCCAGCAGCCGGCTGGAGAGACCCCAGAACACCAGCAGCTGTGGAGACTCCAGAATTATCAACATAGACATGCCTAGGACAAAGTAAGAGGTTAGTGCCCTAAGGACTTTGGGACCAGTATTTGGGGAATGCGTTGGCTTCCTCCCCTGGGGGCTAGAAGCTGCTCAGGAGACATGCCATTTTGTAATTTTCAGAGGCAGCTCCAGCTCCTGGCCTGCGAACTGTAGGGAGATCCAGTGATCAGTCTTGGTGGGGGGGTAATCGCTCTTGCTTTAACCTCCCTGGATCTGGATTGTGATCTGGGGTGGAGGTTGTGGGTGGGTTTACAGCTTGCCAGAAACGGAAGTTGCCCTCCCACACTTTCAGGAAGAAAATTCCCCTATCTGTAAGCAAAGACACACTGTGGCAACAAGCCCAAAAGTCAAGTAATTAAGTGACAACATGCCAAGGCAAAGGAAACAGAAAAACACAACCCTAGACTCCTATTTTGGGGGCATAGAGAGGGAAAAGGACTGTGAGGTCAGAAGTCCTGCTCCAAAAGCCCCAGGGGAAAACATGAGCGGGTTGCAGGCCATAGAGGACCTTAAGAAGGACTTTAAAAATCAAATAAGAGAAGTGGAGGAAAAATTGGAAAGAGAAATGAGAAGGATGCAGGAAAAGTATGAAATGAGGGTCAACAGCCTGACTGAGGAAAACAACACCTTAAAAAGTAGACTAACTCAAATGGCAAAGGAGGCCCAAAAGGGCAATGAGGAGAAGAATGCCTTAAAAAGTCGAATTTGCCAGATGGAAAAAGAATCTCAAAAGTTCACTGAGGAGATTCATTCCTTCAGAGTTAGACTGGAGCAAATGGAAGCTAATGACTTTATGAGAAATCAAGATGCTGTTAAGCAGATCCAAACAAATGAAAGAGTAGAAGGCAATGTGAAATATCTCATGGGAAAAACCACTGGCCAGGAAAATAGATCCAGGAGAGACAATTTAAAAATTATCGGACTACCTGAAAGCCATGACCAAAGAAAGAACTTAGAAATCACCCTTCAAGATATTCTCAAGGAAAATTGACCTGATGTTTTAGATCCAGAGGGCAAAATAGAGGTTGAAAGAATCCACCAATCACCTCCTGAAAAAGATCCCAAAAAGAAAACTCCCAGGAATATTATAGCCAGGTTCCAGAATCCCCAGATCAAGGAGAAAATACTACAAGCAGCCAGGAAGAAACAATTTCAATATTGTGGAAACACAATCAGAATAGCCCAGGACCTGGCAGTTTCTACACTGAGGTATCGAAGGGCATGGAATGCGATATTCCAGAGGGCAAAAGAGCTGGGAATGAACCCAAAGGTCACATACCCAGCAAAACTGAGCATTTTGTTTCAGGGGAAAATATGGTCATTCAGTGGAATAGAGGACTTTCAAGCATTCTTGAGGAAAAAACCAGAATTGAATAGAAAATTTGACATCCAGACACAAGAAGCAAGAGATGGCTGAGAAGGTAATCAGGGAAAAGAAATCAAAAGGAACTTATCAAAGTTGAACTATTTACATTCCTATATGGAAAAGCAATAACTATGACTGATGATATCTTTCTCACTATGAAAATAATGGAAGAAGGGTGTGTGGTCATATGAATACATATGTGAATGTGTGTGTATATGGGTACAGTTATATATGGATAGAGGGCATAGGTTGAAGTTCTTGGGAAGGGAGAATACTCAAGAGATGAAATTTTGAGGTGAGAGAGGAAAGTGGCAAGAGGAGATGGGGAGAGACAGGGTAGGGTAAACTATGTCATGTAGAAGAAGCAAGGGGAAGTGGTTTCAAGGGAGGTGGAGAATAGGAAGGCAAAAAGGCAAAACCACATTCTCATTGAATTTGGTTCAGGGAGAGAATGATATACATACTAAATGGGATATCTCAACCTACAGCAGAATAGGGGGAGGGGGAGGAGAGGAGGGATGATGGATGGGGGGGGGCATCTTTGGGGGGAGGGGAGGTTGGAAGTACCCACTATAGAAGCGGGACAGGATCATCCAGGGAATGGACCAGGTGGGGGGTGGGATGAGTGGGAGGGAATTATAAGCAGCCTTGTACAATATATCTGCTATGATTATGTTTTGCATAGCTAGACATGTACAACATATACTGAATTACTTATCTTCCCAGAGGGAATGGGTGACAAGGGAGGAAGGAAATGGATCTGAAATTCGAGGTCTTAAGATTAAATGTTTCAAATATAAAAAAGTGAAGAAACTGGGGTGATTTAGCCTTGTAGAAAGTAAGATTTAGAGTGAGAATATAAAGGTTATCATGCAGAAATGTCATTATTATTACCCTGCTGTAGCTCCCATGGAACAAACTAGGGTCAATGGGTGAAAGTTTCATAAGGAAAGTTTTAACTCAATAGCAAACTTTTTAATAATTAGAAATTTCAAACAAAACAAAACAAAATCCAACCCAGAATGTGAAATAATGAGATTTATATCCCCAGAACTCTTCAAAGAAAATTTGAATGAGCACTCATTAAAGTTGGAGAGGAAGTTTCTGTATGAGGCAGGAATTTCTTCATTTGTAAAATTGAAGAAACAAAGGACTAGAAAGGTTAAATAATTCTCCTATAGTCACGAAGCTAAGAAATGACCCAAACCCAGATCTCAGCACTATCTCTACTTTATCACACTATCTACTTAACCTTTGGTGACCCTTCTAACTCAAGGATATGATTATTCTATGCTAGTGATTTTAATAATTAGAATGCAGAGTTGAGCTTCAATTGCCATTATTCCATGGAAAGCATGCTTTACGCTGGGAGTGTGTGCTGATTTACCCCCAGTGGTCTTGTTGTTCTAGTTAATTCCTTTTGCTTGTGTCATTTTATTGTTTGATTTTTTCCCCTCCAGATCCTGTTATAATCATGTAGAGTGCATAGCTAAGAATGCATATACTTTGTTTCCTAACTTCCCAATTTCCTCATCTATAAAATAATGGGGTTGTAGGTTAAATAATTTCCGAGATCCTTTCTATCTATAAAACTTCTGATCATAATATTATCCAACATGAAGAGAAACAGACCTGCTTGTAACCAAGAGCAAAAGGCAGAGCTGATAGGTTTTGCCTGAATACTTTTCTCATCTAAAGCATATTGTATTATATCTTTCAATGTCAGTTAGTTCCCTAGGAATGAATGGTTGAATGTTCACTTTTGAGTTATGAATGTAAAGGTTAAGAAAAAATTCATTAATCAATGACATTGCAGATGCATAGAATGGATATTGTTTTTGTTTTCTGAGTCTTTGTTACTCTGTATTAAAGTTGAAAAGACTTTTATTTATTTTTTTGCTGTTTGGAGTGGGGGAGGTAGGGCAATTGGCACTAACTGACTTGCCCAAGGTCACATGGCTAGTTTTTGTGTTATGTGTCTGAGGCTGGATTTGAACTCAGGTCCTCCTGTCTTCAGAGCCAGTGCTTTATTCACTGTGCCTCCTAGTTGCCCCAAGAGTTTTGTTTTTAATAGATTTTATTCTTCGCTTTTGTGTTTACAGCATTTTTTTTTTGCTTTTTTTTTTGGACGGCAACTGGGGTTAAGTAACTTGCCCAAGGTCACACAGCTAGGTTTTTGTTTGTGTGTTAAGTGTTTGAGGCTGGATCCGAACTCAGGTCCTTCTGACTCCAGGGCCAGCCTCTACTCACTGCGCCACCTAGCCGCCCTACAGCATTTTTAATTGGACTATATTGTCTAGATTGGCTGGCTTTTAGTGACAAAATCAAGTTAAACTCTTTAAAGAGATAATCTATTAACACTTTATTTCAGCTGCCTCCGAGGTTTGTTGTGAGGATCAAATGAGACAATATTTATAAAGCACTTGGCATAGTGCCTGCCACATAGGATGTATTATATAAATGCTAGGTATTGCTTTTATTATCATTAGTACTATTATTACTCACTTTTGAATGTCTCTCTCTATTGCACCACAATGCACACTTAACTTTTGGTCACCCCTCTAACTCAAGGATATGATTATCTTACAGTAGTGATTTTAATTATTAGAATACAGAGTTGAGGTTCAATTGCTATTCAGTGGAGATCATGCTTTATATTATAAATGTGTGCTGGTTTTTCTCCCGTGGTCTTGTTGCTCTAGGCCTTTATCAGAGAAACTTTTGTACAGATTTTTTTATATTCATTGCCTCTCATACCTTTTAGCAAAATGTAGTTTCCCTCATTATCTCTTTTAATTAGGTCCATTTTTTTTTTGCTTTGTCTGAGATCATGATTACTTCCTCTTCCTTTTTACATCTGCTGAAGCAAAATACGTTCTATTCCAGCCCCTTATTTTAACTCTGTATGTCTTTCTGTTTCAACTGTCTCATAAACAACAAAATTGTGGATTCTGGTTTCTAATCCATTTTTATATGTATGTACTTCTCTTTTATGAGTAAGTTCATCCCACTCACATTCACAGTTAAAATTACTGTGTATTTTCCTCCACCTTATTTTCTTCTGTCTATCCTTTCTCTATTTTTACCCTGCCTATTTTGCTTCTCACCACTGCCTCTCTTAATCTACTCTCTTTTTTATTATCACCTCCATCCTTTTTTTTCCTTCTCTCATGGTTTCTTGTTGTATAAGATTAATTTCTATTCCCAACTGAGTATGAATACATATTATTTCCTCTTTGAACCAGTTCTGATAAGAATGAGGTTCAAGTGTTGGCTTCCCCCATTTTTCACTTTAGTATAAAAACTCTTACTTTTATGCCTCTTTTATGTGAGATATTTTTTTCCGATTTCTCTTCTCCCTTCCCATTTCTCATCCCTTCTACTTTTTTTGTGGTCATCCCAATAAAATTAACTCAGATTCAGGTGCTATATTCATGTAAACTCCTTCTAAGTGCCCTAATAATTACCACATAGGAATATAAACAGTTTAACCTTATTAAGTCCTTTATGATTTCTCTTTCATATTTCTCTTGAGTCTTGTGTTTGAATACCAAACTTTTTATTCAGCTCTAGTCTTTTTTTATCAGGAATGCTTGAAAGCCCTCTACTTCATCAAATACCCTTTTTCCTCCTGAGGAATTATACTCAGTTTTGCTGGGAAGGTTATTCTGGTTGCAATTCTAGCTCCTTTGCCTTCTAGAATATCATGTTTCAAGCCCACTACTCCTTTAACATAGAAGCTGCTAAATCTTCTCTGACCTTGACTTTGGCTCCACAATATTTGAATCGTTTATTTCTGACTGCTTGCAATATTTTCTCCTTGACCTAGGGATTCTAGAATTTGTTTACAATATTTCTGGGAATTTTCATTTTGGGATGTCTTTCAGGAAGTGATTGGTGGATTCTTTCAATTTCTATTGTCTTCTATCCACAGTGCCACCTAGTTGCCCCTCCCAAGCAGTAAGAGGAAAGAATGTACAATGACTAGTCATATTAACCCTGGAAAAGGATACTTGAGCCAGAAAGTATAAAGTATCAATTTACCTAATCCCTTGGCTCTTCACTCCAGGTCTGTAACCACCTAGCTGCCCAAGTACAAAAAAAGTGTCAACAATGCTAGAACTTTGCAGTTCAATCTGTATTCAGTCTCTATCAGTCTCTATTGTCTGGAGGTGGATAGCATTTTTCATCACAAATCCTTCAGAATTGTCTTGGATCATTGTATTGCTGTTGCTAAAATTAGCTAGGTCATTCATAGCTATCATTGTACATTATTGCTGTTATTGTGTATAATGTTCTCTTGGTTCTGCTCACTCCACTTTGTATCAGTTCATGTAAGTCCTTCCACGTTTTTTCTGAAACTGGCCTGCTTGTCATTTCTTATAGCACAATAGTATTCCATCACAATCAGGTAACACAACTTGCTAAGAAATACCCCAGTCGCTGGGCATCCTTTCAATTTCTAATTCTTTGTTGTCACAAAAAGAGCTGTTATAAATATTTTTGTATATATAGACCCTATTCCTTTTTTTAAAAATTCTCTGTAGGATACAGACCTAGTAGTGGTATTGCTGGTTCAAAATGTATGCACAGGTTCAGGGTGCTTTTGGCATAGATCCAAATTGCTCTCCAAATGGTTAGATCAATTTACAATTCTACCAACAGTGAATTAGTATCCCCATTTTCCCATATCCCCTCCGAAATTTGTAATTTTCCTTTTCTGTCATATTAGGCAATATGAGAGAGTGAGGTGGTAACTCAGAATTGTATTAATTTGCATTTTTCTAAGTTATAGAGACTTGTACCATCTTTAATAGACTATAGGCCTCATTTCTCAAATATATAGAGAACTAGGACAAAATTATAAAATAAAAGCTGTTTTCCAGTTGATAATTGGTTAAAGGATATAGACAGGCTGTTTTCAGTAGAAAAAAAATCAAAGCTATCAATAAATAGTCACATTAAGAAATGTCTAAATCACTATTGATTAGAAAAATGCAAATTAAAACAACTCATATATTCCCCTCACACCTATTAAACTGGCTAACATGACAGAAAAAATGACAAATGCTGTCAGGGATTATGAAAAATTGGGACACTAATGCTCTGTTGGTAGAGTTTGAGGTGAAGGGTGAACAATGTAATAAAAATTGTCCAAGGATCTGTTAATAGGTACTGCTGTCACTTATATAATCCATAATGCAGAGATATGAA
The DNA here is from genome assembly GCA_011680675.1 of Gymnobelideus leadbeateri. Taxonomy (NCBI): domain Eukaryota; kingdom Metazoa; phylum Chordata; class Mammalia; order Diprotodontia; family Petauridae; genus Gymnobelideus; species Gymnobelideus leadbeateri. The sequence continues at coordinate 42,202 of WOXC01001423.1, read as the reverse complement.
AAAAAATACAACACCTAGTATATTATGCTCAGAACATAGGCATCACTGAAATAAAACTCGCTAAACCCTGATCAGTTTCAGCAACCCTATACAGGTTCTGGTTATATCAATAGGATGGGTACAATGGAATTTCAGAGAGTAAATAAGGAAAGATGGTGTTACATAGACCAATGAACTGGGGGCATAAGGGAAAGGTTTGTATCAGGTAAAATAGGAAACTAGCCAGTAGACACTGGAGCTATAGCTGATACATCAAGCTGGAATATGCAAATAGATAGAATAAGAACTAATTGGATAACAACAGTTCTATAGTTAATGTCTAGGCTTTATTTTTCATACTCTGTTGTAACGGCAAGCAAAAAGTAGTTAATAACTTGTTTCAAATATTTAATTATTTAGCACCTTGTTTCAGTTCAAGTTTCTTTTAAGTCTTGCTCATGATTATATCAAATCTTCTATTAAGAAACAGAACTTGCGGACTCCTGTTGCTGAAGCAACAGGAGGGGGTGGAACAGGGAAGAGCTTATTGACCATATATATGGAGAAGCCCAGGCTGGGAGGGAGCAGAACTGAGAGAGCACTTGTGGTGGCAGATTTTGAGAAGGGAACATTTGTGGTGGCAGCACTCTGTTTGTCTCTTCTGTCTGTGTTGATTTTGTTTATGATGTGTGTTGAGTTCTCAGATCTTGTTGGTGGATCTGTGTTGATTTCACAGCCAGATAGTGAAATTGATGATGGTGCCAGCAATGTGCATAAATGTTATTGTAGCTCTTTTACGCATTGTTTTCCCAGAAACAGAAACTGTGAAGGATTTGAGGTGGACCGGACACTCTGAGTTTCAATATGGAATGGGAACTAGACAAGGAATGGGACAAAGAACTGGACAAGGAGATGGACAAAGAACTGAGAGCTGCTTGCTGTTAAATCCAGGTGACAGTTGGGTAGATTTGGGCAGGATCTGGGACCATGGAAAAGAAACCATGGAATCTGAGAGCTAGCCTTGAGTCAATATGAAAAGACCTCCCCTTGGGTATTTAATGCAAACTGAGAAGATCATAACTTACTGTGGCCTAGGGGTGGGAGGACATTGTGCTTTATATGCTGTACCTCTTCGGAATGATTGAATTAAGGATGATTGGAAACTAATCTCCAGTTAAGAAGAAAGAAGAGGAGGTGGAGCCAAGATGGCAGAGTAGAAACAGCACCTCCAAGGCTCTCTTCCACCAGATTACCTCCAAACTATGTAAAAGGGGACTCTGAACAACTTCTGGAGCCCCAGCACCCAAAGAACAACACAGAGAAGCTAACCTCCCTCTGAGGACAGCCCAGCAGCCCTGCAGGAAGGGCCAGCGCAGCGCTCTGGGAGCCAGCAGTGCAGTGCCCACTGCGTGGAGAGCTGAACCCAGGTCCTGCGGTTTTAGACCCAGGGCGGCCAGGCCAACAGCCAGCTGGAGGGACCCCAGAACACCAGCAGCTGTGGAGACTCCAGAATGGTCAACACAGACATGCCTAGGACAAAGTGAGAGGTTAGTGCCCTATGGACTTTGGGACCAGTATTTGGGGAAGGCGTCAACTTCCTCCCCTGGGGGCTAGAAGCTGCTCAGGAGACACACCATTTTGCAGTTTTCAGTGGTGGCTCCAGCTCCTGGCCTGCGAACTATAGGGAGATCCAGCGATCAGTCTTTGGGGGGTAACCACGCTTGCTTTAACCTCTCTGGATCTGGATTGTGATCTGGAGGTCGTGGGTGGGTTTCCAGCTTGCCAGAAATGGAAGTTGCCCTCCCACACGTTCAGGACGAAAATTCCCCTATCTGTAAGCAAAGACATACTGTGGCAACAAGCCCAAAAGTCAAGTAATTAAGTAGCAACATGCCAAGGCAAAGGAAACAAAATAAACAGAAAAATGAAACATTAGACTCCTATTTTGGGGGCAAAGGGGATCAAAGCATGGAACAGTCAGAGGACTGTGAGGTCAGAAATCCTGCTCCAAAAGCCCCAAAGTAAAATATGAGCTGGTTACAGGACATAGAGGACCTTAAGAAGGACTTTTAAAGTCAAATAAGAGAAGTGGAGGAAAAATTGGGAAAAGAAATGAGAAGAATACAGGAAAAGTATGAAATGAGGGTCAACAGCCTGACTGAGGAAAACAACACCTTAAAAAATAGACTAACTCAAATGGCAAAGGAGGCCCAAAAGGGCAACGAGGAGAAGAATACCTTAAAAAGTCGAATTTGCCAGGAAGAAACAATTTCAATATTGTGGAAACACAATCAGAATAGCCCAGGACCTGGCAGCTTCTACACCGAGGAATCGAAGGGCATGGAATATGATATTCCAGAGGACAAAAGAGCTGGGAATGAACCCAAGGGTCACCTCCCCAGCAAAACTGTCAGGGGAAAATATGGTCATTCAGTGGAATAGAGGACTTTCAAGCATTCTTGAGGAAAAAACCAGAGTTGAATAGAAAATTCGACATCCAGACCCAAGAAGCAAGAGATACCTGTGAAGGTAATCAGGGAAAAGAAATGAAAAGGAACTTATCAAAGTTAACCTATTTACATTCCTACATGGAAAAACAATAACTATGACTGATGAAACTTTTCTCAGTATGAAAATAATGGACGAAGGGTATATGGTCACATGAATACATATGTGAATGTGTGTATATATGTTTACAGTTATACATGGATAGAGGGCATAGTTTGACTTTGTTGGGAAGGGATGATACCTAAGGGGTGAAATTATGAGGTGAGAGAGGAAAGTGGCAAGAGGAGATGGGGAGAGACAGGGTAGGGTAAACTATATCATGTAGAAAAAGCAAGGGGAAGTGGCTGCAGAGGAGGGAAAGAATAGGAAGGCAAAAAGGCAAAACCACATTCTCATTGAATTTGGCTCAGGGAGAGAATGACATACATACTAAATGGGATATCTCAACCTGCCGCAGAATAGGGGGAAGGGGAGTTAGAGGAGGGGTGATGGATGGGAGAGCATTCTTGGGGGGAGGGGAGGTTGGAAGTACCCACTATAGAAGAGGGACAGGATAAAGTAGGGAATGGACCAGGTGGGGGGGTGGGATGGGTGGGAGGGAATTATAAGCAGCCTTGTACAATATATCTACTATGGTAATATTTTGCATAGTTATACAAGTACAATACATACTGAATTACTTATCTTCCCAGAGGGAATGGGTGACAAGGGAGGAAGGGAATGGATCTGAAATTCGAGGTCTTAAAATTAAATGTTTCGATTATATATAAACACTATTATAAATACTCTTTTGCATGTAATTGGGAGATAAGATGTGCAGGCATCAGGTCACAGAGATTCACCTTGCTCTAATGGAAAAGTCGAAGGGGGTAAGGGAGAAGATATGGGAGAGAGCAGGGTGGTGGAAGCGATATCTTGTGGGACTGCTATTCTGGGAAGGTGGGTAGGGGAAAAACGGGAAAAAAAATTGCAACTCAAAATCTGGCGGAAATGAATGATGTAAAACAGGAGTTAATAAAGCATTTGTTTAAATAAAAAAAAAAGAAAGAAGACTTTTTGACTGACAGATTATGACAATGTGGCCTAGGGGTGGAGAATTTGAGCTTTGTACTTTGTGTTCCTTAAGGAGACTTGTTCCCTAAGGATGATTGAGTTAAGGACTTACTGAATATTATCTTTTGTTTAAAACTATGTAACCACTTTGGTGAAAACTATGTGGCCTCTTTAGTGATAACTTGTTATGTTATAACATTGTGAATGTTGTACTTTAGTTTCTGTCAATGTTTTGTCTTAGTTTATTACTGAATGAATAGAGAGTTTACTATACTATGTAATCAGAATCTTAAAGCTGTTCACAGTAGCAGTTCTCTGGAGAGCGGCTCATGTTTGGCTTTACATTTATGGATTAGTTGGCAGAATTACAAATTATAGTGCCTCTATTTGTTCAGGCAGGATCCATAACCATTTAGACTGAGATTGTAAGGCCAAGGATCCTAGAGGGGTGAAATGTAATGGCAAGCAAAGAAGTAATTAACAACTTATTTCAAGTTAAGCCTTGATCTTGAATATATCAAGTTTTTTTCTTTTGTTTTGTTTTGTTTTTCAAATGCTTTATTAACTTCTGGTTTACAACTTTCATTTCTGCCAGATTTTGAGTTACAATCCCACAGGATATCCCTGCATCCAATCTCCCATACCTCCTTGGACTTTTCCAGTAGGGCAAAGTGAATCTCTGTATCCCAATGCTTGTATATTTTATTTCCCAATTATATGTAAATAGTATTAATAATAGTATTCATATATTTTTAATCACTTGATTTTAAAACTTTGAATTCCAGATTCATTCCCTTCCTCCCTTGTCACCCACCTTTAATAGGAAGATAAGCAATTGAGTATATGTTGTACCTGTGTAGCTATGCTAAACATTACCATAGTAGATATATTGAAAAAGACTGACTATATTTTCTTCCCTCCTATCCAAACTCCCACTTGTGCTATTCCCTATTTTGATCCTATGCCTTTTCAAAAGTGGGTGCTTCCAACTTCCTTCCTCCCCAGACTTCCCTCCCTTCCATCATCCCCCTTCTCATCCCCTTCCCTCCTACTCTCCTGTAGGGTGAGATATCCTATTTAGTATGTATGTCATTCTCTCCCTGATCCAAATTCAATGAGAATAAGGTTTTGCCTTTTTGTCTTCCTGTTTTTCCCTTACCTTGTAACCATTTTCCCTTGCCTCTTCTATATGATGTAGTTTACCCCATTCTGTCTCTCTCCATTTCCTCTCATTATATTCCTCTCTCACCCTTCCTATTAAATTCTACCTGTGCCCTTTATCTATGTATACCTGTAAACACACACACACACACACACACACACACACACACACACACACACACACACATTCAGATATGTATTCATATGCCCATATACCCTTCTTCAACTATTTTCATACTGAGAAAAGTTTCATCAGTTACAATTATCATTTTTCCATGTAGGAATGTAAATAGTTCAACTTTGATAAGTTCCTTATGATTTCTTTTCCCTGTTTACCTTCTCAATTATCTCTTGCTTCTTGTATCTAAATGTCAAATTTTCAGTTCAACTCTGGTTTTTTTCATCAAGAATATTTGAAAGTCCTCTATTCCACTGAATGACCATATTTTCCCTTGAAAAATCATACTCAGTTTTGCTGGGTAGGTGATTCTTGGTTTTAATCCCAGGTCCTTTGCCCTCTGGACTATTGTATTCTAAGGCCTTCAATCCCTCAGTGTAGAAGCTGCCAGATCCTGTGCTATCCTGATTGCATTTCCACAGTATTCAAATTGTTTCTTCCTGGCTGCTTGTAATATTTTCCCCTTGATCTGGGAATTCTGGAACGTGGCTATAATATTCCTGGGAGTTCCTTTTTGGGATCTTTTTGAGGAGGTGATCTGTGTATTCTTTCAACCTCTATTTTGTCCTCTGGTTCTAAAACATCAGGGCAATTTTCCTTGAGACTTACTTGAAGGATGGTTTCTAGGTTCTTTCTTTGATCATGGTTTTCAGATCGTCCAATAATTTTAAAATTATTTCTCCTGTATCTATTTTCCAGGTAAGTGGTTTTTTCCTGTGAGATATTTCACGTTGCCTTCTATTCTTTCATTTGTTTGCATCTGCTTAACAGCATTTTGATTTCTCATAAAATCACTAGCTTCCATTTGCTCCAGTCTAATTCTGAAGGAATGATTCTCCTCAGCGAGCTTTTGAGATTCTTTTTCCATCTGGCAAATTTGCCTTTTTAAGGCCTTCTTCTTCTCATTGTTTTTTTGAGCCTCTTTGGCCATTTGACTTAGTCTAGTTTTTAAGGTATTATTTTCCTCAGTCAGGCTGTTGACCCTCATTTCATACTTTTCTTGCATCTTTCTCATTTCTCTTCCCAATTTTTCCTCCACTTCTCTTATCTGCTTCTTAAGGTCCTCTATGGCCTGTAATCAGCTCATATTTTCATTTGGGGCTTTTGGTGCAGGATTTCTGACCTCCCAGTCCTCCTCCTGTTCCATGTTTTGATCCTCTTTGCCTCTCAAATAGGAGTCTAACGTTGAATTTTTCTGTTTATTTTGTTTCCTTTGCCTAGGCATGTTGCCACTTAATTACTTGACTTTTGGGCTTGTTGCCACAGTAGGACTCTGCCACCAGACAGGGGAGCTTCCATCCCAAACGCTGGGGTTTTCTCATCTGCAGGAGGTATTAGATGGGTGCCCTCTCTGAAGCCTCCAAACACTCTGGCAAGCTGGTCACATACCCCAGGACCTCCACCCCAGACTGCAATCCAGATTCAAGAAGGTTAAACCAAGAGAGATTGCCCCTGTAGCAGCAAGCACCCCAATATCCCCAGGGAGACTGCCAACACAGGTTCTTAGATCTGCTTTTGTAAAGGAAAGCAACTCAAAATGGGTTAACAAGCTTACTTTAATCAAACAAACACACATTACCTAGTTCAGGGGAAAAAGGTCAGCACCCCAAACTTCAGAGTTACAGAACTTACAAATCAAACAGACAGGCTTCCAAACTGTCCCAGCATTACATCAATACCAAATCACAGTTACCAGAGAGGGAAGCATCAACATCTGGGTTTTCAAAACCGGGGGGCTCTCAACAACGGCTTCCCAGAGTCTCATCTGGTCAAATCACACAACACTTCTCAAAGTGAGCCCCAAAGCAAAGCCTCTCCTCAGGGCTTATATAGCCTTCTCTTGGCTCAGAGAATGTAACAACCTCCTTGACCCACTGCCCAATCACAAAGTATCAAGGTGTGGGCTTCCCTGAAAAACAAGCCTCCCACTACAAGCTCCAGGTGCACTTAAGCTAGGGGCAGGGAAGATCTTTAAATCTGCATTTCCATTACAGCCCCCCACCCCCAGATTGATCGCCTGGTCTCCCCACAGTCTGCAGTTCAGGAGCTGAAGCTACCACCTGCCTGGGGCTGTGCTGAAGAGTCTCAGCAGCTTCTCACCCTGGGGGCAAATGCTATGCAGTCCCAAGTACTTGTCCCAAAGTCCACAGGGCACTGACCTCTCACTTTGTCCTTGGCATCTCTCTGTTGATAATTCTAGAATTGCCACAGCTGCTGGTGTTCTGGAGTCCCTCCAGCTGGTTGCCAGTCTGGCTGCCCTGGGGCTAAAACCTCTGACTCAAGGGGGCCTGGGCTCGACTCCCAGAGCACTGCATTGTCAGCTCCCTGCTGGGCTGCCTGACTGTCCTCAGTGGGAGTTTATTTTCTCTGTGTCATTTTGTGGGTTCTGTAGCTCCAGAGTTTGTTCAGAGTCTCCTTTTATATAAATTGGAAGTGGTGGGAGCTAGAGCTGTGTGGAAATCCTGTTTCTATCCCACCATCTTGTCTCTGCTCCCATATCAAGTCTTTGTTAAGAAACAGAACTTGTGAATCCCACAGTAAGAGGAACTTGCCAATGCAACAGGAAGGGGTGGAACTGGGAGGAGGAGCTAATGACCAGATAAAAACCTGAAGGAAAGCTGAGAGAGCCAGAACTTCTGGGAGCAAGCAGCACGGAGGCTGAGGAGCTACCATGAGTGAGACAAGGGTGTTCTTGCTTGAGAGAGTCTTTTGTTTTGAAGGTCTGATGGAGAGCAGGTTTGGGAAGGCTTGGCAATGTTGATATGCATTCCATCGGCTATGTGTACCAACTTCATGGTTACTCTAATGAATTTGGCTTTCTGTTTTTGGGATTCAGTTTTCTGCTATTTGAATAAATGCTTTGGTTCTGTCCTCCATGTGGAGAGCTTGTTACATTTTTGATTCACAACTACACCAGCATATTCATTTCCAGTATGGGCACTGTGAATATTGTATAGGTGGCAACAAGGATGGGATCACAAAATACCAGACCTCTATTTGGAGGCAGGAAGGCTTTAGGGAGAGAAATGGCTATCCCAGGATGGGATGATTTTCCTTATTACTCCCTAGCAAGGGAATGACCTAAAAGAACAGGGCTCTGTGAAAATTGGGATCCAAGGCTACAGAAGGTAGAATCCAGAGATATGGAAAAATTTTTGCAAGTAAAACGAATAGAACCAGGGAAAGAACTGGCAGGGGTGTGTAGGAGAGGCTGGCCCTTGCTAACAAGTTATTTATGTGTAAAAGTAAAGATAAATTGCTGGAGGAGAAAGCTCAGATGGTAATGGAGTTGACTGTCTTGTGTGAGAATTTTTCTGTGCCTCAGCATTCAGGCTCTCCTTTAGAAGAGCAAGCTGGAGGGTCTCAGGTGGTAGAAGAATAAGCTACTCTTCATTTAGCTAAAAAGAAGTGAAAAACTAACAGAAGGAATGTGCCTGCAGCTTTTGTACAGGCAGGGCATAGTTACCCTGACAATTGTCAGGAGAATGTGTGGGAGGAGGACAGAAAAAAGTTAGATGAGGGGTCTTCTAAGGCAGAAGTTCACCCCATACTAAGAAGAAAACAGGAGAACTTCCAGGGCCAAACAGAGTTCAGGGAGATAATTGTGGATTTCACTCAACCAAGAGGTTACTGATATATTAAGTTGATTCACCCAAAAAATGGGAGAGTTTTTAGTGTTTTGGATGGTAAAAATCAGTGATGAAGGAGCTGGAGGGGTATCACCAGATAGTGTGGATTGCTTAAAATTCATAGGCATTGGTCAGAATCCTTTTGTATACCAAGCTTTTAGGGATTACCATATGCAAGAAGGTATCAACAGAACTAAGCTATTGCAGATGGATGCAATAGGCAATATCCTACTGACTCTATGTGGCCTTGTGGAGACAGACCCTGGTACTCACTTAGAGATGCTTTGAGAAAGCTAAAGGAGGAGGTAATAAAAACTGTTATCAGGGTTGGAGATACAAAGGCATATCATAATATCCCTGTAGCAGTTCCTTATAGAAACATCATAGTGAAGACAGCTCCTCCTGCTTATAAGCACCTAATTCTGACTCTGCTAATTGGGGAAATAGGGCACCCTCTTTTAGAGGTGCTGGATAGGATTTCACAGTTAAATGACTTAGGGGAATGGGGAAAACATAAACTTCCTTGAGAGAGCAGAGTAAATAGCCAGTGAATTCAAAGCCAGAATAGATTCAAAAGAGAATTGTTTACTGCTCTATTGAGAGCAGGGGTTGATTTTAGAAGACTAGATGGCATTCCAACTGAAGAGCTGCATAAGACGCACCAAGAAAAGGTACCTAATATTAGACTGAATAGGGATGTAGGAAACACCCCTACAGATACTCCTGGATCATTGTATCCAAGTTTGCCACAACTTCATGGAGAACTGGAAATAGGCCAAGCCCTAGCCCAGATATTACAGACCCCATATTGATTTTACAATATATTGGAATAATGGATCAACCACTGTAATTGTTTATTCAGGAGAAGATGATTACAAAATTGTACCCTTAACTCATATATTCCACCATGAGTGAGGCTACAATAGTGGGCTCATGGACTCCAGAAGCATGGCTGATCCCATGTCTACCCTTGTTTCTGGTTATTGTCTCCTTGTTTCTTCTTGGCTTTTTGTCTGTTTACCTTGTTTCCTAGATTTGTTTCTGCAGGATTGGTACCCTCCACGTGTAGATGCCTGATTGCTTAAGCTGGATTTCACAACCCATCCACACCTGTGATGTGTCGCCCCTGGATCTGGCATCAACCATGCTCTGAATGCTAACTAAAGAACTGACCTCTCAAACTGGACCTCTTGGGACAGGGACAGCTCTATGTCCAATTTCAGTAGCAAGTAGCCATGAAAGAAGAGACCTTCACCCCTTCCCCCAAGATTTTGTGATCCCATTTGTTCAAGGGAGTCTGTTTTGTTTTGAAGGCCTGATGGAGAGAAGGTTTGGGAATGTTGGTATTCATTGCATTGGTTATGATACCAACTTCATGGTTACCGTAATGAATTTGGCTTTCTGGTTTTGGGATACAGTTTTCTGCTATTTGAATAAATGTTTTAGTTCTGTCCTCCATGTGGAGAGCCTGTTACATTTTTTTTTTTTTTTTTAGGGATATCCTTTCTTTTTTTTTTTTTTTAGGGTCTGCAAATGCATTCATATTAAACATTATTCCAATTACAAAGGCATATTGTACTAGGTGGGATGAAAGATGGTAAGGAAGAAGTACAACCAAACAATGAGAAGAACAAGATCATTTAGTTTGCTTCCATCAGGATTCAGGCTCAGTTCTTTCTAGTTATATCTCTGGATGGCACATTTCTCACTTTCTTGAGTCATTCGGGATTAACTTATATCACTGCATTGCTGAAAAGAGTCCAGTCTGTCATAGTTGGTCGTCACAGATATGGTATGTCTGTGATTGTATACAAATTTCAGCTGAGGCATAATAAATTTTACTCCAACCTTTTACCTTTACCCTGTGGGTATCCCTTTGTTTCAAATGTGTTTCTTGAAGACAGCATATTGTAGGATTATGGTTTTTAATCCATTCTGCTATCCGCCTCTGTTTTATGGGAGAGTTCATCCCATTCACATTCACAGTAATGATGACTATCTGTCTCTTCCCTTCCATCCTATTCCCTCCCCTGTTTATGTTTTTGTTTCTTCCTTCTCCCTTCCCCTCCTTGAAGTTTTCCCTTTTGACCACCCCTCCCTCAGTGTTCCCACCCAGTGACCCCCCTTCTTAACCTACCCTCTCCCCTTACTACTATTTCCCTCCCTTATAATCCCTCCCTTTAGTCTCCTCCTTTTCACCCCCCCCTTACCCTCCCACTATCTATAGGACACAACAAATTTTTATACTTATCAGAGTAAATTACTCCCCGTTTGATTCCAAACCAATGAGAGTAAATTTCAAACAATGCTCCTCTCCCTCCCTCCAATTCCTCTATTTAATGAATTTATGTGTCTATTCACGTTAGATTCTTAAACTTCACTGATTAATTTGATCCTTCTTTGAACCAGAACCAGTGAGAATAGTGTTTAAATGATGTTCCTCTCCCTCTTACTTTCCCTTCTTCTATAGTGTGTTTTGATGCCTCTTCAGATGGCATATTTTACCTTTTCCTAGCTCATCCTTTCCTTTTTCCCATTACAGTACCATTGATCCCCTTAATAGTCTTTTTTTTAGACTCCATGTTAGTGCATTCATACCCACACCCTCTAAGTATAACCCTTTTGCAGGTCATGATAATCATAGAGATTTCAAATATTGACAGTTATCAGCTCCACATATAGGGATGTGAACATTTTGCTCTTGTTGCATCCCAGGTAATGAGCTTGTGTTTGTGGGTGTGGGTATGTGCACTTCTGCATGTGTGAGTCTATGTTACCCTTGTTTACCTTTTTATGTTCTTCTGGAGTCTTGTAATTGGAGATCAAATTTTCCATTGAGCTCTGGCTTTTTCATTAGGAAAGTCTGGAAGTCCCTTACTTCATTAAACGTCCATCTCCTTGCCTGAAAGATTATGCTCAGTTTTGCCGGGTAGTTAATCCTTGGTTGTAGTCCTAGCTCTCTTGCCCTACGAAATATCAAATTCCAGTCCCTCCTCTCTTTTAATGTAGAAGCTGCTAGGTCCTGTGTGATCCTAACTGTAGTTCCTCGATATTTGAATTGTTTCTTTTTGGCTGCTTGTAGAATTTTTTCTTTAATCTTATAATTCTGGAATTTGAGCCTGTTACATTCTTGATTCACAACTACACCAGCATATTCCTAGACACCATGGGCTTTGTAAATATTGTACCAGTGTTATATATGTCTAGCCACATGACCTATTCTTCTCAAGTAAGTGGCAGTAATAAAAGTTGAGGCAGAAGTTTCCTTATCACTTAATTTTCTATTTTTCTTGCTGGCTACCATCATTTTCTATGGTGACTAGCATTACACTAGGAATGTTGCCTTGAGATCCCGGGAAAGGGAAGGGGACAAATATTTGTTAAGTGCTTCTTATGTGTCAAGAACCTTACAATTATTATTTCATTTGATCCTTACAATAATTCTGGAAGGTAGATGTTATTATGGCCCCTACTTTATAGTTAAGGAAACTGAGGCAGACAAATTATGTGACTTATTGAGGGTCACATAGCTAGTCTAAGGCTGGATCTCAGCTTAGGTTTTATAGAATCCAGGCTCAGTGTTTTATCCATTGTGAAACCTATACCTACATGTAAGTCTAAGAAGCATTAGGTAAACTGGAAATGGTAAGATACAAAACTAAGAACTTAAACTGGCATTCTTTGGCACAAAAGTAAAGGCATGCCTCCAAATCACGTTGTATTATTGTTTTCATTGTCATTATCTTGTTTATCACTGGATTATTGTTTTTTAATGTAGGTCTTTGTTTTAGAGAGAAGTTTGTGATCATTGAAATTTCTACATAGAATTATTTCTATTTATATAGAATCATTTATTTATATCTATATAGAATCTGAAGTTGGGCTATAGAATCATTGTTTTAGAATCATAAAAGATCTAAAGAGACCTTCAAACCCAACTTCCTCATTTTACAGATGAGGAAACTGAGGCACAGAGAGGTTAAGTGACTTGCTGAGGATCTCACTATTGTTAAATGCCTGAGACAGGATTCAGACTCAGAACTTTCTGATTCTAAGTTCACTATGATACCTATAGCAGGGCTTCTTAAACTTTTTCTACTTGGGATCCCTTTTTCCCGAAGAACTTTTTACATGACCCCGGGTATATAGGCACATAAAGTAGGTTACAAGTCAAATATTTATTGATAATAACTCATAAAGAAATTTATTTTAAAGCAATTCTTTTGTATACTTTCATGCCCCTTACATAGGTCAATGGGAGTTTAGGGGTGGACTGGTGTCAACAGAACTTTACAGCAATATAACAGGGATAGCACACAATAAACACAGAAAACAATATTTTAGGGTGGGGTTTGAGCACAAGCTCCCCATCATTTCCCCTCGAACAAATGGGATCACAAAATCTTGGGGGAAGGGGTGAAGGTCTCTTACAATTTATTAAAGATGAAAGCAAATTTGTATACTAAAGAGATGGATGTGCTTGTTTATTTTTACATAAAGAATTAAATCTTGTGGGGCGGCTAGGTAGCACAGTGAGTAGAGTGCTGGGCCTGGAGTCAGAAGGACCTAAGTTCGGTTCTGGCCTCAGACACTTAACGCACACAAACAAAAAACCTAGCTGTGTGACCTTGGGCAAGTTACTTAAACCCAATTACCCTCCAAAAAAAAAAAAAGAATTAAATCTTGGCAGAATATTTGATACTACAAAATGTAGATCATCTTCAATGTTTTTCGGAATTAATTGATATTTTGATTTTATAATCATCAATGCTGAGAATGCTGCTTTGCATAAAAATACATAGTACAAAATGGCAGAAGTATTGTTAGGACCATTTCAGAAATTTTTGGAAATTCTGTCCTAATCCCAAGGCAAAATTCATTTAATAATTTGGTATGTACAATAAAATCACTTCAATTCATAACATATAATAGTCTTGAATCTGAGCCAGTGTTTCTGTCTGCCTTCTTTGGCCATGGCTCAGGGCCTACACAGTGTAAAGTGCACATATTATATGTTCAGAACCAATGCTGAAGTGAAGTTATGCAATGCAACATGGGCAAGTGCTGCCAAAAACACCTGGGATTAATTAGGAATTTGATTTTGAATTGATTTTTGGTTGCTCAAGTTCAGAACATTGGCATTTCAGAAACCCTTTATTCTTGTCAAATTTTTTTCAACCCCCACATTCAATCACGTAACTCCATATGGAGGTGTGACCCACAGTTTAAGAAGCGCTGAAGAGACCTCAAAGGCCATTTAGTTCAATCCCCTCATTTAACAGAAGTTCGCACAGGTAGATAGTTACAGGTCCCAAATGGTGTAAATAGGAGGAATGGGATAAATAGGAGGAGTGAGGATAGCCCTTTTCCCCTACTTCCACTCCTGGATCATTCATCTACTTCTAGCTCTCATTGATCTCCCCTACCTAGAAGTTTATGTAATTAATCCATGCCAGGTTGTGGAGAAGGTAATAACACTTACAACTTTTAACTACCTCACAGGGCTGTTAAAACAATGCTTTGTAAATCCTAAAGAGTTAAATATGAACTATTTTTATAAAGCCACCTGGACTCTCACTGCTACTAGATAATCCTTCTAATCCACACTTGTCAATTCCCTGTCTCCTTTTTCGCTATCTCCCTCTTAAGTCACTTACAATAAAACCTTAGAAGAATGAAGTCACCTGATAGGGGCTTTTTCAAATTTCTCAGCTCATCAAAACTTCACAGTATAACCAACTATCTCTCTTACCATGGGAAGGTCAGGAGGACTTGGACCTAAATTGAAATACTTTATCAGATACTTACTGTGTGATCCTGGACAAGTTACAAACCACTCTATGCTCAAGTTTCCTCATCTGCAAAATAAAGTGGTTTAGATTCCATGGTCTTTAGAATCAATTCAAGCTGTAAATCAGTCTTTTACAAACTCTTTTTCTTGGGGCGGCTAGGTGGCGCAGTGAGTAGAGAGCCAGCCTCCTTGGAGTCAGGAGGATCTGAGTTCCGATCCAGCCTCAAACACACACACACACACACACACACACACACACACACACACACACACACACACACACTAGCCATGTGACCTTGGGCAAGTTACTTAACCCCAATTACCCTCCAAAAAAAAAACCAAACTTTCTTCCTCTTTCTATAAAAAATGTTATAATGATTCAAAATCAAGGTGATAGTAAAAAACAAACAAACAAACAATAAATCCATAAAATCTATTTTTAAAAAAATGCTCTGTTGAAGTAAAGAGGTTAGGGGTAGAGGTTTTAGGGTGCTGGGACCTGGAAAATGCCAAGGCAGAGTTGCCTGGAATGAATTCACACAGTCAAGTCATTTCTGAGTCATGGGCATTTATTGTAATGCCAATAGTATCAGGTAAAGTTCCTTTATGGAACTTACAACTTAATGGGAGTGAATCTAAAGCTTATATAGAAAAGAGGCAGGGAATGGAATAATTAGGTACTACAAGGGATCCAGGTGTCTTGAGAACAGGTATCAGTGATCTATGTGTTGCAGTTTAAACTCAGGGATGATAAAAAAAAAGCTGTTGTGGTTTAAACCCAGGCATACCAAAAACTATTGCAGTTGGGGGCTCTGCCCACCCAAAAACTTTTGGGGTTTCATGATGTGTTGTGGTGAAACTATCTAAAAGAATTCAGTCAAACTACCTCTAATCCAAGTATATTTATTCAGATTGATGACTCTCATGAAGCAGACTAAGTTCCAAGAGGAACCAACAACTTCAGAGAAAGCAAGATGGATTTTTATAGGATAAAGATGCAATTACATAATCAAAATTTACATAGAATAGAGGAATATGATTAATATTAAAAAGACAGGAGGAGTTTGTTAAGGAATTAGGTAATAGAGGAGGGGTCCCATTTACGGTTCATTGGTTAAGCTTTCTGGTCATGCTGCCCTCCAATTGACTAGCTATTGTGGTCCCTTCTGGTCAAGATAGATAGTTAGGTATTGTGGTCCTGTCTTGGGTTAGATGGATGATGTAATTGTGATTGAATACAAGAACACACCTGTTTCTGTGGGAATGGGTCTGGGAGCAGTGTCTAGGTAGTGGTAGTAGCTGGGTTCCCATCACATGGACACACCTGCTGTTTCTGTGGGAACTAAAATTCAGGGACACACCTGTCATTCCAGTGAGCAGTGAGGCATATAAAGTTAGGACACTTGTGGGGGGGAAAGGGGGTACAGAGTTAGTAGGTACATTGTGCCTGCTGTTCAATGGGGCCAGGCCTACGATGAAGTTAGAATATTGGGACTGGGGACAACTTTATTAGGATTCCATAATATGGATGCAAAAATGTAGGGAGTTTTGTAGATATAACTTTGTTGATACCAGACATTGATGGAGAAAAGTCAGTTTTGTGTTTGTTTTCTATTTAGTTGCCGGGGCATGGATCTTGGGGATCTGGTATGAGGGAGATTCCTTTGGGCCAGTCAGGGACAAAAACCCTTGGGCCAGGTACCCCCTTTATCTAAAGAATTACAGGGTCAGGCCTACATGTGTTCTGCAAGAAGGGAAAATTTTCTTATTGAATAGGGGCCCTACTGAGAAATTAAGAGACTTACAGAAACATGATCTTAGGACCTTTTTGGGATCCATGTCCCACCACACCATCAGAAGCATCCCCCCTGTTGCTAGTGCTTTCTCCCCTCCAAAAAGAAAACCCTAAACCCTTATATTTTGTATGTGCTTATTTATATATGTGTATGTATTAGGGAGCATTCCTTCAAAGAAGTAACAGAAAAGGGGTTAGGCAAGTAGGTGTTGTTACCTTGCGTGAATAATGAAGGAATCATTTTGGAGCAGCCTCACTTTAGTTAAACATCTTACCAGGCCCCCTTTCCATAATAAGATCAGTGTTTTCTAGGAACACTGTTTTTACTATTGTGTTGCTTCCTGTCTAGAAAGAAAACTCCTTGAGGTCAGGGTCCTTTGGATTTTGTCTTTGCCACATTTTCTTACTACAGTACCTGGCACATAGTTTGCACTTAATTAATGCTTGTTGATTTATTGACCAGATGCTCTTGATATCAGAGACATGTTTACTTCTAATCCTTCTCCTATCGTTATCCCTTCTCTCTCTCCATTTCTTCCCAACCTCTTCACAGTAATGTTTCCCAAGATTTTGTCCTTGGTACACTCTTTCTATGTCTCAGTTTCTCTCCAATATTTCCATTTATAAACTTATTTGTTCCCATAGTTTCCACTACCATCTCTGTCTAGATAATAAAGGCTTGACCTCTTTTTTTTTAATCCAGATCTGAATCTCCAGCTGCCTTGTGGACATCTTTACCTAAGTGTCATAGTAGCAACTCAAACTCAATATGTCCAAAGACAAATTTATTATCTTCCACCTTAAACTTGTGCTTTGCACTGAGTTCATTATTTTAGTCAAAGACCCTATCATTCATTCTCTAGTAGAAATACTTGTTTTATCATTACTTGTAAGCTTTGCCAAGCTTCAAATATAGGAAAGCAAAGGCTTCCCTAAAACAAATACTGTATTTTTTTTTCCAATTCAGTATAGGAGTATGTAAGCTAACTAAATCATAATGACTAAAATAGACCCAGTAGATTAACATAGAGTTTGTCTGCATACAATACGTAAAGGGCTTAGATATATAAAATGTAAAAGTCAACCACACATATGGATGGAAAACCCTAAATGTTTCCCATTTTTCAAGTGGTTAGATTCCAATCTATAGGAACATGCAAAAAAGAGGCAATATGGTTAATGGAAAGAGAATCTTGGATTGAAGAAGTACCTGGTTCTGATTCCAATGCATCCTGGCTCACTGACACTGTGAGCAAATCACATAACCTCTCAGGGCCTCCAGGCAAATTTCTAAGATAGGAGTTCTTTTAAAAAAAAGGGATCTGAGAAGTTTGATGACAAAAAAAATCTTCATTTTTACCAACTTCAAATCTAAATTGACCATTTCCCTTCAATTATTTAAAAATACTATTCTTAACCAGATTGCCAAAAAAGTCCTGCTCTATGACTATAAGTTGTAGAACAGTTGGTAGAGACTCTTTCCTTATCTGTATCCCCATAAACTGATGAAATTAAAGGTTTGGAACAACAAAAAAATCTGAAAAAGTATAGGTCCCCCATAAAAGTGCCTCTCTTGGCAAACTCTAAGTAAGAGGCCCCAGTCACGCTTTATTTTAGCCTCAGTCTTGGTGATCTTAACATTTTCTAGCCAGCTGCCCTGCCTCCATACCCCACCCCTTGATTCCCACATCAGGAATTGTAAATCAAATAAATATTGCCATTGGTAATTGTCAACACACTACTACCATTGCTACTGGGAAAGGGATTTATAACCTTATGTATACATTCGTTTTAGCTGTAACTTTCTGAACCAAAATATTCTTCCATGACCACCACTCACCTATTTGCCCTTAAGTAATCAACAAGCTAAAAGCCAGGAGACTCTACACAAAAAGCCAAAAAGGAATGGGAATGAGGGATGAATGAATGAATCAGAATGTAAATTCTCAGCGCATAGTTAACACTTCACAAATGCTTTTTCATTCATTCATTCATTCCTAGGATCAATCAATCAACAAGTATTCATTAAATAGCTACTATGTGTCAAGCAATGTGCCATGGATGGGGATGCAAAGACAAAAAATGAAATAGCCCCCGAATTCAAGCTGCTTACATTCCATTAGGGAATATAGCATGTTCACCTAGAAAGAACAGGACATATACTAAACAGATACCACGTGATTGATTTGGGCAAGGGGGCACTCACTACTGAGCAAATCAAAAGTATTTGTTCAGCAGGTATTTATTGAGAACTTAATATGTGTAAGAATTAGGTACTGAAGCAAAGGAGCAAGGAGATCACAAAGCTGGAAAAGTCCTTAGAGCCCCCTCCCCCCATTTACAAATGAATAAACTGAGGCCCTGAGAAGTTAAATGACTTATGCAATGTCCAATAGATTGATAGGTGATCATGATAGGTGATCAGGATCTTAACCCAGGTGTTTTGACTCTAAATTCAGCACATTTTAATTGCACCATGCTGCCTCCCTCTGGAATTTTAAGTATTAGTGAACAGGTGGGGGAAGAACCAGTGAGCAGGAGAACGAAGGGGATTGGCATTTCTTCTGCCCTTCTTACAGACTGGATTTTCTAAATAGCAACTTGCATTTATAGAACTAAAGAAAGTTTACAAAAATTTTTTAATTACAGCCGTGTGAAGGATTGAAGTATTCTTAACTCCATTTTATGGAGGAGAAAACCAAAGGCTTAGAGATGATCAGTGATTGGTCACATTTTTGATCATCAAGGGAACTGGGATTTGAACCCAGGTTTCCCTGACTTTCCAAGTTGAATAGAAATCTTTTCAATTGGCCTTCTTACTGTTCCTCAAACATACCATTACATCTTCTTCCTCTTCCTCTTAGAGTCTTCAGATTCCTTCAAGTTCAGCTTAAGGATGAAACCTTTCCCGATTTCTCTAGCAGCTAGTGCCTCTCCCTGTTTTCCAAAACTTATCCCATATCTATTTTGTATCTAATAACGAACATGCGCACACACACACACACACACACACACACACACACACACATATTATTTTTTCACTCCTCCCTCTCCCCACTTTCCATGACAGTGGGTTCCTCAAAGGCAGGGATTTATTGCACTTTTGTGTTAATATCCTCTAAATTTAGACACAATGCCCTAAGTCTAATGCCAGGAACTTTAACAAATGCTTGTGGATTGATTTATTTACAACAAGCTGGGTATTTCAATGAATCACTCAACAGGCATTCATTTCAATCAATTAACATTTGTCAAGTACCCACTATTGCCAGGTGCTGGCATACAAAGCCAAAATCGGAAAAATAATCTCTGCCCTAGAAGAGTCTATATAGGGATAGGGGAAATGACATAGAAGTATATAGCCATATGCAAAGTATATACAAGGTGATGGAGTAGGGGAGGGGGAAGGATATAAGGAGTGCTCTGTCAGCTGTGGAAAATGGAAAATGGTGCTTCAATCATCTTGAAGTCTCCTGGATTTATTGCCCCTTGTACCTTCTCTGGGTTTCAGTTGAGGCTAGATTCCACTGTCTATTTGAAGAAATGAAGCTCTAAAATTGGAGTGAGGATATGTAAAATGCTAAATAATGTTTAATCTTTCTGAGTCCATGGGTCATAACTGTCAAAAATATTTACTTCTAGGACCTACTTGGGGCAACTGGGGTCAGTTCCAGGAGGTCAAGCCTCCTTCCTTTTTAGGGTGGTATGGGAGGAGGGGCTGAATACAGAACATTTGGCAGCTTTGAAATCTAGGGATTAGTAGCAATGTCCTGAGCTGAAATCAGGTCTTATGATTCCTTTTCTACAGCTTTTTCCAGTGCACGAAAGCCTTAAATCCATCATCCCTACCATGTTATACTTTATTGGCTAGAAAGTGTCAAAATTTGACAAATTCTTGGAAGAGCCAAAAAGTACAAAGAAAGCAATTTTTAAAAGACTGACTGGCAAAATGTTACTAAGCAGAAGGAAAAACAAAACAAAACAAAACAACAACTCAAACATTGAGTCCTCTGAAGCCTAAAAGTATTAGTATTATTTTTTTTTCTTTGACCTTGGTTACAAGTTTTGAAAGAGTTCCAAAAATCAAGATTTAAGTCTTCATAGTTTGCATGAAGTCTAGAGGGAGCTTACACCATTTTCAAAGGGAGACTTATCCTTTGTGCCCTGCAAGGTATTTTTCTAGTAAATCTCCACAGTTTTCAAGTATGAACCCATCTTTTTTATTTTCCCTCATGGTAAGGAGGTCTTCCTTCCTGGATCCAGGAATCTTGGAATTCATAACATTATCCTATGCCTGCTCCAAATGCCTGTTACAGTTAGGATTGTAGGGAAGGGACTTTTGAAGTCATCTAGTCCATCCCTTTGCTTTTAGAGATGAAGATAACTGAAACCCTGAGAGCTTAAAGGTCTTGCCCAATACTGCACAGGCAGGGAAATGGCAAAACCAGGATTTGGTTACTTTGCTGGACCTTCTTCTAGATTACCTGTTGATGGTGGGTGTCCCTGGGGCATTCAGAATTTGAGAGGGAAAACAAAAAACCTAGCCAACATTTTGGAAAAAAAAAGTCAGCATAACATACTTTTAAGTTTAATCTGCATTATTAAACATTTTCTCCATTATTTTTTTAAGCATAATGACCAAAATAATAAATCAAGTCCTGAATTTGCAGATTTCCAAGGTGTCAGTGCTCACATTGGTAATTTGACAGTCTGAAATCCAGTTAGAACTGGCTCCAGTGTACATCTGGGGGTCTCCCAAGGTTTTGTCTTGGTCCCTCTTGTTCTTCTCTATCAGCATTATTTTGCTTGTTGATTTTATTGATATAAATTATCTTTTCTATGAAGATGATTCTCAGAATTGTTTGTTTAGCTGCCCAGGGTAGGGAACCTGCAGCCTAAAGGCCACATGTGGCCCCATAGGTCCTCAAATGCAGCCCTTTGACTGAATTCAAATTCAAATTCCTAAGTAAATTTGTTCTATGACGTTTGGATTCAGTCAAAAGGCCCCACTTGAGGACCTAGGGGGCCATATGTGGCCTCCAGGCTGTAGGTTCCTCATCCTTGGTATAGCCTTAACCTCTCTCCTGACTTCTAGTTTTGCATCTTCAATTGCTTACTAGATATCAATAACTGAATGTTCTGCAGACCTTTTAAACTCAGCATGTCCAAAACTGATCTCATTATCTTTACCCCCAAACACTCCCCTTTTCCTAACTTTACAGTTATTGTTGAAATGAATGAAAAACCTGAGATACAGAGTTTCTGGGTGATTAATAATCAATTTATTAATTAGGCTAGAAAATAATCAATGATGGTCAGTGGTTTCTCACTGTAAACAAAGACAAAAGATCATGGAGATCATGGAAAGCTTAAACACCTTTGGAAAAGTGGGTGCCCATAACAGGTGGAGATCAACCCTGATTGGAGAACAATCAATGAGGGGGTGGACTTTCAAACAAGGAGGCCAGTTAAAAACCTTCAGTCTCTCCTTTTGCTAGATAATGAGACTCAGCTGCTTCTGCTATTGGCCCAAAAGAATTTTTCTCCAATCAGAACACTTAAATTGAATAATGGGGGAAGGAGAGGTTTGTAGGCATTAGACTTAATGGCTTAGGGCTGGAATTCAACTAGATTATATTATATTTATACTTTAATCAGAAGTAAACTATCTTATCTGGGTGGAGTCCTGCCCAATACTGATGAGAATGTGCTTTGTGGATTAGGCCTGGGTGGGGAGCCTTAGGTCTTGATTGGTTGTTGTCCTTAGTTCTCAAAGAGGACTGTGTTAAATTCAAGTTTCAATGTGTCCAACTGTGGCTGATGAAAGTAATAAGAGCTTGGGATGCTCTACCACAGCTCAGGCACAAGTGGTCAGTGTGAACATTTGGGGTGGATAGTCTAAATTTGTGCATCCTGCATTTCCTTTGAGCTGTTTCAATTCTGCTTTGCCCATAGAAAACAGACCCTTCTCTGGTGTGGGCATGCCAAGCTGAGTGGTCTTGTGCCAGTCTCCCAAGTCACACAATCAATTCCAGAGTTCTTGAGAGAGACCTTTGTATCACTTCTTTTGACCACCATGTGAATACCTGCCTCTGTGAGTTCTCCACTGGCAAGCAGACATTTTGCATTTGCACCATGTGGCCTGCCCGTCTGAGCTGCACTCTCTGAAGGAGAGTTTGAACACTTGGCATTTTAGTTCAACCTCAGTGTCTGGTACCTTATCCTACCAGGTGATTTTCAGAATCTTCCTAAGACAATTCAAATACAAGTGATTCAGTTTCCTGGCATGGAGCTGGTATACTGTCCAGGTTTCATAGGCATAAAACAATGAGGTGGGCACAATGGCTTTGTAGACCTTCAGTCTGGTAGTCAGTCTAATGTCTCTTCTCTCCCATACTTTCCTTTGGAGCCTCCCAAACTCTGGCAATGAGTGAGTCAACCTCATTATCAATGTGTACGCTCCTGGAAAGTATACTACCAAGGTTAGTGAACTTATCCACAGCATTCAAAACCTCTCCATTTCTGTAACCATTGGTTCCACTTATGGATGGTGTGGTGCTGGCCAATGGAACATCTTTGGTCTTGAGGTCACATGTGACCTCCTTGGGTGCAGCCTTTGGAGTCAGTCTAAGTTTTACAGAACAAATCCTTTTATTAAGGGGGTTTGTTCTGTGAAGTTTGGATTTAATCAAAAGGCCACACTTGAGGACCTAGAGGACCACATATGGCCTTGAGGCAGCATGTTCCCCACCCCTGGACAAGGCCAATCTCATCATTAGCCCTGTCCTTTAGAGACGTCAAGGACTGATCTCTGAATGAGGAAATTGAAATGGAAAAACAGCAATAACAAAACAATCCTAATTTAATAATTGGTTATTAATAGAAAAAATTTTCTCACTATTGAAGGCACCACCATCTTCCCAGTTATGCCTCATTTCCCCAATCCAATCCATCTTCTACTCAGCTGTCAAATTGATCATCCTTAAACACAGGTCTGACCATAGTCAGACCATAGTCTGACCAGAGACTCAATAAACTCTAATGGTTCCCTATTACCTTAAGGATAAAACAAAAATATCTTTTTTTTTTAAACCTTACAAAACCTGGCTCCTTACTATCTTTCCAATCTTCTAGCTACCCTGGCTTCCTTCAAGTTTCAGCTAACATCTGACCCTCTGTAAGAATCCATTCTCCTTAATCTTTGTGCTTTCTGAGACTCTGTGATTTATCTTGTATACATTATGTTTGTACATATATTTTTGCATGTTGTCTTCCTCTTCAGACTGAGCTTCTTGAGAGTAGGGACTGTTTTTTGCCTTTCTTTGTATCCCTAGCCAAAATGCCTGGTACATAGTAGATTCTTAATAAATGATTGTTGACTGACTGTGTGTGTATGTCTTTGTCTCCCTCTAATCTTTAGTCTCTATCTACTGGTGCCTCCCCAGCTACCTACAAACATACTCAACCCTTCCTCATCCTGAAAATACCTTCACTAGACCCTGCTATTTCCTTAAGTAATTCTGGCATATATTCCCTCTCTTTCATGGGCAAACTCCTAAAAAAAGCTTTCCACAATCATTGCTTCTACTGTATTCTCACTCCTTTCAAATCAGACTTTACATGATCACTCAATTGAAGCTGTTCCTCCAAAGTTAAAGATGATCTCTTAATTGCCAAATCTTGAGGCCTGTTCTCAAGTCTTCATTGTTCTCTCTTTGTGGCATTTTACACAGTGGCACACTCATTCTGTCTTCTTGTATATGTCTCCATCCTCTGTGTTCTCCCTTTACCTGTTAAACCATTCCTTTTTCAGTTTTTTGTCCTCTTTCATTTCAAGAACCTTAACTGTGGGTGTCACCAAAAGCTCTGTCCTGGGGCTTCTATTTCTTTCTCTAACTTTCTGATAATTTACTTGCTTTTGAAATGCAGTTCTTAGGCCTTCTAACAGGCAAAGTACCACATGGTCTCTTTTCTCTATCCTCCCGGATGTGATAATCCCATCCTGGGTCATTAGTAGGAACAGCAGCTGTTCCTGGGGGGTATTTTCTGGGGTCATTGCTAGTCAAACTATTCCTAAATTTTGGGGCTTGTTCCCAGATTCTCCTCTTCTCCTCAGTGGAACAATAGGTAGGGAAGAGGATATGCAAATCACCCCAAGAAAGTTCGAATTGTAGGGATATGTCTCTGAAACTGTCAGTAAACTTTATGGGATCTTTAGAGAACCTCCCCAATTTTTCTTTAACTTGGATGAGATACAAAATGGAGAATGGAACATGCAATCTAGTTGTCCTATTGGGAAAGAAAGGTACATCCCTTAGGGGAAAAAGTCCTGAAGGTGCTGTGGAGACAGGGGCTTGGGAAGGGTGATAGGAAGTCCCACTTCCTGTGAGGGAAGGACTAAGGGGTACTGGCTGAACTGGATCACACTTTGAAACCAGGAGATCCGACTGGCAAGGGGGAAGGTCAGCTGGCATATGAGGAGTAGAAGATATCAGAAGAGGAGATATCCCTACAACTTCTGTGGGGGTAGGGCCTAGGCCTCAGTGGATGTCACCTCAGGGGGAGGGGCAGAAGAGGGAGGCTCCTCAGCAAGACCAGTGGCTGGGACCTGAGCAGATGTCCCTGACGGGGGAGGGGCCATGGTGGGAGATGCCGGGTAGAAGATGTGGATGGTGAGAGACAATGGAACAGATTTGGGTCTAGATAATTTTGAGAGAATCCAGAGTGGGAACTAGCTGGACAATGGAGGGCTAGGCTAATAATAGAGATTTGGGCAGAGTTATAATGAAAGGCTTATGGCCCCAGGCAAATGCCTCATTAAATGGGAAGATTCAATCAGAGTTCAAGGGGGTTCCCATAAGTTTAATTTTCAACTTTATATAGATGACTCACATATCCAGCCCCAGACTCCCTCCTGACCTTCAGTCCCACACTTTAAACTGCTTACTGGATATTTGAATCTGGATGTCCTGTAGACATGTCAGACTCAATATATAGACATATATATGTATGTATGTATATATAGATATATATTTCCCAAGGAAACAACATGCATACATATATGTATATACATATAATTGTGTGTATCCTACTTTAGAACATAAGCACCCTGTCGGTAGGAATGGTTCATTCTTTGTTGCTTGTATCTCCAGTCCTAGCTGAGTGCCTAGCACTTGATTGATTTGTCCCCCATGTCTAGAAAGCACTCATCTTTACCTCTTAGAATCCTTAGCTTCTCTCACTTTATGGAATTCTTTCTATATTAAGCTTTTATTTTTTCCCTAGTTGATAGCCCCCTCCCTTTTATTTACTATGTGTGAGTGTATATAAAATATAAACTCTTCATATATATTTATATATAAAATCTCAGAATGCATTTATTAAGCACCTATTTATCATGTGGAATCTTTGAGCTAGGTCTTGGTGATAGAAATAACAAAGAAATCTAACAATTCCTACTCTCCATCAGCTTACAGTCTTCTTGGAAGACAAGTACATGTAAAAATACACAAGCAGAAGTATAAAGTGAATAAATGCAAATATTAAAAAAATACTTAGCGTAAGTTAGTTTGGGAGAGAGGGTGGACACTTTACATGTATGTACAGGCTGTCTCCACCATAGAGGGTAGGATTTTTTTTTCCTTTTTTGTCTTTGTACCACCAGAACTACAGGAAACACAATAGGCGCTTAATCCATGCTCGCTGATGCTGTTTTAGGGCTCCTATCACGGTAAATTCAGTCGTAAGCCCTAAATATAAGTGCTTGCGGGTCCTCGGCTTCACAAGGTTGGTAGGTCACGCCCTGACTGCTCCCGTTATACTGCTGCAGACAAAGCCTGGGGGAGAGGGGCACCGGGACCTTTTTTGTTGTAGGGAGGTGGAGGGCTGGAGAGGATGAGTTGCTCAGGGAAGGATTCTACTGCCGTTGGTCTGCAGATCCTGACTCCAGCATCCCCGGTCCACCCTGCGCTCTGCGTGCCCTGTAACCAGGGCGCAGGGAGGATACTGCGGGTGGGCGCTGCGGACGTCTCTGCGTCAAGCCCGGCGGGCGGCGGACGGAGGTGCGGCTCCCCGGCTCAGCCTCGCCTCGGCTCGCCCGCCAGCTCGGCCGCCCCCCCCCCCCTTTCCCTCCTCCCCTTCGGTCCCCCTCCTTTTCCCTCTCGCTGCCTTTAAACAGCCGCTTCATGGGAGGGCCGGGCCCATGTGCGCCTCCGTCACACACATACACACACACTCACACATACACACACTCGCTCATCCTGCGCTCCCTCGCCTTCACCGACACACACGCGTACACCTACACTCACACCCACACCTACACCTGCACCTACACCCACAGCTCGACCCACACGAGCACGCACATCAGTCTTTACACCTCTACCCACTCTCTGCAGACCGCGCACCAGGCGGCCGCCTGCTCTCAGCAGCCCGCGCCGCCGCCGGCCCTCATACAGCCGCAGCCGCAACCCCCGCCACCGGCGCCCCCACCCCTGCCAGCCTGCGGGACCGTGCTGCTGCTGCCCCCGCCGCTGCCTCTGCCGCTGCCTGTGCCTCTGGTCCCGCCGCCGCCGCCGCCGCCACCCCCGCCCCTGCCACTCCTGGGAGTCTGCCCCGGACCCAGCTGCTCGGTAAGGGGTGTTCAGGCCTTGGGCTCCCAGAGCCCTGTGCCCCGAGGGGCTCGCGTGGGAAGGATGGGAGGATGGATGGGAGACAGAAGGCTTGGGGCGCATCACGAGACTCCCGGTTCCTGGGGAAGGGCGCGTGATCTTTCTGCGGGAGAGGCTGTTTGTTCGTGTGTGTGTGTGTGTGTGTGTGTGTGTGTGTGTGTGTGTGTGTGTGTGTGAGTATGCACAAGTGTCTGTGTACAAACCAAGGGACCATGAGGAGAGTGGCCGCCTCCCATGGAAATTCCCCGCAGCAGCAGTAGCAGCCAAGCAGCATCTTCCGGAGATTCGTTCGTCTCCTTGAAGTGATTTGCCAAAGGGTGGTTCAGAAAAGGGGGGAGCTTATCCTGGGAGGAATGGGGGCTTAGGCTGGGCCCTCAAAGGGGGCTTAGCTTTGGGCTTCCTCTGTGAATCGAGAGGAGGGTGCTGTGTGCTGATGAGAGATGGGGGCGGAGAGGGGGAGAGCCATCTCATCCCTCATTCGCTAGAGCCTTCCTTTTCACCGACCCCAAGGAAAACGTTATCCCATCTCTCCATCACCTTAGTTCCCTTTTGATGAGACCCGAGCTGGGAGGCGGTCTGTTCCAAATGTATGTTTCTCCAGAGAGACCAGGGCTGAGAGCAGGAGAGACCCGCAAAGGGCCACGTTATCATTTTGGAGCCTGGTCCTGCTGCGTGCGTGGGTGGATGATGGGGTGGGGGGGAGGGTGGATGAGCTGGGATAGAGGAATCAAATGCACTCCTTAATTCATTCACATTTCAGCTTGGTAGTGTAAGTGTTGCGTAGACCAGAAATAACTTTCAATCTAGGAGTGGCCTTGAGCTATTTTAACGCCCCTTCCACTTAGAAAAAAAACCCCAACAATAATCCACTGCCTTTGGAATGTCGCGATTGGGTGAAATTAACAGGTCTTCCAGCCCCCAGATGAAAAGCTTTTTGTTTTTGTTTTTTTTTTTACAGGTGGTTGGGGGGTGGTGTTGATGATTGTAAATCTGTACACCGCAAGATTATATTATAATTGTGGATTGGAGTTTCCAGACATTTACTCGATGTTAAAAGATGACTGCTTGGAGCAGATGCTCAGGGCTGTTGCTCCTCCTTCGCCCTCCTCCTCATCCCCTTCCCTTTTCACTGTATCCCTTATCAGAGAATGGCTGGAGTAAATCTGGGCGGGATCAAGGCTGGTGCACAGTGACGTCAGCAATGTTTGGGTGCTTATGCAAATGAAGCTCTGTCCTCGTTTTTTCATTTATCTTGTGGTTTGTGCCCCTTCCTTCCATTTTAAAGGTAGACCACCTTCTTTTTTTCAGTCAGTTGTCAGTCTGTAGACTTACACTCCTGAGTGGGAGAAAGTAGAGTATAAACTCTGAAGGCTTTTAACCAGATTTCTTTATTTGCCTTGTGCCCACCCACTGACGTTTTGCTATGTAGGGCTTTACTACGCATTATTATTATCGTTTTCTGATGCAATCTTGGGTTTCTTGTGACAGCTGCTCTTACACATTAGGGATTACCCTTTCCCTAAACAGGAACAAAACCTTTTCTTTTTTTTTTAATGTCATGATTCTCTTGTGCAGTCTGGTGAAACTTATGACCCCCTTCTCAGAATCATGTCTTTAAATGTATAAAATAAAATACAAAGGATTATAAAGAAAAGTAATTATATTGAAATACAGTACTTGAAAAATATTTTTTAAAAGTTCTCCATTGAAGTTAAGCAACTTAACTCCCCCCCATCTTTTCTTTCTGCCCCACCCTTGCTTAGGCTAGTTAAAGGATACAAATACATTTAGAGTCCCCTCTTTTCTTTAAATTAGCTATCTTAATCATCTCTTTCTCTACTTCCACACAATGAACAAGTCTGAAAATGAAATTTTCTTTATTCTTCATTATCCTTTGGATTATTTTTTAATGGAGGGCATTGGCTCTTCTATAAGAACATCAAAGTGCTCTTTATTTAAGTCATATTTGAAGAATCCAGTAAATAACCTTATGAGAGCAAGACATTTTCCTTCTCAGAAACCCTTTCCCCCCCATGTACTGTATTTGAGCAATGTTTTAAAAAATTCATTTATCTTAAGATATGAAAAATGTTAAGGTGATTAGCTCTTCAGATTTATAATGTTCCTATAACAGGTGTTATAAAAAGGTCTGGTTACTAAATGAACTTAGAGAAGGAAAGAGTAGAATTTTTGCTTAATAAAAGGATTTATACCTCTGAGATACAGGGATTTTAAGGTGCTTTTAAAAAGCCAATTAGCAGTACATAATTTAAATATGTCAGAATAGTGACAAAAATCACTAAGTGCAAGAATTTATTTCCCCAATACAAACCCTTTGAGGTTGTTTTGTTTTGTTTTGTTTTTGGTATTAAATGTCATATATAGCAACTTAAAATTTTGTTAGTATTAATTTTACCCTGGATAAATTTGATAGAATGGAAGGTCTTTGAGGACAGAGACTGGTTTTGTCTTTGTAATCATATGACTTTCTTTGTTTCTCTAATACTTACCACAATGTTTGGTGCCAGTAAGCTTGTAACAAATGTTTGTTGATTGATGGAATAGCACCAAGTCTGAAACCTAATGGGACCTTGTGGATTGGTTGGTCATTTTGTCAGTAAAGCAAGTACTACTTCATGTCCCTTGTCTGGGCTTTTCTTTTTTCTATATACTTGTAGGCACAAGCTTGAATATTTCCCAGTATGCCCATATGCCTTATGCACTGTGGAAACTGACTGCCCAAATGCCACTATTAATCCAGGTAACTCCTTGTATAGCTTGACTGGGGAATCATCAGAATGACATTATAGAGGCAATTCCAGTTTCAGCTGTGATTTAAGCAGGTTACCACTATTCTTTGGTGATTTTGAATGATTAATTCATTTGCTTAATACATCTGATATCAAAGAATATTTTCTGCTGAAAGCCTTATTTAATAATGATCAGTGGGCTTCCAGGCTAACTTACTGCAGAGAAAGTACATGCCAAGGTTGGGTAGGAGTACAGTCTGGTTTCAGATTGAGAAAGACATATTTTTGTTTCTATCATTTTCACTCATTGATTTCTTTTTTGTCTTTTCTTCATATCAATTGAGATAATATTTTTAAAGTTCTCAGCACAGTGCTTGGCATTTAGTAGGTACTTAATAAGTGCTTATTCCCTTCCATCTTTTCTACTGCATGCAGACTGAGTCAATTTTTGGCTGTGTTTTATTTCCTTTGGCTAAATCTTAATATTTTCTGGGACTGGGGGATCATTTCATACTAACCTTAATTGACTATTATTGTCAAATAAGATATTTTTCAAAAGTCCATGAAGGCATATTTAAGGGGATTGAAGTACAGTTTTACTTGTCTACAGTGAAAAGACTGATAGATATTTTGACTGATTATGGCTTTGCTGGAACTTAATAGAAAACTTAATGTTTCAAAAATCCTAGAAAGTTCTGATTACACAGGGGTGGTTTTTAGTAAGTAGGATATGCCAGTGAATACAAAATCAAATGAATTGAGCCTAAACCTTGGTACGTGTTTGTGCTCTGTGTATAGTGTAATTTATGTGTCTGTTTTTAATCACACATAAATGACAAAGAGCACTGTACGTGAATCCCAACTCAAATTCAGCCTCAGACACTATGTGACTAGGCAGATTACTGTTTTTCAGAGCCTTGGTTGTCTCAACTTTAAAACGAAGATTATAATAATAACATTTACGTCTCAGGATTAATATAAGGATCAAATGAGATGACATATTGACTTAGAAAAAACACAGATTAACATTAAATATATCTTCTGTTGTATTTTTTATTTTGTTAAATATTTCCCAATTACAGTTTAATCTGGTTGCAGCAGAAGTCAGAAGTAATTGTGCAGCTGGTGTTTGACACTTCTGCCTTAGAAGTGTCACTTTTAAAACCTCAAAGTCTTATATATCATTATCTATTGTCTATCTATATTTTCTGTCTATATTTTCTATCTATATTTTCTGTCTCTCTGTTTCTGTCTCTCTTTCAACAAATTAATTGCATGGGTTACCATGGGATGCAGCAAAATCCTCTTCCCAGCATGTCTTCAAGTAGAAGATTCTTGGTAAACAAGATAGTGGAAAATGAAGTTCTGGTGTCCTAGCAAAGTTAAACTGTCTGCCTCCCCGCCCCCCAATTTAACATTTATTAAATGCCTTCTGTGTTAAGGCACTGTGTGGGGTATAATGACTACAGTGTCAAAAATGACACAGCCTCTCCCTTCAGAGAGCTTACATTCCACTGAGGAACCTGGATACAACCTGTACACTGATAAATAAATGAAAGGGCATTTTAGCTGGGAGAAACCATTTCCAGATAGGTTTGGGTTAGGAGGGAGTAATCAGGAAAGGCTTCTGATGGAAAGTAGGCTAAACAGAATATTGAATAGAGATAAAGATTCTAAGAGGAACTGGAAGTTAAAGAAGGATAAGTGTATTTCTGGTGTAGGGGAAAGCCCGTGAAAGCTCAGAGGCAAGGAATGGAATGCTAGGGAAAACCTGGTGTAGCATATAAAGAGGAAGCATATTCTAGAGTATTTTATTTATGCTGATTTACTAGTGGTTCCCCCACACCCACCCCACCATCCACACACAAAAATTCACATATATTATCTTGGTGTAGAATTGGGCCGGTATCATTGTAGATGTCAAATTGTCATTCCTTATGAGGGAGAAAAATAAATCTTCTTTATAGTTATCACAGATGTTGAATGGGACTTCAGAGACCCTCTAGTCCAACCCATAGTTGAAAAAAGGATCTCATTAACAGTAACTTAATGAGTGCTGTTCTTTGTTTGAAAATCTGGGAGGGTAGGGTTGGCCGGGAACAGAGCTCACTTTAAAAAAAAATCAATTTAGTTACTTTTGGTTTTCCATTTTTTTTTTTTGGAGGGGATAATGCAAAGCAGTTGGGGTTATATAACTTGCCCAAGGTCACAGGGCTAGTTAAATGTTAAGTGTCTAAGTCTGGATTTGAACTCAGGCCCTCCTGTCTCCAGGACTGGTGCTCTATTCACTGCACCACCTAGCTGCCCCTACTTTTAGTTTTCAACATTCACTTCCATAAGATTGTGAATTCTGACTTTTCTCCCCCTCCCCAAGATGGAATGCAGTCAATATAGGCTCTACATATTATATTCATATTAAACATATTTTCACTTTAGTCATGTTGTAAAGAAGGATTAGAACCAATGGGAGGGACCACAAGAAAGAAGAAACAAACAAAAAAAGAGAGAGCAAATAGTATGCTTCTATCTTCATTCGGACTTCCTAGTTCTTTTTCTGGATGTGGATGGCATTTTCAATCATGAATCATTTGAAATTGTCTTAGCTCTTCTCAGCAATGCAAGGATCTAAGTCTATCAAAAGTTAAACATCTCACAATGTTGCTGATACTGTGTATAATGTTATCCCAGTTCTGCTCACTTCACTCAGCATCATTTCATGCAAGTTTTTCTAGGTTTTTCTCATATTTGCCTGATCATCATTTCTTATGGAGCAGTAGTATTCTATTACATTAATATACCACAACTTGTTCAGCCATTCACCAGTTGATGGGTATCCCCTCAATGTCCAGTTCTTGGTCACCACAAAAAGAGTTGCAGAGCCCACTTTCTCTAAGACATCCCATGGACTTTTGGATAGGTCATATTTTTAGGGAATTTGCTATTATGTCACACTTAGCTAGAAGCTTGGGATAGGTTATGCAATGGATAGAACTCTGAACGTGGAATTAGGAAGACCTGTGTTCAAATTTGGCCTCAGACACTTAGTTGTGTGGCTGTGGGTAAATCACTTAACTTTTGTCTGAGTTTCCTCAACTGTAAAATGGGTAGAATTATAGCATCTGCTTCCCAGAATTTTTTTTTTGAAGGATAAGGGCAAGGCAGTTATGGTTAGGTTACTTGTCAATGGTCACATGGCTAGTAAGTGTTAAGTGTCTGAGACTGGATTTGAAGTCAGGTCCTCCTGACTCCAGGGCTGGTGTTCTATTCACTGCACTACTTAGCCAACCCTACTTCCTAGAATTGTTGTGAGGATACAATAAACTAATATTTATAATGTATTTAATATAGTTTCTGACACATTCTAGGCCCTGTATAAATGTTAGCTGTTATTATTTGTTTCTTTGAAACTTTTACCTATTGCTTTTAGTTCTGTGATCCAAATAGAACTTGTTCTGTGTCCAAGGAGACCAATTCTAATCTGGCTTCCCCGGGACACTCTCTCCACCATTCCAAAGACACTATAGAAATTCACTTCATCCTGGATTTCTTATTGTAGGACAATAGGAGTAACCTCTGCTCTTTTGGTCTCTTCCTCTGCATTATTTTTCCCAGACTCCCTGTTATATAAGAAAGACACCAAGGCCAGCCATGTCCTCATGTCTCTTCTTGGTACACTTTGGACTCTCCTGATTTTCTAAGCTTTCTTTTCCATGTCCTCTTCCCTCATTAGATGGTAAACTTCTCCAGGGCCTGGACTATCTTTCTGTTTGTAATTTTATTCTCAGGGTTTAGTACAATGACTGGTAAATTGTAAGTGTTTAATAAATGCTCTGTGACTTAAAAATCCTTCACATACTTAGTTTTTCTGTCTCTGCAAGTCTTCTCTTTCCTAGCCTGACTCCCTTGACTTTAATTTATTTAAGTTGCTTAGAACCCTGGTGTCAAATTAAAATCTGAGTGACTTAGAAAAACACAAATATGTGTGTATTTTCATAGGTTCTATTGTATTTTATTGATATAGTTAGTTAAATATATTCCAATTATAATTTATTATGGTTCTAGCAGAACTCTGTAATAACTGTGCAGTCAATGTTTGATACCTCTGACTTAGGATAATCAGTTGAAGTAGAAATAATACAAAAATTATTGAGAGGAAAAAAAAGAAACCCAGAAGGAATTGTTTTTTAATTTTTAAGTAATTGCTTACTAGGTATAAAGGTCTTAATCAAGCCATATATATCTCTTTGAAGTTTTTGTTGATATAATTTCAATTAATCAAAGTCTTTCTCTGTCATCAGAATTCTAATTTAAAAAAAAGTTGCCTTCAAATGTCTCCTTTAATTTTAGAGTAATCTCTAGCTAACAGATGTGAATACATCTGTTTATTATTTATTATGAGAGACTTTCATTATTGCCTTAGATTCTTTTTCTGATTGTCACAGTGATGATGAAGGCAACAGTGAAATTCTAAATTTAATCAGTCCTTGATATCAGATAGTAATGTTGGTCCTGTGAGAAAAGCATTTGTAATGCTAGGGCAGTTCCATATGATCACTGAATCAGTGTTTTTTTAACCCTCTCAAATCCTCCCCCTTCTCTCCACTCACAGTGTCTTTACTTTTGGTTGGGACTATTGGGATAGCCTTGATGTCTCTTGATCTACCCTCTTTCTAATGCGGCCTTCACATAGCTTTCAAAAGCATTTTAAGACATGTCCCTCTCCTGCTTAAACTCCATTTGGTGATATCTGGCATCTAGTGACATTTGAGTACCTCCATAACCTCCCTAATCTTCAGCCTTAGTTCATATTACTGACTTTTGGGTATTCAGAGCACCCTGTTTTGATCAAACAATACTCCTGGATATTCCCTCAAGTTAACATTTCATCTCTTGCCTCTTCTGTTGACAGCAAATAAAACTACATACTATCATATAAAATAAACAGTTAACTGAATGACTAGAGGGTGAGATGTTCAAGCTTATTGTTTTCCTTGTGGTAAAGCAGTACCCCAAAACATTTAAAGGATGGTGATTGACTGAATCTAATGGACTAAACAGGTAACTAGATGGCATAGTGGATTGAGTACCAGACCTGGAATCAGAAGACTTATCTTCCTGTGTTCAAATGTGGCCTCAGAAACTTATTAGCTATATGATCCTGGGCAAGTCACTTAAACACTTAACATGTTTGCCTCAATTTCCTCATTTGTAAAATGAGCTGGAGAAGGAAATAGCAAACCACTCCAGTTACCTCTGCCAAGAAATCCTTGATGGGGTTGTAAAGAGTTGGATATGGCTGAAAATAATAATGGCTTAAGTAGAATGGGGAAGTGGACTTGAGTGTCTTGGTATATACTGATCATAGCTTAGAGACATATTTCCTTTGCACAAGACTTGAACCTGAAGAGAACTAAGTATTTGGTGAAAGAATGCCTTAACTTCCATTATAGTACAGGGGGCATCTAGAGCACCAGCCCTGGAATCAGAAGGACCTGAGTTCAAATTTGGCCTCAGACACATAACACTTCCTAGCCATGTGACCTTGGTCAAGTCACTTAGCCCCAATTGCCCTTCCTTTCCCCCCTCCAAAAAAAAATCCAGTGTATTTCTAAATTCGTATTTTAAAAAAGTATTATTTAACTATTATTTTTAATATTAATATTAAATATTAAAATTATTGTGTTAAATGTCTACTAATTTTAAATATCATCAGTGTGTCATAAGACAATTATAAGTTTTCATTAAGTATATAAGCAGATTTTTTGAAATCTTTAGTATGATTTTAGTATCTTTAAGCCAACTATTTCTTTAGGATACAGTGTCAATTTTATGCTGTAAGTCAGTAGGAAAACAGGATTTCTTTTATATGCATTAACTTTATAGACTTTTTTTTCTCACAGAAAAGATCACATTTCTGAAAAGGAGACTAATTTATATTGTCTTTTTGCCCTTTCCCCATTTTTTCTTTCCAGTTTGTTGAAGTTTTATCATAGTCTCCTTTTTAAGGACTTCTGCACAATAGGATATAATGTATGATAGAAAGGGAGCATGTAGAGGGAATTTCTTCATCTGAGAACTTCCTAGAGCTATAGTGTCAAATTCAAATAGAAATAGGGGCTGCTAAACCATATGTAAGGATCCCTGCAGGCCACATATTGATTTAGAAAAAGACCTATGAACATTATCTATATTCTGTTTCTTTTTATTTATTTTGTTAAATATTTCCCAATTACATTTAATCTGGTTCAGGCCTCATTTGGAAGTGTCCTGGACAGCAATGAATCCCCAAGGTATTTGATATCTCTGTCGTAAAGCACCAAAATTACTAGGGTCTAGGCTAGAGGTTATTGATGGAAGATACTTTTGAAGTTGGAGACTGCATAGCTGAACATTTTTTTAATTCAGTTTGGCTCAGTGAAATTTTGGATATTTTCCAACAAATCTCACCTACTTTTTCCCTGAGTAAATATCCCATGAGGAAAATCAGGTTAGCATCTCTTATCAAACTTCTTTGGAAATTAGCTGCTATGATTAACATAATTCCTAGCAACAAAGTCCTTAGGTCAGACTTAAGAAGACTTAAGAAGAAAAATGTAAAATGTAGACCAGTGGAGTTAAAAACATCTATATAGATGCTAATATATAGGCAACTCTACAAATTTGATGAGTTCTTTATTTTTTTCTTCTCCTCCCACTGAGATTCTGCTAGACCCTTTATATATTGTTGTAATCTCCTAGCTAGCATTTTGTCTAGAATTTTTGCATCCACATTCATTGGCGAAACTGGTCCATAATGTTCTTTCTTTTCACCTACATTTATTTATTTTATTTTTAATTTGTTGAATAAAAGAAACATTTGCATAGCACAATAAAAATAAGGTGACTGTATGTGAAAACTGCAAATCTGCAAAAATAATTTTCTTTCTCTATTTTTGCCCTTCCTGGTTTAGGTATCAGCACTATATTTGTTTCATAAGAAGAATTTGGTAGGACCCCTTTGCCTGTTATTCCTAGCCCTAAACATTTTTAAAAACGTTATTTGGTAGTAACTGAGCATTCTTAATAAGTGCTCATTAGGCGAGACAATTTATAAAGAGAAAACATCACCATCTTTTGGTAGGCTTTTCAGAAGTTTTTGTCTTGTGAATTAGAAAGTTCATTTCCAAGAGTTGGTCCTATAGGTAGTAAGATAATAATAATAATAATATGTTATTCATAACTATATATAATGTGTAATAATTATAATATGTAATATAAAAATAAATAATAATAGCTAGCACTTTAATAATAGCTAGTAATAATAATAATAACTAGTACTTTAAAGTTTGCAAAGTGCTTTACAAACATTATCTCATCTAATCCTTGCAACAATCCTGTGAGATAAGTGCTTTTATTCCCATTTTACAGATGAGGAAACTGAGGCAGGTTAACTTGCTTGTAGTTACACAGCTAGTAAGTGTCTGGAGCAGGATTTAGTCTCTGGTCATCTTGACCCCAGGCCCAGTGCTCTATTGGCCAAGCCCCTTAACTGCAGATGTGCCATACAGATATGTCTTCAGTTTACTTCCTGAAATGCTGATGGGAATCTGACTCTGAAGGTTCTGGTTGAGCCATCTCATGTTCTTTCTCTACATCCTCATTTTGGGAAATCTCATCAGCTTTCAAGAGTTCTATTGTCTCTATGCAGTGAGCACTCACTTGCATACATGCAACCCTAATCTCTCTCATGAGTTAGTCTTTCATCAATAGACTGCAGCAATCTCCACTTGAATGTCCTGGAGGCATTTCAAACTCCAGGTCTCCAATCATCTTCTCTAAACTCTCCCCTTCTTCAAAGTTCTTTGTTTCTATTGAGGGCACCACCATGTTTCCTGTCACACAGTTTACAATTTCCAAGCCTTCCTGAGGCAGGAGAGGTTGCATATGTAGTCAGACTTGTCAGTTCTTTTTTCTATAAAATATCTTGCATTGATCTCTTTATCTTACCATACTTTATTAGATTTTTACCACCTTTTTCCTGTCTCATGATTGGTCTGTTTTCACTCTTATCTCTCCAATTTCCTCTCTATGTGGTTGCCTAATCAACCCTTTAAAAGTACAGGTTTGACAGTTTCACGTCATTTTTCTGTCATATCCCACTTTTTGTAACCCATTTTGGGTTTTCTTGGCAAAGATACTGGAGTGGTTTGCCACTTCTTTCTCCAGCTCATTTGATAGATGAGGAAACTGAGGCAAACAGAGTTAAGTGACTTGCCCAGGATCACACACCCAGTAAATATCTGAAGCTGGATTTGAACTCAGGGCTTCTTGACTTCAGGCCTAGAGCTCTATCTACTGCACTATCTTAATAAATAATTGTAGGGTTGGATTGGGTCAGATAGAGAAGTTAATACAATCTCATTATTAGTTATGTCCTTCAAGAGACTGAACTTTTAAAATCAGGACTTTAGAAAAGGGGGGAACTCTGAATCTCCCTGAATCATTGGTTATTAATAATCATTTATCTCACAAGCAACTCCATTAGACATGCTGCTGAGAACTGCCTCTGTAACTGAAGACCAGGAAATAAACTTCTCCTTTATATCCTTCAGGCAAGGATTATTTTATATCTGGACAACTAGATATTTCCATAGTCCCTTACACTAACCCTTCCTTTATATATCTCTCCAATTAGAAATTGAGCTTCTTGAGGGTTTGTCTAATTTCACTGAGCACAGTATTTTGTATGCAGCAAGTGCTAAATAAGTGTTTTTTAGTCATTAATATAGTTTTAGATCTGCATTATTAGAGAGGAAGTTGCTTCTTTGGAAAATATTTGAAAAAAAGATTACATTGATTAAATCACAGGTTGAGATACTCCAAAAAAGTTTAGTAAAAGATTTTACCCATCCTTCAGTAGTATGATTTATCCCTAAGGAAATACATATCTCTAACAATCCATTTATTTTTCCATTCTTTTTTTTCTGGACTTTGTAGACTGATTTATTTCAAATCCTTAAGTCATATCTTTAAGTACCCATTAATAAAGAACTACCTGACTTGTCATTTGACACATCCTGATGTGAAAAATTAGGCCATTTTTTAACACTAAGAAAAAGATCTACTACATTGACCAATTGAACAAATCACTACCTAGTCTGTGAAGGGTCTAACAGAACCTCAGATACAGAAGAAGAGAAAAATAAAGAATTCACTGGATCTGTAGATTTGACTCTATATTAGCATCTGCACAGATTTTTTTTTTTTACAGCCATTGGTCTACATTTTATTTTCTTTTAAGTTTAATCTAAGGAGTATGTTGCTATGGATTATGTTAATCAGAAGCTAATTTAAAAAAAAAATCAAAGGCAGTTTAGAGACAGGTGTTGTCTTAAAGAATTATGACCAGTTATTTGGTAAACTCAGAAATGACTTGGATAATTGAGTCTAAAAATCCCACTGTAGTGGGTGCTACTGGTTTTGTTTGGGGATCTGAAAAGCAGTGTAGTAGAGGGGAAAGAGTCTGATTTAGAGTCAGAGGGCCTGAAATGCCATCTGTTACACTCTCTGTGACAAGTACCTTCACCTTCCTTGGCCTTGTTTTACTCATTGACAAAATGATGGGAATGGCCTCCAAAGTACCTTCCAGCCTCTGTGCATGATCCTGTGATATCTTTTCTTCACTTAGCTCATGCAGATGTCCATTAATCACAGTATTTCTTGAGGCTGAGATGGGCAAGTAGAGAAGTCACA
Source organism: Gymnobelideus leadbeateri (assembly GCA_011680675.1). Taxonomy (NCBI): domain Eukaryota; kingdom Metazoa; phylum Chordata; class Mammalia; order Diprotodontia; family Petauridae; genus Gymnobelideus; species Gymnobelideus leadbeateri. The sequence continues at coordinate 2,959 of WOXC01001423.1, read as the reverse complement.
TATATTATATACATCCCAGAACTTTGTAAGGGTCAGGCTACCCTGGGACTCTCTCAGTCCTCACATATTTGGGTTTTTTTATTTTATTTTTTTCTTATACAGCAGTTCCAAGTAATGGCAGATACCTTGCCTTGATGTCTGGTAGGTAGTTTCCCACAGTGTTACCGACCCATTTTGATGGACAGAGAGAGAAACCCTACTGATGATACATTTTCATTGCTATCTCTTTGTCTCCCCGTCTTTCTCTGTATCCCTGTTTTTCTTTGTCTCACTATTGCTCATAAAGCTTGCTCCTGTAAGACTAATGTAGAGGTTGTACAAATAAGTTCCAATATATTAGATCACCTTTCCAAGTTGTTGTCCACTTGTCCCCTTTATGGTGCATCCAAAACACACATTTTAACTGTTCGCCATGGTTTTAATAAGGCATTAAAGTGGACTTTCACAAAAGAGACTTCTGAGTACCAGCAGCTTAGATAGAGGTCACTGAGAGTGCTAGATGAGCTGGCTTAGACTTTCCACTTAAGTGATTTGGCCACTAAATTACTATTGAAATAGTAGAGGAGGAATTCAAACCCCCGATCTCCAACTTCAGTGAATCAGACTGGGTGGTACTTAATAATCTGACAGTCAGTGGGGAGGGGGGTGAGGGAAGTAGAAAGGCAAAGGAGGGGGGATGGGAAGAGGGGGCTAGAAGGAGCCTTTCCCTCTCCTCACTAAGAACCAGCTGACCCTTATCTCTGTTTAGTCCTGGTCTTTCACACAAACATGAGATCTTGGGCAAGTAACCTGCCTTGGTTTGGTCTCAATTTCCTGATCTACTCCAGTTCAATTCCATATTCAACCTTTTCCTCATCTACTAAAGAGTGTTGGATTAAGTGACCAAAAAGGTTCCTCTCAGTTCTAGGTTCTATAATCCTATTGTAACACCAATCCATTCAGCATTTATTAAGTACCTACAACACTGAGCTAAACACAGGGTACAGTTAATAAAAAGAAAGCCAGTACTCACCCTCCATGAGTTTACAGTCTAAAAATTATAGATGCTGGAAGGCAGAGGGAATGAAGTATAAGCATTTTTGTGGCAACTGTTTTTGGCTTTTGGTGGTTTGGGGAAGACAAGAGGAACCCCTTACCCTTCCAGGAAGAACTTGACTTTGCCAAAAGAGAAGTGTGAACACACTATATAAATTTATGGGAAAATTTTGAACTAGAGGCACACAGAGTAGGCTGGCATCTTTTTTACAGGAACAATTTAAATGAGATCATTGATCTGTGGAAGAATTGGAGAGCTATTTAAAATTGTATTAACCCTAATGTTGATAGGTCAGTACAGAAACAATTGAGCTTAACACTTAGTTAGAAACAATAATTAGTTAAAATTGGAAACTACCAGATGGCTCAAATTGTTAACAACATCCATCTGTAAGCTCCTTTAGTAACTAATTCTCCTTCCCACTCGGCTAAATGTATTTTAATTACTTCTTGCCTTATTTTCACATCATGAATTAGAGAGTTACTTTGAGGGCAATTTTTTCATGTTTTCCTTAGGTACCCAAATTGTCAGTAGTAACTCTGCTATTGACTATCCCATTCTCTTAGATAAGGGATTCTTAAACTTTTTTGTGTGTGTGTTAGGGCCCTTTTGCAGTCTGGTAAAGTTTATTATTTCCTCAGAATAAGTTTTAAAAATCATAATTGAAAAATGTCAAGTTTTAGTTAGAGGTTAGTGAAAATAAAGATGCAAAATGTTTTGTCTCCCCCCCCACCATCCAAGTCTACAGACCTTTGAAATATAACCATGGATCTCTTGGGGGGGGATCAGTGGACCACAAATTAAGAACCCCTATTCTACATGCTGTTTCTTGGCTTCACACAACCAGCTCTCTTCTGGTTATTTTCCCATCAATTAATTAATTCCTTCTCTGTCTCTTCTTTGTGACCTCATTCTTTTAAGGTGGAGTGATAAGCAGGATTTTTGTCTTGGCCTTTTCTCATCTTTCTTGTCTGTTTTCTCCTCCTTGACCATGTTATTGATTTCTATGGCTTCAGCTACCACCTCTATGCCAACACCTCCTCAGCTAGTCTTAACCTCTTCTAAGTAAGGTGGATTTTAGTGTGTAAGGTGGATTTTTGTTATTCTTTCTTAGAGTTTAGTTTCCTAGGATCCATGGACATAAAAGTCTCTGTTTTCCAGACTTATGACTTGTAAACATCTCCATCATGCTTGCACAGCATTATATAATGATAAATAATATAAACATTTGTGCTTAAATTGTAAATATCCACTGCAACTGCACAATGAGATATAACAGTTATTACTGGCAATATCACTTCTTTGTGCCTGTTGCCCTATAAAGCAGGTTTGCACTGGTCAGTGAGTGGGTAACCCTAAAGGTTGAATGTACAAGCTGGAGTGTTGTGTGTGTCTTGATCACCCCCTATCAAGGCTTGGGGGGAATCTGTGTTTGTCCCAACTAACTCCCATTGAGGCTTGAGGGATTTAGGGGAGTGTACAAGCTGTGCCTGTCTCAATTGATCCCATCAAGACATAGGAGTAGTTCCCTCCACCGCCCCCCACCCCCATCCCTGCCTCTTCTTGCCAGTATAAGATTAGGTCCTTAACTGGGAATACTCTACTCTGCCTTTACTTATCCTATAGGATATGTGAGGTACAAAGACAAGGGAACAAGGGATTCCATTAGAAAAGGGCAGTTTCAGGATGAACTGGTTCATTTTTAGGGGTGGAGGTTTGAAGAGATGAGAGTGTATACAGAGAAGGAGTGATGGCCTTAGAAAGTACTGAAAAGTAGAGGGATTAGGGTTAGAGGAATAGGTTTAGGGAAATAAGCCATAGCATAAGGCAGAATTCATCACAGAATCTTTTGAAAAGTGGATCTCCCTGGTTAGAACATCTGTTTCTTGAGAGTGGGCATTGTTTCATTATTTTTATTTATAT